>KK502433.1:3040-113204 GCA_000688735.1 Glossina austeni | reverse complement strand
TTTATTTTTTAAAGGGGGGCTCATTAATTTTTTTTTTAAAAAAGGGGGGCGCCGGTACAAAAAGTTTGGAAACCACTGGATTAGAGGTTCACTTCCAATTTGTTTCTGTACTGGTTGCGGGCATGCCTCTGTACTAGTTGTGTACTTGCTTTTTTTCGTTTTTTTTCTTTTTACTTATTATTCATGAATTATTATTTAATCATTATTATTACTTTATTTTTTTCATTTTTTACTTCTCCTTATATACTTTATACTAGTCTTTAATATTAATTAGCATAAGATTTACTTGTAAGAATGCATTGAATTCGACTTTTAATCGATTTCAGTTGAGTTTCTTGTGTAAGTAAAAAAAATAAAATAAAAAAAATAAAATAATAAAAAACTACAAATTAGACATTGTCGTCCTACCACAGCTTGAATTAATGGGAGCCTCTAGGTAGGATTTGTGTGATCCGAATTCCCTGCTGTTAACTTACAAAAGTTCAATTTCCACTATAAAATATTAAAAATTAGACTTTTTTGACATATAATAGTTAATTTTTCGTTAGAATATGAACTGGCATCTAAAAAACAGATCTACATGGTTCAGATTCGGTAGAGTTAATTTTTACGTCAAATTATTATTATGCACGAATTTTCTTTGAAAAGTATTGAAAATTAGAAATTTTTACCATATAAAGATAAGAACATTAACGCACTTTGGCCCACCGATGAACGTGCATTGAATGGATGAAAACTTCGTAAAACGGCAAAAATTTGCAGTTTTCAATATTTTTCGATAAATTTTTTAATGAGAAAAAGTGTTTTCACGTGAATGAAAGAAATTTTGACAGGACGGGCTTTTCTTCTAAACATTCCAAAAACAACGTCTAATTTTTAAAATTTGGTAATGAAAAATGATTTCTTATATATAGTTGAACTACGCAGATGTATACGCTTTGGATCTCTAATGCATTAGGCTGCACATGTCCGCGGTAGACATTTCCGCTATCGCGAATATTAAGATCTCGGTTTCAAATTTGACGAAAACATTGGAAGTTCTTTTACGCATGTCGATATTTAAAATAAGCCAAATCGGTCAAGAGACATGCCAGCAGTGTAAGATAAACTGATGATATATCTTTTTTTTATTCACAGCTCATAAACTACAACAGATGAACAATTTCCACACGTCTTCGAGTACAACAGATTCGATCACAATCGTATATAATTTACTTATATTTTTTTTTGTATTGATGCACAGCGAGACTTCACTTATATGATGAATATCAAGTTATATTTAATTACTCTTTTATTTATCTTAAGAATAAGAATCACTGGTTGTTTTCAAAGCAAGCGGTAACATTGGCATAAAATTTTTAATAAAATATCCATTTTACATATGCAGTTAAGAAACGGTGTCCGGTCATTGTCATTGCGGCCATAATTAATCGCTTAAATGAACGATTCTGTTATGTTCAATGTGTCTTAATGTCCTCTTCCACAGCAAGTTTGCGAGCGATTTGCGCTTGGAAGCCACATGTAGTTAACGCGAGGCGATACGTATATATGACGACTTGATGTACGAAAAGCATTGAAAAGTTCATAATCGGACATAATTTCGCTTCGTCATCTAATACTTTCAAAATAATGAATTAAGCATAAAGAATTTTATTTTTTATTTGTATAATAAATCAATAACTTAAAGGATCAACGGAAGGACAAAAATTAATTTTTTGTTAATTATTTGGACTTTAAAATAAATGCGAACGATTTTAAACCGAATGATTTCGGCTGAGTTCAAAGGTTTCAAATTCTTGTTTAATTCTTGCCCGCAAATTGGACGAACAAACGAACAAGCTTAGTGAACTCACCTATGAAAAATTTATATATATGTATATATATATATGTACATAAATGTTATGGACGGAGGCAAAGATTGATACACTCTCAGTTTTTGATAATAAGGTATGAGTAATGGATAGCCGATAGTATAGAAATCCGCTTTTGATCATCTGTACATGAAATATATAAATTTTCAGCGGTCATATTAAAATAATATTTAGATAGATAAATTTTTCAAATTAAATCAAAAAATAAGGAATGACCACAATTTTGCAATCGCTACCTTTCAACGATCTAAATTAAATAAATTATTTACAATTAAAACGAAAATATTTTTTTTTTTTTGGGTTGTTGAGTAAACTTGGACTAAGCCAATAAATTTGTGACTTATATGTCCGAAGTGCAATACTTTTTTCCTGAAAATATTTTCCTGTTTTTAAAATATATCTGATTCATTTTTATAACCAATAAAATATCATTTTTTTTTTTTGTGGAAGGATACTTTTTTTTATTTACTAAATACGTGTTCGCTATTTATTTTTTGTGAGAAGAAAGGCTTAGAAAACCGCAAAGGAAAAGCGTAGGTTTTGTACCTTGTACTTATCATTGCATTGAAAGCTAATATAAAAAAGAAGAAGTTAAATATCTTCTAAGTTCTAGTCCCTATGTCGTTAATGTCCATGATGCGACTCTATTGCACCCAATGATCGCAGTATTATTTTCTTCAGGCCGCAAATGGGTAAATGCTTTATTTGCATGTGTCTTAGCAAATCGATACTGTGGTCATTTGTTCTTGATTTTAAAATAGCTTTTGTGTTAACAAAGTGATTTATCAGCTGCCGTTTTATTCCTATGGTTTCTTGTGAGTTGTCTTCTTCTTTTTTTTTTCCTTTTTCGTATTCTCCTGTGAGTTTTCTTCATTTCACTTACCAATCCAGTAGATACGTAGGCCAACTATTGGCAATTGACGTTCTTTAAATAAATATCCTTCGATCTCTTTTCTCATTTCCTGGAACAACGGTGTGCTCAATTTTTGAAAGATATGTAAAGTCCTGTTTGCATTCATTTTATAACTAACTTTCATGAACTCACGCGGCCACCCATCTTAACAATTATTTACAGTTTTTTCAACTAAATGGTGAAATTTTGAAATTTATTTATTTATTTATTTATTTATATATTTTTAATTAATTTATTTTGGATATTTGAATTGACATCAAGAGTTGCATTAGATATGTCATGTAATAGCAACGTGTTGGAGAATTCATGAACACAAATGCTTCTGGATGGAAATAGATAAATCGATTATGTGATTTTGAAAATGTCTTTTTTCTTCTTGTCAAGCTAAATTCAGTAAATCAGAAGGCTTGTAAAATGTGTCACGACAAAAACCTAAGACGCGATCTAAAAATTATCCAACATTTAACTTGGATCTTAAAATATTGCTTAACGAAAGCTCCTTCCGAACTTTGAAAATTAACTACTTCGGAACAAAGGTGCAATTAAAATTACCCAGAAAGCGCCTATTAGGAAGGCGGTATATATATATATATGACATCTAAATTGTGGGACAACGTAAACTGAAATTGTATTGAATTGAATACATAGAGATAGAAAAATAAAGAATATCTATAATTATATATAATTATATGTGACAGCTGGCCATTATACCGTGAGAATTGAAGTAAAATCGAATCGGGTCGATCTAAACTTCGTTGCAAATATTTATAACACTAGTGGCAGCTAAAGTCGTGTAAAGGCTTGTCATAAATATGGTTTTTATATAATTCGTATCCAAACATATTTCCAAGATAACAATGTTGGATAGTCTGTAAAGCTATCTCTAATCTTGAATTTCCGTAACTATTGGCTTGTAACTAATTCTTTTATCAACTTCTAAGCAGATCATGCACTTATGCATATAAGATCTAGATACTTTAAATTACATAAAATTATGGTAGACATCAATAGAGGAAAAGAGATGGAATTTATTTTTTATTTATATTAAAAATAATTATCGGTTTATTAATGCTAAAGGGAATAGTAATTTTTGAGAAGTGACGAAATCTGTTTTCCGGTCATATATTTGATTGATTGGTTGTACGATGGATTATATGCTGGATGTTTTCGAATCATTAGTCATTTCGATTTCTTCTCCTTCTTCATCTAGCATTCTGAAGAAATCAAAAGTAGATATTATTATTCAGATGAAATTGATTTTTAAAATCGGCCTAAGCCTTATTTTCTTGCCCTCATAATCTACGAGAAATCTGTAAAAATCGTGTATACTTTGCGTGCGTACAAAGCGATGTTATGCGGGATAACTGCACATGGTATCAGCATAGAGTTTTAGACTAGGTTGTGAACGCACGAAGACTACAGATTGAGAAGAAAGATAGCCTCTTGATTTATAAGTAAAAAGATAAAGCGTGCAGCAGGATAATAAGTGGCGACAGGAACGATGATATGTAACTTTGAGAATGGACTTAAAAAAGTGATCGGTTAAATGGAGCTCCTGGACCACTTTTCGAAAACGTTTCCTGGAAAAATTTTATGATGTTATGCAATCTATCGAAAAAGCAAATAATACGCCTTGACCTCTTAGTAAACAGAAATGTTTGAAAATGTGTAGTCAGTTTAGTTACCACGCCAGAAGGTGCGTAACTCAATTATTGGTAGACGACGTTTACTAAACGAATAATCTTCAATCTCGTTCCTCACGTTCCAATATGACAATGGAACACATCTTAGAAAAGTATGCAAAGGCTTGTTTTTATTAAACGCGTAACTAACTTTGACAACATCAAGGCGCAAATCCATCGTTTCAAAAATGACCAGTTTGTAGGCCGAACGAAGTTTTGAAATTTAATACCTTTTAAAATTGTTTTGAAATTTTTTATGTTTACAAAACTCTAAGGGTCTGAGACAATGAGGCTTCATTTTCGCTTTCAGTTTAAAAACTCCCAAGTGGTAAACACAATGGTCAGCCGCGCCACCATATTATTTTACAGGAAAATGTAAATGAAACAAAAACAAAAAGAACAAATTTATAAGAAATAATAATAGGGCAGTTCATATACAATTTCATACATTTTCTTTTCTTTTGAATTCGCTGTATTTCCCTGAAATCGCCGTACCTCCTTTTAAATTCACATTTATTTATTGAAAACAACTCTGTGCTCTCTCCATTATAAACAAAAGGGAATTCTTATTAGGAACATACTAGCTTGTATTTGTTAAGAGCTTTCCCATGGATTTCAGGAAGAACAGGTTGTTTAGTCATAAGTTAAGATAAACATAAATTAGGCAAATAATTTCTAAATTTAAAATAAAATGCCTTTCTTGTGCGTTGCTTATATAATATAAATGTGAACAATTAATATAGAAATAATTACAATTAAATTTATAAATTAAATAAATGTCTCCTGCAAGCCTGGGCATACAAGGCTTTAATTTATAAATTTTGAAATTGATTTTTTTGATAATATATTAACAAGGGTAAGGTAAGGGTAAGGGTCTTTGTGTTAACGAATAAGTAATTATCTTTTATAAAATTTGTTGACTCATTTCTCTACGGTATTGTTGGGGATTTGTGATAGATATTGTACTTTCACAGCCATTATACCGCAATCTTAGATGACAATAAAATCAATCCTATCGGTCTACGTTATATTAAGTAGTATGCGTTTGCACTTGCATTTTGGCTTAGTCTCATAACTACCTTCACGTTTGCGGACGAGCTTTTGGGGTTTCCATTGTCGGTAATTTTTTTGTCAAACTTTTCTTTAATAGGAAATAATAATAATAATAATATCAGTTAAGGAAATATTTACATTTTTAAATGCAACTTTGGTCCAAATTCTTCTCAATTATCGTATTCCTAACGGCTATTTAAATGATCAATACGACGGACTTTGGGAGGTGATTTCAAACCCTTAATTGGGCAGTTGCAAACGCCATCTCATATATCATGTGGACTCTGCCTTCAAAATCATGCGCGTTTTTCCTTTTAAACAAAAATATTAGCATACACACAGTTTTATAATAGAGGGCTATGATTGTTATCTATTGCCATTAATTGATGGACGGATGGATGGATGGATGGTAAGGCAAGAACAGCATATGTTATCACATCTGATTAATAATATAAGACCCGAGATTAGCCAAAAAGGCTAAACGGCAAAACGGCCGGCCAAACATATGATAAGAGTTTGTAGAGAGCAAGCAAAAGCTAGCACTGCAGAAGACTGCCTGGAAACAGAATAATTAAAATTTATGCAAAATTTATATGAGATGAACATGGATTACCTCCTATAAACACTGGATTTCTACTACAAACATTTTTAAGATTTTTTAAGTTACGGTATTTTTAAATTGTTTCATAAACTTACGCTGTGGTTAACATTAGAAGATATGCGGCAGCAGGCACTAACTTATAAAAATTACTTTCATCTAGTATATTAAATAAAGGCACAGCCACATAATTCTCAATCTCTCTGAAAAGGAAATTTTTATATGGATTTACTAATTAAATTGTATACTTATAAAGCTTTATCTTATCTTCACTTCATTTTTTGAATTGAATGTGAAGTTGGCAGCAAATACGATGGTAAACAATTCAAAAATAATTTCTACTTTAATTGTACACACTTGCACTTACATTATTTGCCGAAAATTTCGTTTTAATTTCTAGCGTTTGTCGCTGCTTAATAACACAGTATGCTTGAACCGTGAAAGTAAGAAATCAACACAAAAATTGCGATAAAAAAGTTATTGTAAAAACAAACAAATAGTCATTTTCAAATTGATTAATGAAAAAAAGAATTAGTATTATTTTATGGCGTCGTTGGAAACCCCGTCGCTATTATTAACTTTTGCATTATTTGAAAATTACTCTTCAATAGAATATGCTTTAATAAATAATTTCACACATGTATTTTATAATAAAATGGAATCGCTTGGAATCGCTCTTTTTGATTTTTTGTAATATTAGCTATATAGCTTCTAAATTTGAAATACAAAACTTATAAATTTGTATACTTTATAAAATTTGTAAATTGAATGTGTGTAGCGGACGTGGGAATTTGAGCGTTATTTCGTTTGTCCGGTTAATAAGACCTACGTAGGGCAATGAGAAACCGCATTACCATACTATTTTATGAGAAAAGATAAGGAAATCGATGGAAGTAGAGACAAAAAAGAGAAATAAAACTAAACATACCAACATAAATGTAAACAACAAATATGTTAATAACAAAACTTAATTTGCAAAAGTAAATGAAGCTTTTGATGAACCAGAAGAATGACCATGGGAGGCAGCTTGACTGACGCAATAGAACAAAATGAAAGAATTGGTTAAATGTTTTGATTTGACATATTTATAAAATTAGTAGAAAATCAATATAAATTAGATAAATAATTTCCAAATTTAAAATAACTTGACTTTATTTCTTCTTGGGCTTTTTTCTGTTCGTGTTATTTGTATATATATATGGAAAACCATTTGATTTGCTGATGCTCACAACGTCTCGCAAACAGTCGACAAAGATGAAGCTCCGAAAATAGGAATAAAGTAGCATTTAATACAATGGGGCTGACACAATCAAGTTTCCATTATATTCCTAGGGCTGCGGGAGGAGTTTACATTATAAATTTTATACATTTTACGAATTTATATATTGTATGTACAATATACGTACATTTAAATTCATAAACTAAATTTACGATCCATTTTGTGAAAAATTCATAATTTTAAAGCCTTCGCCAGCTTTTACAGACAGCCTGACACGATGAAGCTTCTCTTATATGCCCTGACATGGCGAAGGCAGTTAATTTATAGTTTTAATTATGAATGTTTATATATATATATATACATATATATATATATATATACTTGAATATGAATTATTAGCTATGCCTGTAAGTTAATCATATCTAATGTACCTCTTTGGAGGTGTCAGAGCTTTGCAAAAATGAAAAGTAGGAATAACGCATCATTGTGTTGAGCGCTATGATTTGCTAATATCGTATAGGTTCGCGGAAAGTTGAACAAATGTGCGGTATTCGCGACTTCACTGTGTTTGTTTACATTGTTTTCCATAAGTACATTGTTCAGGTCTGAAAGCAAAGGGAAGCTTAATTGTGTGAACAGCTTATATTGCCATTTTTCGTGCTAGTTTGGTGGGTGTGTATTTGTCAGAAATTTAAACAATCTGGCACCTCTTCTTGTGTCAGTGTAGAAATTTTAGTCTTCGCTAGATTTTAGAGTGATTCTAAGTGAAAAGTAAATAATGAGGCATATTAAAGTGCAGAAGAGTGAGAAAAGACGCCTGTCACAACAAGAAAAACATTCACTACCCTCAGCAACCTTGGAGAAACCCCAAAGCAATATCGCGTTAAAAGCAACAATTATAGAAGAAGTAGAAGAGGAAGGCGACAAGTATAACTTAGCTAAATTAATAATGGATTTAGATGATGGCAAAGCTCTGTCGATACAGGCACAAAAAGCAACTAAAACCGAAATGATGGTATGTGACCAAATGTTTAAAAACGGATTAATGTTACATGGTCAGGAAGGCTGTATATCGGCTCCTGAGTCTATCTCGAAAGCAGCTAACGTACAGAAACGCCGTGGTGTAGGATTCACAGGACAACCACGAAATGAGCTGCAGCCGTATTCCTTGAAAAGACGTAAAATTAATGTTGCCGGAGCCCTCAAAATGCCTTTAACTGGTAATGCGTAATCTTAAAATCATAAAATTACGTTAAATGTAAATTTGTTTAAGGTTATGTACGTTATATGAATGAACGACGTGACAGTTTGCGTAGGGAGCACCCCAACAAAACAGCTATAGAACATACAAAAATTATTGGACAAGAATGGCAGGCAATGCCCCCACATCTTAAAGCACCTTATATGAGAGCGGCGGAACTTGATAAAGAAAGGTTGGTAATTGATTTAAAAACATTTTTAAGGACTGGGTCTTATTATAAAAAAAAATTTTGCCTAGATATCTTAAAGAATTGCATTCTTTTCTTGAATCCCACCCCGAAGAGCCGGCCCGATATCGTATGAAAAGAAATAAAATTAACGTCGCCGGAGCCCTTAAAATGCCCTTAACAGGTAACGTGTGAGTTTAAGATCACGAAACAATATTAAATACATATTTTCACCAACACTACTCTTCTATTAACACTCAATTAATTCCACCTTTGTATCCAACAAATGTTGGGAAAATCAAAATCCAAACATTTTCGAGAATTCGCCTTGGTCATACAATTGCAACTCACCAATGGCTCTTGAAGAAGTCTTCCTCCCCAATCTGCAGTTGTGGACAAATTCTTACTATAAAGCACATTCTCTGCGACTTATCTTTTCTTTGGCTAGAAGTATTGCATTTGGAACGATTAACCCGTTGGACATTCTAAGATCAGCTTCCGAACAGAATATCAATTCAATATATTACTTTATTAAAACTACTAGGCTCAATATCTAATGTACATTTTTATAAATTAGAGCCGATAGCCTGTGTCGCTAGTGCTCAATGTCTTTCTTTTGGTCTAAGAATTTATTTCCTTCGTGTAAAATTTTAATAATAATAATAAATACATATTTATTTAAGGTTATGTACGTTACATGAATGAGCGACGTGACAGCTTGCGTAGGGAGCATCCCAACAAGACAGCTATAGAGCATACAAAAATTATAGGACAAGAATGGCAGGCAATGCCCGCACATCTTAAAGCGCCTTATATGAACGCCGCAGAACTTGATAGACAAAGGTTAGTAACTATTTTAAAAACATATTGCAGGATTGGGTCCTAGATTTAAAAAAAACTTTTTGGTAGATATCTTAAAGAACTGCATGCTTTTCTTGAATCCCATCCTGATGAGCCGGCCCGTTATCATTTGAAAAGACGTAAAACTAATGCCGCCAGAGCTCTTAAGATGCCTTTGACCGGTATCGTGCAAACTTAAAATCATAAAATAATATTAAATGAAAATTTTTTTAAGGTTATGTACGTTATATGAATGAACGACGTGACAGCTTGCGTAGGGATTACCCCAACAAAACAGCTATAGAACATACAAAAATTATAGGACAAGAATGGCAGGCAATGCCCGCACATCTTAAAGCACCTTATATGAGGGCGGCAGAACTTGATAAAGAAAGGTTGGTAATTGATTTAAAAGTACTTTGAGAAAATCGATCTTATTCCGTAAAGAAAACTTTTGTTAGATACCTTAAAGAATTGCATGCCTTTCTTGAATCCCATCCCGATGAGCCTGCCCGCTATCGTTTGAAAGGGCACAAAATGAACGTTGCCGGAGCTCATAAAATGCCTTTAACTGGTAAGCTCTGAAATTAAAATCACAAACAACACAAGATTTAATGCAAATGCCTTTAAGGTTACGTGCGTTATATGAACGAGCGACGTAACAGCTTGCGCAGGGAGTACCCTAACAAAACAGCTATAGAGCATACTAAAATTATAGGACAAGAATGGCAGGCAATGTCTGCAGATCATAAAGCGCCTTATATGAAGGCCGCAGAAATTGATAGACAAAGGTTAGCAGCTGATTTAAGAAGACTTGGAAGAAATGGGTCTCATTTTTTAAAACATTTTTTTGCTAGATATTTTAAAGAGATGTCTACTTTCCTTAAATCTTCTCCCGATGAGCCGGAACCCTATCGCTTGAAAAGGCCTAAAACTAATGGTGCCGGAGCTCTTAAAATGCCTTTAAACGGTAAGGTGTAACCTTAAAATAATAAAATAATATTAAATGAAAGTTGTTTTAAGGTTATGTACGTTATATGAATGAGCGACGTGAAAGTTTGCGCAAAGAGTACCCCAACAAAACTGCTATAGAGCATACAAAAATTATAGGAGAAGAATGGCGGACAATGTCCGCAGATCGTAAAGCGCCTTATATGAAGGCCGCAGAACTCGATAGGCAAAGGTTAGTAATTGATTTAAAAACATATCTAAGGAATGGGTCTGATTCCAAGAAAAATTTTTGTTAGATACCTTAAAGAACTTAGTTTCCTTAAGTCCCGTCCCGACGTTTTAGTTAGCGAATTGGCTCAAAATAAATCACGCAATCCTGTCGATGGTTGCTTCTTTTCCAACATCACTAACAATATTGCCAGCACCTCTACGAAACTTTTGACTAATCAGGAAATCCCATGTCAGAACATGGATACAATGTGCGTTTATATGTGTGTATAAATATATAAATTAGATGTCATTTTTAGTTTGTTTAACCACCTATTGTTACTACTACCAATGTGGAAAATTTTAAAATGTTAATTTTAAATATCGTATATTAATTTTTCTAAGAATATATGGTCTCTATTTATGTTTACATATAGACTGAATTACACAATATAATAAGCACGATGACATAAAGTAAAAAATTTTCGGCACACATTTCGCTGGCTAGCATGCATAAGAGTACTTCGCATCTGCACCCATGCATCATAATTACCCTCATCTGGTTTCTTTATACGATATAACGAATTCGTTTCATTCAGGCCGCGTCATTGTTGAAAGTGGCGCAGCGTTTTATGTCATTTCAATTTTGGTGAAATCAATATCAAGGAATTAATATCAAGGCAGCTGTGCACAGCCGCAGTAGATTGCCATTAAAACCTTTAAAGGGAATCATTCCTTATGAGGCGTGGTGTAGTCATAAGCTCTGTCTTGGCCGATTTTGGATTTTTTGATCCACTGTAGTTGCTTTTGGAAGATATCCGTTGAAGTATGAAGTAAACAAAGATCCGACAACGTAGATTAAATTATCATTTCAATTGTGTAAACTTCGAAGGGCTTGCAAACAGTCTAATATCCCCGGGGATATGCCCAGGGCTTAAAGAAATATAGAGTTCCTTGAAGTGTAGCAAAAGCCAAGACATTCAAATGCTGTAGTCAACGGGAAAAGTAAAAATGTGATGCACTTATTTTTAATGACGCCAGAGTTACATTTACACGGCATGTTAGAATAGTAAACTTTGTGAAGTTATATATATGAGGTGCCGGAAACTTTTGTTAATGATGCGAGTTAATACCAAATTCCATAAAGCGATACACGTCCTCAAGATGCCTGAAAGGAAATGAATACTGGGTGGAGAGCTCAGGCAAACTAGTTTTGAAGTGGGCGTAAATGGACCATGCTTATACATAATACATAATCAAATTATTACAAGAAAGCAAGTCAAAGCTTACTTGATTCAAATCGAAAATAAAAGAAACATATTGTGAAACCTTGAATGTGTCGATAAAAATGCATTCTACGGGATTGGAATTCGTATGCAAAATTGAGATGGGTGCAGTTCCTATTGAGCAAGAACAATATTTAATAATAAAAAACAAGAACAAGAGAGATAAATGTAATAAGTACGCATAAGATGGAACCATTGTCATATTATGTTTTAATCCGCATGCACCGAAAATAATTGTATGAGATTAGATTATAAAAATATCAATCGTCTATCAATATTTTATTTAGCGCTTTCCATTAGGCCAGATATTTTGACTTCTGTGACAAAACCTTCACAGAGGAACCAAAATCGACGCATGGAATACGAGCCTGTAATAACACATACATAACTAATGATAAAATAGATTTTCTCGTTCTACATACCCACATTAAATATATAGGAATAGTAATCTACAATTTTCTTAGTATATGTTTTTTTTATATGATATTGAATAAAGAAACACTCGCTTATTATCTACTAATAGATGAAATTGTCTAATTATTTATCTATTACGCATACTGTAAGGCCTTCATTTCAAATTGGCGAATTTGAAATCAAATTTGAGAACAATCGCTTAGTTTCATTTTACAATGCGAGCGCCAACAAAGCATCATATGTACTACTTTCAGCCAAGTCTTTATTGAGAACCTAGCTTTGTGTTTCAATAATAATCTAAAATTGTTGCGGGGTTTTCAAATTTGGGTAAAGTTCAGAAAATATCTTCTATGACAAATCGTACTGCGTATCATCAGGCCATGAAAGTTCTCATCCAACGGAGCATAGCCGTTATAACATACCTCAGAAAAAGCGATCGCTTGGGTGGAGTTGGGAGAAAGTAAGCATTTTACAAAAAATTTCTGCAATCATTCGTTCACCCAATTCACTGATTTCTATATGAAAACTCCACACTTTCTAATAATTTGATTGTGCCACTTCAACAAAAGATCTTTATTATTGTGTAAATTCCACTGGTGAATAATTGTATAAATAATGGTATCGGCAGTTATCCATTTTCCCATATATCCTATATCCCAATTGTATAAATCCGTTATTTGAAGTTTCTTTGTGCCGAAGTAAAAAAACACATATATATGTGCAGAGTGTGTAGAGCACAGAGTTGCTTGAGAAAAATAGTCGGAAAAGCTTCTGTTATATGAGAAAAAGTGGCAACGCTGTTCTAGTTTCTCTGTTGAAATGGCATCACTGTTCTAGTTTCCGTGTTAAATGGCATCACTGTTCTAGTTTCTCTGTTAAAAAGATAAACTGTTCTAGTTTCTCTGTTAAACTGACAAAACAAGAATTGTGGCAAAGTAATTAAGAAGAACAAACTCTGGGAAATCAGATACGAAATGAGACGAGATCAGCTAATGCCTTTATTTGCTTTAGATATAATTGCCAATGAGTGAGTAAGACCGCCAGCATGTAACAAATTAGAATACTGTACTTTATGTCTCTTTTCAAGTTCTTACAAAATTTCCTTTCATTTGCTTGTTTCCTTATACGTTGAGACTATATAAAATGTGGTTTAAACGTCCAATGATTGAAACTAATACCATTTCGCCGCCCAAATTTTGGAAAGCCAGCTAGATGACAGTTTCTTTGATACTATCATCGCCACTAGCACCATGAATACTATTACGGATCCGAATGAAAATGTGGAATATTTTTGGTTATATCGTTTGTCTTGTTTATGGCTTTCGGTATTGAGTTTCACTATAACCTTTCGACAGGTTCGACATTAAGTAGAGTTTTGGAATATTTCAACTTTTCCGATAACTATCGCATCTATACAGATATTTCGCGTAAGGTTGTGATTTGTTTACACTACCGTCGTCGCAAGAATTACCTACAGAAGTGATAAGTGAAGAAAGAAAGAAAGAAATTGGTTAATCAGTTACGCAGAAATCCTATAATTAAGTAAATAAGAATTTAACTTATTTCTTTCTTTATAATGATTCAAAGGTCCTCTCATAGACAATCGCAAATATCCTTTTGCAACTTCATTCGACTGTAATCTGTAAAAACGTCTCAGCATTTATTAATGAGTAGAATTTACTTTAAAGCATGCAGCAACAAAGTCAGGTTTGAAATCCGACTGGTTATATGGTTTATAACGTTTTTTATATTTTCTATGTCAAATTACGCTATTTTTTCAAAGTGTTTACATACAAGTGTTTAATAAAATATACTAGCTCTGCGACAGGCGATACATCTTATGTGGTACATACGTATGAAAAGATATGATTTGTTTTATAAAACGTAATGTCCAATCAAAATTTTTATTTACACCAGGGATTGCTTTGTAAGAAATGGAAAGCCAACAAAGACAGCGTTTGTTTTTAATTTGCATATAATTATGATCAAAATACAATCCAGAAGCGGCAACTTGCATGAATTAATAAAGATTCGTTATTAATTATTGGTATTTTTCTAATTTTATCGCTAAGAATTTTATTTAAACATTTTAGAAATTAAAAAAATTAGAAAACGGATAAAGCAATCTTAGATATCTTTAAAATGTATGCAATACATTATTTTAGGAAAAATTGCAGACAGTATGTTCAGTCCGCTTTTTAAAGAATATCCGGACTTATGGAATAACAATACAGGAAATAATTTATGTAGAGCACTATGTGGAAAGTTAGCCAACCGACTGACAAAAGAAATTGGAGATTTAGTTACTGCACAAGACGTGGTTAGGAAAATTTACGCCGTTAGATATAGTTTGAGAAGGGTGGACAGAAGACGGGGCGATCAGACTAGGATGGGACACTACGTGGTGTGCGCGAAAATTGGGGTTGGCGTGGGCGTTAAATACTATAAAAGCGCATATTCGCAACTTGAAAAATTTGCAGATTAACACTGACAGCGAGGACGAGGAATCCATTTTGGGTCACGACTTAGGGGAAAACCGTGACAGGTGACAGGAGCAATGGTAGTCGGGGAAAACCCGGTGACAGGAGCAGGGGTAGTCGGGGGGAGGGGAAAACCAGGAGACAGGAGCAATGGTAGTCGGGGAAAACCCGGTGACAAGAGCAGCGGTAGTCGGGAGGAGGGGAAAACCAGGTGGCTCAAGCGAGAGACAACGTAGTGGGGATGGAAGAAGCGGCGGACGTTCAGGAAAAAGCACAAACGACAGACGAACCAACTACGATGCCAGTAGGTAAGCTAGAAACATAAATATAATAAGCCCAGATTTATTTAGCGACGAGCTTTACAACACCGGCCCGTCAACGTTCGCCCATGCGAGGCTCGTCGAGCAGTTGGAGAAGGTGATTGCCGAAAAAGAGGAATTGCAACGGTGCATTGCAGTTCACGAAAGCCAGGCGATTGAACCCCAACCTGACAGCGTGGTGCCGGGCGTAGAAGAACTTCAAAAAGTCGTTAAGTGTTTGACGCCAGAAGACAAAATAGTACAAATATGTTTCGACGAGGTCTTCACAAACAATCAGGCAATGTATTCGCGGAGGATACGCTAATTGGATGTCATTATGCCGACGAGAAGAAGAATACAACTTGTGCTTACAAGACAATGCTCGTCTTCACCGTTAGAAGCCTGGCGACGGCGATTAACATGATTGTAAGTGTCAACCCCCCCCACAGATCCAAATTCAATGGCAAAAGTAATAGAAGACAATGTAAAGCTGGCTAAAAAAATTGGACTAGACGTACGAGTCGTAGTTTGTGACAGGAATTACGGATATACTGAAGCTGTAAAGAAATTACCCGATGAAATCGTATTGTTGTACGATTATCCGCACATCCTGAGGAGTCCACGAGATAAAGTAGACAAAATGAAAGATGAATACGACCTCAGCATAATTACGAAATTTTGCAAACAATTTGGGCTCACGAGTAAATTTTGGGCGCAACGAGACGCCGTTTTAACTGTTCAATCAACGCGGTATATGACAGATATGTTACAATTTTTCAACGACGCCATGCCTGCCCTTGTCGAAGCCGGAATTAAAGAAGGTGTTTTTAAAAACGACACCACAATTGCCAAAAATACATGCGAAATTTTTAAGGTGATAAGGGATTTCGTTAATGTATTTCATCGAAGCTCCATAACGAACCGAAACGTAGAGGAGATCAAAGTCAAATTAAAGGAAATCAGCGGCTATTTTATGGATAAATCCAATAAGGACTCCCTTGCCGTTGACACAGAACCAATGATAAACAACTTTCAATATTAACGACCGATCTAACGACGGTTTACCCTGGCACAACTTTCACTACAGGGTAAACCAAGACTTCCTCGAGTGTTTTTTTATAAATACGTCTATGTCAAAACGGAAGAAAACAAGATCGTCCGTCGAGACGTCCAGTTGTGCAACCGCCTAAGGAATCTACAAGTGTTCGAATACAAAAGCGGATTTAAAACAGAGGACGATTACCGCTTAATAAACACTATGAACTACGAAATTGTAAAAGAGGTAGAAGAAGACTACACATCATATGGGCTCGATGGAAAGGTGTTTAAAAATTTCCGAAAACTGTAACTCAAATACCATGAGATGGGATACCTGCTGTTGTTCACGGCTTTCGGAGTAGCACGTTACATCCGTGAACAACTAACTTGCCGTCATTGCTTGCGAGACATGACAGAGGAGGAGCACAACTTTTGCGAGTAGGTGATGGGTGAAAAAATAGCTAAATACCTCGTAAACAACATAATAATAATAAGCAAATACATCAAGCCGGTGTTGCCTAAAACAGAAATAACCGAAGCATTCGACCATGCTTACGAAATTTTTTATTCGGCGATGGATTAGTGTATGGTAGGGCCGGAGATAGGAAAGCGAATACAAGCTGCAGTAGTAACAAATGCTGACTTCTTCAAATCAGATGGATCATGTGTTAACGGCAGGATCCATCGAATACATTTGTTTGGGTTTATCCTATTTATGCTGCTGAAAACCGAAAACTTCAGGGAGTCTATTGAGAAGAACGTGTCTGCATACTAAGCATACTAAGGTAATTTAGCACGAAAATGTTAAGACATTACTAACTTTTTCTTTATAGATTAAAAAGGTTCATCGTCGCACTCTGAAAACTGAAAAATGGTGCCTCAAAAGAACAAAGTAAATCAAATTTAGCACGAAAATGATGAGACATTACTAACTTATATTCTAATTTTTCATTATAGATAAAGAAGAAACGGTGCGCCGTCGCCCATCTTTCATGCCGTCAAGGTTCGCTATATGTCAAGGTAAGTCGTATTTATCTTTAGTCATGATTATGTACAATAAATTTATTTCTTTTTATTTCATTTTAGATTAAAAACCCATTACCATAGACCCGCACTATTGCTTCAGTATAATGGAAAACTGCCATAGACCAAGTTTGTGATCATCTTTACATATAAATTTTAGTAATTACATTATTTTTCTTCTGCAGATCAAGATGTTAGTAATCAACAGCCGCACAGCAGCCATCGTACTTACTTTTTATTTATTTCTTATATATATACTTTTTATGTATTTATGTATTATATACGTATATTATGTATAAATTAGGATTTTATTTATTTATCGTTATAATTGCAAGTATTGTCATAGTTTAAAGCTAAGTATATAATGGTGTAGGCCTCTAATTGGCAACGCGTCCACACGGTGCCTCTAGGGTGGTGTGGAAAACCGTGAGAAGAATTTTATGGTAAATGGAAATTCTTTCTTCCATATATGGTTCTGCTACAGCTGTTGTACTTTGTAAGATTTACTTTGATATGAAAATCATATAAGAGAAGAGGTCGGGTGCGCAAAAATAATCGTGTGAATATGTATACATTGTATAAATCAAAAACTCAACAATTGCTTTTCTTGCTTGCTTTGTATTGCTCCTAGGCCACTCACGATAGCAAACTATAGGCCAAGCGTTTTAGCTTGGACAGGGTATAGCCTATTATGTATATTAGCTTGCAACACCTCTTGGCGTTGACTGAAATGACGAAACAATAGTCATGCATTATTAAATGTAGTACAACTCTCAAAAAGGTACGACCACCTTGAGCGTCTAAATCTAGGTTAGCTGCATCCCCTCTACCGCTATCAAATATACCCTCAGCTTGAAGGCCAATGGATTCTAAATCGATATTCTTTTGGCGCTGCGTAAAATCAGTGGACGCTGTTGATGGAGTAAGTGAAGAAGTTTGCTGTTCTGTTGTAGCGTTCTCGGCAACGTTATCGTCACTTTCATCAAATTCCCGTTTGAATATGGACAGCAAGTAACTAATTCTATAATCCAAACGTACGTCGAGTATAAACTGCAAAATCTGGATTATTTTTAGTTTTGTATCCATCACTAAAGGATTAAAAGCATTTGTACATCGAATAAAGTCAGAGCCTCTTAAAGGCTTTTCAACGTAAAAAAAACTCGAATATTATAATTTAGTTACATTTGAGGGTAAAAAAAACAATTAAATGAGCGAGTCTGAATTAGCACTTGTTGCACTTGTTTGATTATAATTGGCTCGAATTGTCTTAATCAAATCAAATGTCAAACATTGGATGTTGTACGGCAAAAAACCAATACCATACAACAATTGCAACGTCATATTGAACGTTTAATCAGCATACATGCCGAAAATTTATTTGCCAACCAATTTTCGAATATTATAAAACTTTTGTATACGTTTAGTCGTAAGACGTTGTCCAAAACCGTTTATCGGAGGGGTAGAAACCCTTGAGGATCCATTTATTTTTTGCAATAGCATGCCCACGTCGGATTTCTGTAAATAGTTTGATCTTGTAATAGCTTACTATGCTTACTGTGAAGGAATTATATGATTTGATGTTAAGAGGGCTTCAACCACAATATGAAGCGTTAAACTTCAAAGAGATGAGTTTTTAGAGGATGCTCAAATTTAGTTTAGAATGCTAAAACTAAACGATGGAAGAAAAACCGACACGGAGAATAAAACAAACCAAAGATGAAAAAGAAAAAGATTTATAATAAATTATTAAAATAGCAACTGTACAGTTAAAAAAGTAATTGTTATTATGCGTGTTTCTTATGCAAAGCTATTTGCAATTGGAATTATTTGGCTATCTTTAAAAGGGATTTGGGTTAGGAGGCTAAGGATACAAAGGTGTAACCATTTTTTGTATTAGGTACATACATTATTCTTCAACATAAAAATTTTAATTGAATCTATTTTTGTAAACAATGTTAAAGTTGGGAGTTTTGAGTTGTAGTTGTTTTTGCGCTCTTGCTATTCGTTGAGCTCACAATATTATGAGATGTTTCTTTAGTAGTTGGGAAACCGATTTACGTTGCTGTAAAGCTGTCGTTGGCGTAGTAGCCGTGATGTGGCCCACGAAGGAAGTGATTACGGCGTTCATATCTCCAATGCTACGTAAAACGCCCCCTTCCGCTTTAAAAGAAATACAAAAATTAATATCCCATCTTAATTAAAGAAAAAATTGTTAGTAGTTCTGTTGTTTACATTTGGACTTTTTTTATACTAAACTCACCAATATTTTCCTGTGAGGCAGTTTTTGTGGTTAAATTTTAATGCGATTTTGAACAATTATTTCAACGCCAATAGAGACCAAAACATTAAATGCTATTCGATTTAAGTTACTTACATTCGCCATCGGCTGTTAGAAACCTTCCAGCTGACAGATTTTCACCATTGGTTTGTGACACGCAGTCCAAGATGCAAAGTAAGGTTTTGGTTAGACGCCACAAATCGTTAAAACTATTAAAGCCGAAATAAATCAAATCACCCACCAACTTAACCACCTGAAAAAAGCAAAAGTACATTTAGTTGTTTATCACACCAGCATCATCGGTAAAATCAAACATGATTCCGGAAATTGGGAAAACACTCACTTCAAATGTTTTGTTCTTGGTCTGTAGATAACCACACAGTCACATTACACAAGTAATTTTCAACAAAAGCGATAGCAGTATTGAATTTCGCTCTTACGACCTCCTTATGTTGATAAGGTTGTTGATTTTTGCCATCGTAACTAAAAGAAGTCGTAACCATTACGTCGCACAAAAACCATTAAATCGCACTAAAAATGTTTCTCCGCAACTTACTCCAAAGTAGACAATTTTGAGGGTATTTCACTCCAAAGACGCGCATATTTTACCGGTCACATGCAAATGCAACATGAGGTGACAAAACGACGCACGCAGCTCATAAGACATTGTTTCATCCGACATGCACCTAAACAAACGAATTTAAAGTGATGTGTGTAAGTGTCGATTAAGGATAAGCATTTTCTATTTACTTGAATATTAGATCTATGTCTAGATGGGGAGAGGTTAACGATTCAGACATATATTTGAAAAGAGATTTAATTGATGGCGATAATAATTCAATATGGGTGCTTCCAGGTTTTCTCCCCGAGCCACACACCCTGCTAAGTCAACCATGGAACGGGAACACTGAAATCGTTAAATTTGTGAAAATGTGGAAGATTTGACAAAAAAATTTTCTGACGGCCAAGCCTTTCCATTTTAAATGTATTTCATATTTAACTTGTTTCTTCTCGTCATAATCGGTTCAGCTATCCAAGTCCCAGGTGGACATGGTCACGTTGGACAGAGTTTCAAATTTTTCATCATCATCGTCTCCCGTCTCGGTTAACGTTGATAAAGACAAGCTGTCTTGCTTATTAATTTTTGTAGTGGAGTTCTTAGTTCCTTTAATCGGGTTGTTTTCAGTTTTAATTAAAACATCCGAATTCTTTGAGCTCTTTCTTTCCAATTTCAACGGAACGCTTTTTCTCTATTCATTGTACAAGTTTAACGGAACGCTTTCTCTCTATACTTTCTACAAGTGTTTTTTACTTTGATAATCACAATAAAAATACAGAGGTCGAGTACGCAAAAACAAAAAAAAACAAGGGGAGAAATCCCAAGGAAAGAGCAAGAGTAATTGTGAAATCAGAAGACGTGACATTGAGCTAAATATAAATATCCTGTGCGGAAGGCAATTAAATGTTTGATTTGATTGTTTTCGTACGTAACGCCAACGTGTGAATACATCTCAGCGGCGGGATGACAATATAAAAGATTGGAAGTGTCTTCTATGCTGAAAGATCTTAACGTCTGGAAAGTCATTTAGAAAACAAACGCGAATTCCGAACTAAAACCCTAAATATTAAATTAGATATTACTTGCAGAGAGAATGTAGTGAAGAGTCTTATTGGTGCTCGCATTGTAAAATGAAAGTAAGCGATTGTTCTCAAATTTGATTTCAAATTTGTCAATTTGAAATTAAGTCCTTACATTGCTGGTAGGTGGGCGAAGTTCAATTGAAATTAACGCAACTGTAGGAGAAATTTGCCTTGAGTTTTGGAAAAATATTTCCAAATATATACTACTTTTGTTTTTATTCTATTAAATAAAGAGTTCCGCTTTTTGGCAAATATAATTTTCGTATCTATACGATTGAAAATTGATGTCGTATTAGTTTCATCCTCTCATTTCTAGCAATTAAAAAAGATACGTTTATTAACATGAAATTCTAAGCCACACTAAGTTTACCGTATACAATCTTAGTTAACGATTGCAGATCAAGTTGGGAGGACGTGGGCATCAAACGTTCGATTTTAGGGGCATAATTCTATTCTTGTTTTATTAGGTTTTCTTAATTAGACTTCACGTTTTTCTGGATGTAGCAACCAATTACCATAAATTCGAGTAAAGTTAAAAAAACTTGCGGAGATAATCGGCATTAGTCTAAACGAATTCGGCTAAATTGATGTTTATGGTCTGGGATATTTATGTATATAAACGGCACAAGTGCGTTTTAATTTAATGTTACTTGTACGAAGGTAAATGTACATTAATACAATTTAATTGAAAGGGGGAATATTGCCTTCACAGTATGCGTATAGAAAGAAAGTAAAAATAAAACAGATAGATACGAGAGAACCCAGCATTATTAAAGAGAACGTTATTGTTGACAGAGCCCGTTGAGTCCGTAAACTCATTTCTAAATAATAAAATATGTATATATATATATACTATATATACCCTATTATTTATACATGATGCGATACATAATGTCAAAAGTACAACAAGATGCAAAAAGCAAGCACTTGTGTCTAGAAGTACGTTCCACGATTTCTGATCAAATGAACGCTCAACTGAATACTCAAATGAATGCTCAACGTTTTGCTAAATACGGGCAACTAAGCGCATTTTCTTTGAGAATAAGTACAACAGGCAGCCAGGTAAAGGACTAAATAGGCTGACGGTCAAATATGTACCCTTTGTGGTTACTGTAAATAGAATAAAACAGGAATTGATATGTACATATATTATATTTAGCAACGAATAGATGGCAAGAGATGCAATGAAAACGCATTAAGAAAATTAAAGTCGTTTTTTGTTGGGAAAATTGTTGCAACAGTGCACCAAGTAATTGTATTTTGAGGTCTGTGGCTAATCGCATTTTCTATAAAATAAATCCTGCTTTCAATATTAAATAAATTAAGGAAGCTAACGACGCTCTCCACATTTAAATAAATAAATAAATTTCTTTCCTTATAAGCATTCTCTCTCAGAATTTGTAAAAATCAAACATAGGGTCTATAAAAATGAACAAAAACCACACAGAATGTGTATGAGAAAAAATACATATGTTGTTTGAGAGAAGTAAACAAAAGCTGAAACAAATCTCTTCAAACAATGATGGACTGGCATCTACGTACTTATGTAAATTTGCTGACCAGACAAGTCAATGGTAATGTCGCCGAAAATGTTGGCACTTCAATCCGTCTTTCATTTAAGCTACTTAAGAATTTCGTGATATCATTTGTCGTCACACTGGTATCTAATAACTTGTTTAATAGACTAGGGTGATCAGACAATTCATCGATTCATGAAATTAATGGATGAGCTTCTGGAGGCTTACCCTGGCATAACTATCTATGCCTACAGGTATTATTACAATTATTATTACTTGTTATTATTACAATTTATTCTTTTCTTTTCATTTACAGGGTAAGCCAAGACCTACTGGAACGACTTTTCTGCAGGATAGCGCCAACCAAGAGAAAACGTACGTATTCGTTAATAAGCCCATATCACAGGCGGTCTTTAATTTCAGGCAGAGCAAAGTACTTTAGTCATGAGCGGCCGCACTTACGATAAAGTATATTTAAAAATGATTCGCGTTATACTAAACAATATTTGTGGAGTTTGCAATACTAGCAAATCTGCTGAACATCTGATTTTCAGATGTCGCAGTCTCAATGGTATTAGAAGTTTTCTCAGCCTTTTCAGTACGTGTGATGGCCTCTTCGATCTCTTTATAGCAAAAAAAAAAAACGAGCGTCATCTCGGAGAACCAATTCGCTTTATTAGAAAAGCGAATTTGGCCTTTTTTAACTTTCGTTAACTTCTTACTATTCCTTATTTTTAAGTTTCATCAATATCTCATCTAAAATATTCGTTTTCAGCCAAAATTTGTAACCTTATTCTTAAGTCACTATATACACATTAACAATCTGCTGTTACGCTTAAAATATTGGCCTTAACACATACAGGCCTCAGCTTTTTCGTTAGCTTAAAAATATTCATATATTCACATTCAATTGTCTGGAAATATAAGCCACATTTCTCCTTCAAAACCAGGAAGGAGAAAAATGTCGAAAATTTGTATGAAATAAAATGAAATTGCTGTAGGAAAGATACTAATCAACAAAATGATCAATCACGTTGAATATTGATTCAATAGTCTTAACCCGAAGCGTACTGCTTTCACTGCCATCTATACGAACTGATTCTGCATAGGATTCGCGGGAAATTCATTGCATGCATAATTGGTAATTCTTGGGGTAAGTAAACTAAACGGCAAAGGGTACGGCAGTAGTGAAGTGGATCATTGCTTGTCATGTCAACTTTTCATCGTAAATGGTTCATATTTTGATGGTAATTAAAAGAGCGCCAACATAGTGCAGCATTCGGACAGAGAACAATTTATTATGTTTACTATTAATATTTAAAATAATGAGTCTTCAAAGTCAGGATAGGATTGCTTTATACTGATCCTCGCAAATATAATAACATTTTAAGTTCTAAGCGTGTTTCATTTTTAATTCAATTCAACTCGTATGCTTACTATCGAATCATTGAGCTAAAACACTTTTTTCGCCGTGCTTGAGACACTAGATTCGTGCATCGTAGACAATTCCTGATTAGCTAAGAATAATAAGCCTAGGGTCGGACTACGGTTCTCGTTATCGAATTTGCATTTTTGATTGATGGTTCTCGTTAAGACAGTTTGCTTGACATCGAACGTAAAATTTCTTACTTGAGCTCGAAAGAAAAATAGCTAAGGCAAATGCTGGCTCTCAAGGAAAAACATATTAGACAGTTTAAATAAACAATGATGTATTTAATTTAATTTGTTAAACTTCGTTTTATATTTTTGTTTCATAGATTTCGAATTTTTCACCAATTTCCCTTTCAAATTTTTCTCCCTCTTTTTCGTTGTAATGCAACGAACAAAAAACCTAATCCGTTATGAAAAAAATCCAGTATCATCCGCCATTTCGGTCCGTTTCATCTTCCAATTGTTTCGTTTTGATCAGATGTTCATAGGTAGCATAGAATAGTTAGGATTTTTCATCTCATTACCAATTAAACCGTCTGCCAAAAAATCTAATTTTTGAGTTGATATCAAACTTATTGAAAACAAGTAAAACCATTACAGTCATGCATGGCCGAGTATGTGCTAAGCCACTTCACTCAACATGATTCTTCTTTTATTGGCGTGATAAAATACCAAAAATGATATGTTGTCTTCATGTGAAAGCACTCATTTGATATGAGCCTTTGTATGGAAGGTGCACATAACTTGAAGTGAAATCTTACAAAATCCAAACTTAACAAAATTAATTTTCATGTCAAGGACCTTATAATATTTCATCTATTTTATTCACAATGTACTAAAAATCCCGCTTCCAAATATATAGAGGCTCGCTTTCACAAGAAAGCATGGATGTCTGATAGGGTCCCAAAGGCTAATCTAGTTTTCATCACAAAATGTCACTTTTTTGCCATATACAGATTTATTGCCCGTGGGAACAATGACATGCAAAAAATTGGCCAATCCGCTCCAAATTGTTTACACCGAAAAACAATTTTGTTATTTAGCGCTTTTTTTTTTTGAAAAATATCGAAAATTGCAATTCCAAAGAAGACATTATATGCGGACTGTTTTTATAGAAATTACACCTTCCAATCTATTTTCAACGGCGTTCGTACTTGGCCTAAAAGTCGAAAGCGAACACAAAAATAAATTGGCAGGCAGGCGGACAGAGAAGCTTTAGTCCATTCAGAAAATGATCCCGAATCAATCGATGTGCTATAAAACATGCTGGGTCTTTTTGACGTCGTTTTCGCTGTTACATAGTTAATTGTTAACTGGTGAACTTTTTATTGCTTATAAAATCATTATCGTAAGATTCTTTCATCGCCAAATGCGAAATTTCTTAGGATTTCTTAGGACACATAACAACTGCTTCTTTTAATAGTGCTGTCTAGAATAAAAACAAATTAAAGCGAACACACACAGTTCGAGTGTTACTAACCCAAACCCCAAGCGCCTACCTAATCCTTGAAGTCAACGCTAGTAGTAGTCGCTTGCGCTTGGACCTACTGAAAAATGAATTTTATGAACGGACGAATGGCCGGACCCCCAATTTTTGGTGTTAGCATTAGCAACATTTGCACAGAAAGTTGTTCTATCCTCTACGTTCATAAAAGATGCATGTAAATTTGTTGTGCATAGGAAAGGACTCCCTCCTCCTTAAGCCCCTTTTTATACTTTACACCACTAGTGGTTAAGGGTATATTAAGTTAGTGCGGCATTCTAAATTGGTTGGACAGGCCGGGGCAATTTTTGAATCCCCTCTCATATAATGAAAAATGAAGTTCATACTTCATGATGAAAATTATATGATAATAGTAATTCAACATGAAAAATTAACTGTGCCACATTTGGATCATCTTCGCCTATTTTTTGGATCCTATCCTAATAAGGATTTTCACAAAAGCTGATCCTTTGTAGAGCAGAAAAGTCTAAGTTTTAATATTTCGTGATAAAAATTGACCCATAACAGTAACATCTACGCCAATTTTGGGTCCTGTCCTATGTAAGGATCAAACTTGTACTACATTAGCTTGCGTTTTGTGCTCGCTTCCCCATAAATACGCACATGAAAAATATGCCTTTATATAGAAACAAGATATAAATTTTGTGTTCTATAATAAAAATAAGAACAGTGTTAGACAATGTGTGGTAGGGTATTTAATGACCGGCATTGTCCTATATAACTATAATGCTCTTACTTGTTAAACTGAAACTGTGCTGAAGCAGACCAATTATATTAGCAATTAAGCAAAATTCCGACAAAATCAAAAATATTTTATAAATGGTTCGACTATATCAATATTAAGTCATTATAAGGTGATGAGAAACAACGCAAGGTTTTGGATAGTTTGAAAGGATAAGTAGTTGGATAATATAAAATGAAGTATAAAAGCGAAAAGATTCCTAAACGATAAATTTGCAAAAATTCTAGCGTTAAGTCTTGAAAGTAAAAATAAAAGTAATACTTGATTGCTCATGCATTCATAGAGCGATCAACATTAAAATAAACTTATCAAATTTTATTAAATTAAAGGTTGCATGAACATCGTTTTCATTTAGGGTTCAATTTTACATATTTGAAATTTTTCAAAAGTATGTTAAAAACGAAACTTGTACGAATAGAGAGAGAATTTTGGAAAATGTTATTTAAAAAATGTAAAACCTTAGATCTAAAGTATTGTTTGAAACAACTTCTTTCCCGTTTTCAATAATGGTGGCGGAAGCTATTATGTCCCGTTACAGTGATAATGTATAAACTCGCCCTTCTTCCACATATATTAAAAACATTTTGCACTATGGGCCATAGATTTTGCCAGCGGTTTAGAAGCACCTAGACTGGTGTACTTATCGTGTGCACATCGGACGTTTTTCTACTTGCAAGATGGGAAGGTTAGGTGAGGTGGACAAAAAAATTTATCAAGTCTTTAATTTAAATAAGGTGAATAGTCTTTTTAAATTTTGCCGCCTTTTTTTGTTTTCTACTCAAAATACGTCATCTTCTTTAGTTATTCTTCATATTATTTTTTCATCACACCTCAGGTCTAATAACATTTGTGCTGGCGCTGTCTGCACAATATTCTGTGAATCACGCCCCTTCTTAAAATTTGAACTCTATCATTTCGTGCCACTACAGGAATGCTTATTTTAACTTTTTCGATTTAGAGAATGCTAACAGCAAAGAGAGGCGGACTTGGCTATGGCTTGGTGAAAATTTTAACTAGACCAAGTGTGTATGTAAGCTTTCTTGGGTGTCAGTCCATTATTATAGGTACATTTGTTCAAAGTCAAAAATGACAATGATGCAAATTTAACAATTTTTCATCCACCAGCCTTAAGTGCAGGTGGAAAAATATCTGAAAACGATGGATAGACCAACTGACAGATTGGTAAGCTTGGAATCACTTTCTGAATCGAAAGTGGATGTAGCTCAAGACCTTCTAGGTGTTATATATGTCCACACAAAAATCCTTTATCTGTAGGAAAACAATAAAAACGATATTTTAAACAAATTTTTCTCTCTATATAGATTAGCCAGCGCTATTGCAATGTATATCGAAGCAAATTTCAGAAAGTATTTAAAATGTATATTTTCTTTAACGGCGTAAGAATCTGATTTAACGCCAATCTTGATATATTCATGTCTAGCACGCGACAAATAGAACTGTAAAATGAATTACTTTAAAATTTGTTGTTGGTTCACAACGTTGTACAAAGTAGTAGCTATAAACAAATTCAGGCTCTCACATTGCACCAATTTCGAAAAGCATATACTTTCAACCTCACATGGCACCAAATTCAGGCTCCCACATTACACCAATTTCCAAAAGCGTGTACCTTTAACCTCACATGGCACCAAATTCAAAGTCGCTTTTTCAATGCAATAAGTTAATAATAATAAGTTTAATGGTATCATAATATGAATCTTTTTAATTAAATATGTTAAAAATTACTGAAAAAATTCGCAAATTCACTTGTTGATATTAGAAAGATGATAAGAAAATTAAAGAGTAGAGTAGAGTTTATTTACGCAGCCATGAAGCGCAGATTCTCTGTGAAATGAGTATACAATGGAGATAGGGCATTAGTTGACAGGCGTTTAATATCCTGCGATGCATGACGGTATCGATATTGCAAATTCAGATAGATTGGTATCAGTGGAAGGACAATCAAATCAAGTCAAGGCATAGCTAAATAATTTTGGTTAAAGCTATGCAAGTTTTTTGAACCCTTATCTTTGTTTGTTCTTTCCACCTTCGCTCTTATGTGAAATATAACACAGTTGGCTTTAACATAAATGACGTGTTTTTTAACATACTTCGCAGTGAAGGAACAGATGAAATTAAATGAGCGCGTCTGAATAGCTATACTGAACTTGGTAGCAATGAGAAAATTGAATGAGCGAGTCTGAATTAGCACTTGTTGCATTACAATTGCTATACTGAATTTGGAAGCAATGAGAAAATTTATAAAATTAACGATGCAAATTTGAAATTTGTTACTTCCTCCGCTATGATTTCCGAAAATGTTAAGTAAATGTATTCGGCGTTTAGCAAAATACAAAGCTGTCTGAGAATATTTGGAAATGAGCGTCGATCTATTTATTATTATTAAATATATATAAAATAAATTATTTACCTTATTATTAGACTGGTCCCGTTATCTAGGAAACTTTTATCCTCAGTAAATACGTTAATTAAGCTAAGTAAGGAAGCCTTATTAAAGTCAGTGGTCTCTCGTAAAAGGAATTGAGAAATTAAAAATTGCAATAACAATAATTAATACCTTGGTTTCGAATAAATTCTTAGGATAAGGTGAAAAGTATTAGGCTGTAGCTGCTATAGAGATCTTCTTTTTGGAAATAACAAGTAAGTTCCTCTAAAAGCGAATTCCTTCCTATGCTTATACTCACGACCAAAAAGCAACCATCATCCAAAAAGGATCGAAAGTCAGAGACGCTATCGATTGTATATTCTTTACCAATAGTAAATTTGTAATCCTTCTAAGCAAATCCACCCGTCCATACGTGATAACTCCGGGTCGTAAGAATTCAGATATCGCCTTCAAATTTGTTAAAAGCAGCGAAACTAATTTAGACGCGATTATGATTTGACCGTGAGTGAATAAACACGCAGATCTACATTTTCATACCTACGCTTATTCTCTCTGAATATCTATACTTCTATCTAACTTCTATAAGTTATAAATGTTTAAACATTGCAACGCATTGAACTTTGGAAAGGATGTAGGAAACGTGACGGCAAGTAAAATTGTTTACCTTTGGAATATTGTGAATTAACAATTTCGGCCAGCACTGAGATGCACTTTAACACTACATCATCCGAGTTATCCGACAGTATGCCCAATATGCCCAATAGGTTGTTACCCAACTCATTTCGATGTGTCGACATCTAAAAAGTTTATGAGTAGTGAAGCAAGTGCGCATAACTTATTCAGAAGAGAATAATTTACCTCGTTAATTAATCGGTAAATGATAAATCCATTCGAGTACAGCTATCTTTGTTTGTGCTGAATTGTGGCTAAGGTGACAGCACTGTCATTATGGATTTTAGATCGACTTGTTCAATATTTTGAGTTTTGTGTTCTTTGGATGAAACCAATTTCATCATAAATTTATTAACGGAAACCTCTTATTTGATGTTTTCCATTGAGTCCTCATTGTACTCCACACGTGGTAAGATGGCGGTAAATATTCCGCTAGCATATGGTAAAACATTACAGCCAAATATTAATACAAATTCCCGTATCCAAGTTAAAGCAATAGGCTGCGCAATTAACTATAGCATATAATATAATAACATAGCATATAAGCTAATGCTAATCATGGGGTGCTTATGCTTGGTTTGAAGTTACAATTGGTTACTTCTTAACAGACTTGTATGGCGTGCGAAGGTGCGAAGGTTAATTTATTTGTAATGTATGTATTTGTATTTGCATGTAAATTTATTTATTTATTTTTTTTTTTAAAGCGAAGTGAATCGTTTAAATCGTGAAACAAAAGCTAAAAAGTAATGACGAAAAGTTAGATTTCTAATCTTCAAGTAGATTTACAAGCAATTAGCTGTAAATATATACAAATATATTTGGTTGGTTGAAAAAGAGAAAATAATAGTTTGAAATTAATATAACTAAATAGCGTGCCAATTGAATTCGTGTGAGAAGCAGTTGGAGAATGTATAAAAATAAAGCATGCCAGTTTCGAATGTATAAAAATAAAGCGTGCCAGTTTTGAATGTATAAAAATATAGCGTGCCAGTTTCATTTATGCGTTCATTAACCCGCTCGGTCGCTCGCTCATATATGAAACGAACAACTCATTTATTACAGTTTATGCACTTGCTGCTCTAAAATAATTAGAACGCGCGCGCCTACACAAATATTTCGGGTTCGGTATTTAAGAAAGATAATAAAGAAGACACAACACAAATACCCTTATTTTATGTAAAGAAAGATTCTTTCTTTCTTCGTTTCATATTTAGCTGATATACAAGGACAGAAGAACAATAAATAACACAAATAGATGGAGAGAGGAATAGAATGAAAAGCTGATTAACTCATGTCCCTTTTCTATGTCAATTGTTTCGAGTAATAATAGTTTTGATAATATTTTGAGACAGATAGGTAAACGAGCGTACCATTGCGCAATATGTTTTTTTTTTTTATATTCTAACAGGTGGTCGAACTCATTTCTATTTCAGTTCGATATAAAACCCAAGGTTTGATATTATCATATCATCTGGCAACCTCGTGTGTGTTAAGTCGAAGCATTACTAATCGCTGTACTAAAATTTTATTTTATAAATTATTTGCATAAATAATATTATATTTTTAAATATATGTAAAATATAAATAAAAAATACCTGCTTTTGCTGCTTTTTATATATTTGTTGATTTATTTACATCTTTTAATATGGGCTGTTGCTTTTCTAACTGTAAGTTACGTAAAAGCACTGATGAATTATTTTTGTTTTGCTGCTGGTGTGATGGTGTGATGGTTCGGCTCATTTTAAATGCGCTGGATTTAAAGGAAAGCAATTTGATTATATTGATTTCAGTACGTATGGGCTGCGATGGACTTGCCTTAATTGTCGCGATATGGATGTTAATGTGTTTAAGGTAATTATGCAAACACGTAATGGCTTTAAAGAAGCAAAATTAATAATGAATGGTTGTTTAAAGAAGCTGGCTGTGATTGAGGATAACTTTTCTAAATGCAAATACCTCGAACAGCCTGAATTGTTACCTCATAATGTTCGTGGGTCGCCTGCTTCTGCAATAGTTTCTGTCGACCAAACGACTGAAAAACTGTCAACTGATTGTGCTGGTAAAGCATCGGTTGAGGCTTCTATTGGTACTCCCGTTTATTCGGTTGAAATTGAATAATAATTTGAATTTGAATAATAAATTGAATAATATACCGGAAGTGATTGTAAATAGCCCTAGTTCAGATGTGTATAGGATGCCTCTGGACGTTCCAATTTCCATTCCCACGTTGCTTTTAGTCCCGGTGGCTCAGTCTAACGTTAGAATAGTTGATTCGTCAGGAACCGAGGGGGCGGATGGGCTATGCAACTATGATTCGGTTGAATTGGTTGCAATACCTGCGCGTAAATCTATTTTTGTGTCTAGATTATCTTCGGATACTACGACTGAGAAAGTTTTGAAATACATTCAATGTAAGCTTACTATTTCGGATGCATCAATGGTCAGTGTTTTTAAGTTTAATGTTTCTCATAAACGTGGCATTTCTTCTTTTAAAATATTAGCACCTGCTGTGGTGTTCGATAACCTTATTAAAAAAGTTTCTGGCCGGAAAATGCTTTTGTTGAAGGGTTCGTGGTCCGTAAAAAGACCAAATCTCCTGCTAATCTGGATGAACCTTCTGTGTCTTCAAAAAACTAGATTCGCTAATATTATATCAAAACGTTCGTGGTTTAAACACAAAATTACAGTCGGCTTTTCTTAGTTCAGTTGGGACTGACAATCACGTAGTGGTGTTTACGGAAACGTGGCTCAATTTATCATATAAAAAGAGTAGATTGTTTAAAAAATTCAAACGCAGTGGACTCGTTATGGATTATACACGTTATTTGGATGCTAGACGTGAATACAACTTTGAAAAAAATAAGTCTTATGCGGTGTATTTGCAAAGGATGAAAAGTCAATTATTTTCTAATCCTAAATGTTTTTATAAATTTGTAAACTCAAAACGTAAGGTTTATGGATTTCCATCTGTAATGTGGTATGAAAACGTTGAATCAACGGATCTGTCTGTTATTAGTAATTTTTTTGCAAATTTTTTCGAAAAAACGTATTCTGCTAATAGTTTGACATATGAGAAATATCCTTATATTATTAATCCTTTTGATCATTTTCCACCTATTACTTTTACAGACGCTGATGTTTCCGATGCTCTGCGAAAACTTTCCTACTTAGCCGGCCCAGATTTGATTCCCGCTTGCATCGTTCGTGCTTGCAGTAATTTTCTTTATCTTTCATTAACCAGTATATTCAATAATTGCATTAGACGCGATTATTTCTCACTATTTGGAAGAGTAGTTTTATTATTCCTTTATATAAAAAGGGTTCTAGGTTCCTCTATATAACAAGGGTCCTTTATATAAAAAGGGTTGAGAATTGTCGTCAAGTGTACTACCGAAGCTCTTAGAATCACTTATAGTTAATAAACTAAAACCGTGTTTATCCATGATTTTGAGTGATTGTCAGCGTGGCTTCACAAAAAATAAATCTACAGTCACAAATTTATTAGAACTGACGTGCTCCATTTTTAAATCCTTTTCATTATATAAGCAAACGGATGATATCTATACTGACTTTTCGAAAGCTTTTGATAAGGTGGATCACAATTTACTTATTTACAAATTACGTCTTATTGGTTTCCCGAATTATTTGGTTTGTTGGTTTCGGTCTTATCTCACAGGTCGTACTCAGACGGTGTCCTTTAATTCAGCCTACTCGCGTTCAATTTCAGGTACATCCGATGTTCCTCAAGGCAGTCATCTTGGGCCCTTTTTATTTGTTTTATTTATTAATGACCTTCCTAACTGTATTAGTAATTCGTCTGTTTTAATGTATGGCGACTATCTCAAACTGTTTTATTCGTTTTGCCCGACTAATGACACTTGTGCCCTTCAATTTGATTTGAATGCTTTTCAGTTGTGGTGCTTTACTAATGGAATGTTTCTGAAATTAAAAAAGTGCAGAAAAATGTCATTCTCTTGGTCTGTTATATTCCCATCCAATTATTATTTTGGCAACCATTTATTAGAAAAAGTGTAGTCTTTTAATGACCTTGGGGTTACTTTTCATCCCCGTTTGAGATTCAACTTACATTTGGATAAATCAGTTAACAAAGCCAAATCGCTCTTGGGGTTCATGAAGCGTTGGTCTAATGGGTTTTGTGACCCATATATTACGAAACGTTTATATACATCGTTAGTAAGACCTACATTAGAATATTGTTGTATTGTCTGGTCACCATTTTATAAGCGCCGTATTGATCTTATTGAATCCGTCCAACGTAACTTTTTATCATTCGCTTTACGAGGCCTAGGTTGGTATTCTCATCTCCCCCTACCTCCTTATGTAAATAGATTGAAGCTGATTGATTTACCTACTTTAGTGAAAAGACGTGATCTACTAGGTATATTATTTATGGTTAAATTAATAAGAGGAGATATTTATTCTTCAGTTGTGCTTGGACAATTGGATTTTAATGTCCCTGTAAGATTCACTAGACACTACGTTCCGCTAAAGTTGTTGCATTTCCGTGCTAACTAACAGCGTAATAACCCGCTTCGTCTGCTTTGTAAACTTTTTAATGATAATTTTCACAAATTTGATATTTCAGTTAATTCTTTAAATTTTATAAAAAGTTCTATACTCCGCGATTAGCTGCCAGATGATTATACATTCATATTTCTTTAATTATGTTTAGTATATTTTCTTTATTATTTTTATATTTTTTTACTTTATTGTTTTACATATGTATTATATTTAATTTATATTGAACTAATGTTTTGTATTTAATGCTTAATTTTGCTTATAATTTATTTGTAGCTAATAAGTGTTAATTGTTGATTGTTTAATATTTTTTTTTTTTTTTTTTTTATAATTTATTTGTAGCTAATAAGTGTTAATTGTTGATTGTTTAATATTTTTTTTTTTTTTTTGGGTTGTTGAGTAAAGTTGGACTAAGCCAATAAATTTGTGACTTATATGTCCGAAGTGCAATACTTTACTGGATTGTTTAATAATGAATAAATAAATAAATATTTACAATAAATTTTTCAGCAGGAGTTGTAGCAGTGTTGTTGTTGTTGTTGCTGATCCCTGTTGCCTGCTTAATAAATTTTAGTTTTTAGTCCTAAGTTTAGCTGTATCCTAGTATTGTAGCTGACTAATTGTATTGTTATCGTAAATAAATAAATAAATTTCAGTTCGATATAAAACCCGAGGTTTTCTGTTTCAGTTGCTTCAGCTGCGATACCGACAGAGGCACAACCGGACAGACCGCCTTGTGGACAAACTTCAATTGATTCACACTTTGATGCTGACGAAGAATATACTTCTAGTAGTAACTAGAAAACTTCTTTTGTTTTGACAAAATGAATATAACCCTAAACGGTTATGGTCAATCCCAAGCGATATGGTGTGTTCGATGTATTGGAATATCGCCAAATGCATTAAGAACTATATTTCGTATGCATACTATTCCACATACTATTAAGAATTTTGATGTATTTAAACGCGTAAATGCCTACGTAATCAAGGTTGATCTACCAAATCTTACAACAAATAAAAGATTTTTATATCAATTTTAATTTTACAAAGTTTCTGTATCCGCTCCAAACAACGAAATTTTCCATGATGCATAAAATCGATATATTAATTTTTTTTAGATTTCGAAGCATTGTAAAAATCATGTTGACAATTTAGGGAAGGAATCTTGTTCGATTATTCATCTTGTTAGTTTACTCATCTCCTTTAATTTTATCTTTAATTAGATATCCGGATTAAGTAAACTATCCACCAGGTCTACTTTTTCACCTGGTTTGAAAGCGATCATTCCTAAATAAGGACAAGTGGAACAACGGAATGCGTCGCCCAGATAACACTGCAATTTCAAAATTGGCGTATAAACAAAATAAGAATGTTCTACAAAAAAGAAATTACATTGCCACAACTGGATATTTGCATTTTGGCTTTTCACGTGAGATTTTTGTTTTTCAGCCTGCAATTCATCGGCTAAGCCGCAAGTACAATTTTTACATGCCCTTCGTTTACCGGTAGTACCAGAAACTAAACAAAACTAGAATTTCATTCACTTTCATCAAAAATGTACATCACTTACCTTTCAAAGTTTCACAATTTGGTTTTTTTTATCTTGTTCGTCTAATCCTCATTCATGAGATCATCATCAATGGCTTCATCATCAATTTTCCAAACAGCTGCCGCATTTACGCTTCCGGCAAATGATAATTTGACCGCTGAACCCGTCTCATACCTCGGTTTCACGCAAGTAAAAATAGTATTATTAGCAATTCGGCTACTAATAAATCCAGATAGCTCCAATTCTTGTAAAATACTGTTCTCTGAACTTACAAAACTTAGCAAATGAAAAATGCCTTCTGGTTTTCGAAGATATCAGTTAGTCCATAAAAGAAACTTGACATAAATTGGCATCACATACCTGCTCAAATGATTGATGAAAGTATGCCGGGAACTGGGGCGTACTTCGCCGGTTTCTCTCTATAGGAAAGGCATAGAAATGTTAGGAAAGCATGAGACCCATTGCATTTGAAGGAGACTATGATGATGAATAGAGATTAATTCTGCAAACACAAAAAATTTTGTTTTCAAATTTTTCGTAAGAATTATTAACCGATATATTGAACTGAATATTGTCGTCAAATACATCTTGAAGTATTCAATTTTCTATTTTTTGTATTTTAGCAACAAGCGCAATAAGAAAACTTTTTCTGGTCGTTTAGTGCATTAGATTTGCAATTAAATTATTTTTCACTGAATACGTTTACGTTTATTATTTCTCACCGAATATTTTACCGTTATCATAAAACATATAGAGAGTTTTAAAAGATATTTGAAAAATTTCTACTTAATCATTTTTTCGATGAGTTGCTATGTCCATTATGATGAACCTGATCGACGGCTAAGTCTATAATTACTCGAAAAGTTAAATTTAATTTTTAATTTATTACAATTTTAAAACCAGTACGTTTTAAATATATACACTTTAAGCTTTCTATTCCATAAAGCCATTCTTCAAAAGTTTTATGCTGTGCCTTCATTTCCAAATTACATATGGAAGAGATTCAACACTGCCAATTTTCCCGAAATTAAGTGACAAGAGTGCAAAAAGAGAGAAGGGTTTGCAAACTTTATTTTTACACTTAAAACGTCATTCTGATTGTGCGCATCGAAATGTTTCGAGGCGCCGGTCGGTCCTTCATTCTTTTAGATTTTTTTAGATTTGAATCTTAAAATTTTCTCAAAGTTGATCGCGATTGTTTCACAAACGCATTGAACGGCACATTCGATCTTAGGCCCAAAGCTTTTGTTTCTTAAATGATATTTCTATGGCGGACGAGTATATCTTTTTGTTCCGCATTTATCTGCCCGTTACCTTTTAAAGCCCTCAGTAGCAAACATCTGTAATTTGAATATATCTGTCTTAAATAGTTTGGAAAAGCGTGTCATCATGGTGATCATCACGTTCTACGGCAATCTCTTTGATTGATCCTTTATATAGCGGAGTACTTCACTTAATTACTTCACTGCCTGTACGAGCAATAAAGTTTTGAGCGATTTGAAGATGACATCCACATAAAACTGTTGCTGGGAGCCACAAATATATGACGATAACCTTCACAGAAAATGTTGAAAATCTCGTAGTCGGCATTATTGATCATTTCAATTTCATCTCCTTCTTCATCAAGCATTGGCAACAAACAAGAAATGAAGATAAATGATTTTATTGTCTTATACTGTGGATAATAATACTAACAAACAGAAACTTATATGCCGAGCCGAACTTTTATTATTAATTACTTAATCTTTCGTTAGACTTAAGCGACTTGACTCCAGTTTCGTATAGAAATTTCGCGTCGTTGCGACGATAATACTAGAAAATTTGATATCGCTTTAATTTAGATTTTTGTCTCTTGTGAGAATCTCCACAAGCGAATTTTCAAATTTGACATCACGCTTACGAAGCACAATTTATAAAAACGGAAAAATTGGCAAAAATTTTTTTGCAGATCAACATTTTCAATAGAGAGAGAGGCAGACTTCTCTCACATGCCGAAAAGAAATGAAATTATTTCATTATCGTGGTTACTTTTTGAACACAGGTGAAGCTTGCGGCTATGATTTTAATTGCTGTTGTTGTAAAGGTTGTAACCCTTATTATGAATTCTTCTACCGCGCCTTTTACTAAGTGTTAGTCTTGATTCAAAAACCCAAAATTGAAAATTGCTATCAAATTTGCTCTTCTTGGTTTCGGAATTTTCTTTTCTTTTTCCCATCTTACTTACCAACTCAGAAGGTACGTAATTCAATTACCGGCAGTTTACGATCTCTGAATAAATAGCCATCGATTTCTCTTCTCAAATCATTGTACGTGGCTGGGGTAATTTTCAGGAAAATATTCATCTGTTTGTTTTTCTTCACTCTGTAAGTAAGGTTGATGACATTTCGTGGTCACATCACCTTTTTAAATATTTTTAGATTTTTGTACCAAATAATAGAATTGTAAAATTGTAAATTTTTTTTCAAAATTTTATTTTAATCATTCATTCTCTTACATCTATATATAAAACAATACTTTCCATTTCATTTCTCATGCAAAAAATTAAACATGAGAACTTCAATAGCATATAATGACAGACTGAAATTCCAAGTGAATTATATTTGACTGCTTCTATATCCTCTTCTCTTTTGGTATAATGATTATCTTAATCACAAAAATTAAATTGAAAAGATTTAAAAAAAAATATAAAAAATAAGGTTTAAAAGTGATTGCATTTTCCCATCTGGTTCAATGATAATACCTTCTAATTGTGAGGTGGTTCCATTCATTTGTAGGTCGTTCATACTTGAAATAAAAAGGAATTTACGTCTTGTTTATGACGTGACAACAATTGACAAACAAATTCATGATAAGAAACTATTAGGAATATGTGAATGTTGTTAGAATATGTTACTAAAACGAGAAAATGAAGAAAATAACTTGGCAAACTTGCGCGCGCGTTGTAGTCGCGTTTTAACTCTTTGCAAGAAATATTTTAATTACTTAGTGTATCTCTTAGCATTTTTGTTTCGTTCGAGTCCAAAGTATAAAAATCTTTAAAAGAATAAAGTGTAATTTAATTTATATGAAATATATTAATTTTTTGCGTGAAGGTCAATTTAGTTTTGTGCAATCAACAATTGGGGCTCTTGGTAAAAGTCTCTCTTTTTTTTGTCTATTAATCTCTGTTTACAGTTTGTTTTGCTTTCGCTCTATATTTACAGTGTCAAAGAAAGTGAGAAGTTTGGTTTAGTTTGCTGACAAATTTTGTGTCGTGGAAACTTCTAGTTCTTTTTCTTTGTTATCTCCTTCTGTCGTTTTTCACTGGACATTGATTGTTTATTTACACCATGTCGTGCGAAAATAGGCGCAGAATCTAAACGATTCATCTCGTGCTGGCTCTACGAACGTTTTTGCCATGCAAAGTGTGCTGGTCTTAATGGCCGTGCTGCAGATGCAGTCCTTGACCCCTCAAAAGGATTGCGGTGGTGGACCTGACTGTAGGAAGCGGAACATAGATTTGTACAAACTCTTTACATAGACGAAAAATTGTTTCTCAGATTTGACCAAAAATATCTCGGCTCCTTGTTCGAGAAGTTTGAAATAATTAGGATTAGGTTTGATGAGTGTTGTTATATTGAGCACTCATCTTCTTCCCCAGCTGGCAAAGTTACAACTCGTAGCATAGCGTGCGGTACGTCACCTCTGAGCTCTCCTAAGTGTGATTCGTTGGTACAAGTAAGCGCTTTCTCAATGTCTACAAAGAACGATAGTGTTTTTGCTATCGTTGAGCCGGTCGTAACAAAAAAATTATAAATAAGCCGGGAAGTCTTTCGGGATTCAGCTATGCTGAAGTGGCAAGGGTATCTCCTCCCAGTGGCGTCACTCACTCTACTCTGGTGTCATCGCCTAAAACTAATAAGGAGATTAGTAAATCGTCCTTTCCTGCTGGCTGTTCGAGCGTGAACGCTGGTCACCAATCTGGGCACGTCGCGCAAGCTGCTTATGCAAGTTTGGTTATCTCTTCTATATTCTCCCCAACTCAAAAGTCCCCAGCCGTGAACCCTACTGTTCCTAGTAGAGATGACATTTCCTTGACGGCAGTGCCTCCCAAAAAGGCAATATTTGTGTCAAAAAGTTATCTGGCGGCGAAAGTCCCAACAGTCAATTTAAAGTGTCTTAGTAATTTCAAATTGGGTCCTTCTCAATCTAGAGCAACGTCGTCTTTTAATATGCTAGTTCCGACAGAAAACATGAATATGTTGTTAAATAAGCCATTGTGGCCAGTTAGATCCTTAATTAAGGAATTAAGGAATTTCCATAATTCGTTTCAGGTATTGCAATGGTGGTGGTGTTTTAATTGCCGTCCTATTCAATTGAACTTGCCATTACTCCCGATGTTGAATTTATCGCCATTCGAGCGAAATTTCCTAATAAACAGTTATATGTAACCTGTTCTTATACTCCCTCAAATTCGGATATATCCATATATAAGAAAGAGGCTGTTCTCATTTATGAAGTGTCCAAGCAATCTAAACCTATTGGTATAGTCGTTGTGTTGGGTGACTTCAATTTGCCTCAAGTCACTTGGTGTTACAGTGACAGTACTGGCTGTTTGATTCCTTCAACATCTGATAGAGCTGTTGTTTTCTTTAACGAATTATTTGACCATAATTTAGGCCAATATAACCGTACCTTTAATTGTAACGTTGTCCACCTTTTAGTTTACCTGAGGATCCTTATCATCCTGCACTGTGTATCTCCTTTCATTACAAGCATGATGGTTCGTTGAACTTCTCTAATGATCCAAATCCAACTTTTTCAAATAAATATTCCGATTTTCATGAAATCAATATTTCAATGCTAAAATCACATCATTCACATATTAAGCTTGATGTCTCAGTTGAAAGTATTGATAGCTTATTAACATCGTTCTACAATATACTAAATCTAGCTATTTCTGCATTCGTTCCGCTCAAGCAGCCCCGTCTTCGCAGCAAATGTCTTCCGTGGTTTAATAAGACAATTAGATATTACAAGAATAGAAAAAACAGGTTTTTCAAAAAATATTCGAAAAGTGGTCCTGCTATCGACTATTTCGTTTACTCGGAGGCAAGGCCTAGATTTGACTCAACCTCAATCACCAATATTATTGCAGTAAACTTCAGTTCATTAAATCCTCTCTGTTTGCTAATCCTAAATACTTTTTTATATTTGTTAACTCAAAAAGAAAAATTTCCATACATCCCTCGCATGTTGCTTTTAATGGCTCTGATTCCTCGGATGATTTTAAAATCTCAAATCTCCTTGTCGAATACTTTCAATGAAATTTTTCGGCTACTAATTCCCTTTTTTCGGCAGACTACCCACATTCGATGACTAGCTTGGTTTCAATTCCTAATTTGGTTATTTCTGAAAATGACGTCTTTAAGGGTTGATCTCTCTAAAATATAGTCTTTCGCGTGGACCTGATGCAATTCCATCATGTGTCCTTAAATTTTGTTTTGTCGACCTATGTTGTGTTATCTCAAAGATTTTTAACCAGTCCTTGAATTTAGGTGTTTTCCCTTTGTGTTGGAAGAGTAGTTTTCTTATTCCTATTCACAAAAGTGGGAGTAGACAACTTGTTGAGAACTACAGAAGCATCGGCAAGTTAAATGTCTTGCCTAAACTATTCGAGCGAATTGTAACTCAGCATTTGGCCTTTGCCATCGTACCGTATATTTCTCCACTTCAATATGGCTTTCGAAAAGGAAGATCTACGGTCACCAATCTGTTAGAGTTTACTTGCCATGTTTTCAAGGCTTTTTCTAGTGGCTCTCGCACTGATGTCATATACAGTGATTTTAGCAAAGCGTTTGATTTGGTTAAAAATAAATTACTTTTCTTTAAACTCCAAGCCTCTAGCTTTCCTTCCCATTTGGTGAAATGGATAAGTTCTTATGTGCATAATAGGTCATTCAGGGTTTTGTTTAACTTCATCACCTCATATGAATTCCTCGTGCCGTCTGGCGTACCACAAGGCAGCCACTTGGGACCCATTTTGTGTAATCTATACCATAATGACTTGCCCTTGGTGATTAAATCCAGCCAGATCTTAATGTATGCTGATGAAGTGAAACTGTTTTCTTCCTTGATTGACTTGAATAGTTTGAAGCTTTCTTTCTCTAGAAGGAAATCATTCACAACTCGATATTTCATAGATTCGCTTAAGTGGCAGGACGTCGATTCGTTCACAGATTTAGGCGTTCTATTTGACCATAGGTTAAGTTTTAACTTGCATATTAAGCTCTCGTCAAGCAAAGCTAGGTCCGCGCTTGGTTTTATAAACAGGTGGTCCAAAGAGTTTGATGATCCTTACATTACGAAAAGACTGTACATACCTATACTCGATTATGCGTTCTGTACGCTAATAGTTGTTTGCAAAAACCTAAATGATGTCTATCACTTATTCTCATTATCGGACTCTACCTTTGCAGTACTTAAACTAACTTGCATTCGTAATATCTCATTTTTTATTTTTCGAAAATTATATGGTGTTGTTTAACGTGGCAGTTGCTAAGCTTATGGATGTTTGCAACCTGGATCTGTTCTTGTTGCGGGTGTGTTTCTGTGCTAGCTGCGTAAATGCTTTTCCTTTTCCTGTTCACTTTTTTTTCTTTTTATTTATTTATACATATTTTGAAGTTGCTTTGTTTTTGTTTTTTTATTCCTCTTTTTTCATATCTTTTTCATATTGTGTACTAGTTTTTAAAACAATTAGTATAAGATTTTCTCTTAAGTATTGCTCGAATTCGACTGCTAATAGTATAGTTGAATTTCATGCATAAGTAGGTAAATAAAGTAAATAAAATAAAAAAATAATGATAATCCAATAAAACATAATATAAACAAGTATACGTAAAATAAAATAGTGTAACTCTGCCTTTCATAAAACCCATCGTTAATAAAAAATACACCATAAAGGGAACACGAGTAACTATGTGTTTGGTGTTGCGATCTGAATATGTGATTAATAATTACATCTTGCGATTGAATACACGTCGCGCTTGTTTGTCGCGGAAAATACCACTTACTTCTAGAATAAATTAATAAATCTACAGTTAGCTTAGTCACTTCTTTTTCTATTAACGGAATACAATTCAACAACTTTATTATGCCTGTTAATTTTTTATATGAGAATTAGGAGAATAAAACCTAATTATATTGATTTTTTATAAACTAGAGAGAAAAAAGGACCTGTGGTAGCTCATTTTGGTTTTCTGATGGGAAGTATAGAACACATACCAGCCAATGACCAGCCTGAACACCGCGGACGCCCATTTTCTACACTATAGAGTTTTCGACGACATCGTACTATGCGCAACTTTACTCACATTTGCAAATTCTATAGGTCGGGAAAGCCATTCATAAGCTGTCTGTTCTCGAGGATTTTTGCTTCAGAAGATAATACATCCGCACAGTGCAGGGTAGACCATGCTCTATTACTTCGCAGTACTCTCAGGGCCGACTACACACGCATTGAGAGAAGACAAGTAAGAAAGTTATATTCGGCGGGGCCGAATCTCGTATATTCACCATTATGTTTTTCGTATTCTACTCTTAAAGTTGTTTTATTCGATACCCATATCGATGATACTATTAAGAAAAAATTAATCGCGGTATCTACCAAATCGTTTTTGAATTAACCCACGCCTTACCTAAGGAGTGTACAAAATACGTTTAAGTACTCCATTTTCAATAGCGTTTGCCCTTGGCTCGGATGATGGAATGGGAGCCATCGAAAACTACAGATAGGCAAAAAGGGGGAACTCTGTTGGGAAATATTGTGGACATTGAAATATCATCACACAGAAGTCAAAAGTACGGTTTTGAAAGCTCTTCTTGGATAGGCGAAATATGTGATTTCTCCGTTTGACACTGCCCACCAGCGTCTTATTATCGCATTACAAAATATTTGTGTTGCACGGTATATTTTAATATAAAGACTTGTGACTGAATCGAGTGAGCGGGGCTGTTGACTTGAATCGACAAACAGCGCAAGGTAGCAAAAGAGGAATGTTGAAATGCTGATTTAGAACTACGTCAAGACAGATTGCTTTAACATACCGTCGAACAACTGAAACGCTACTATTGTCTTCAAATTTGAACGAACACTAACAACTGTCGCGCAAAAACGAATGCATTTACCTGAGTTTTGTTTTCAAGCCAAGCCAAGCCAAATAATGTTTCTTAAAATTAGGAGTTTGACAATAAAAAATAATATCATGTGTTTTGTTTTTTTCTTTAATTTTTATCGAACGAAACACTAGCACACAGTATAACTTTCTCTTCTGTTAGTTGAGCAGCGGCATATTATAATTTGTTGATGATTAGTTTGGTATTTAGCTTGGATTATTTTCCGTTTTATCACACGACTTGGCGATATTAATTAATATTTAACATTTGCCACTTTCATTATTATTTACAGAGCTTTAAATACAATTGCGTCCTTGCATTCAAAATAATGAATTGAAAGCAGCCTGAAGGCATGCTTCACATTCTTGAAAATAAACCTGTAATGTAGAACTGAAACACATGACTTGTTGAAAAAACAAAAACAAAAAGAAATAAAAATACTAATAGAAAATACTTTTATTGTATGTCGGATTTAATTAAATATTTTTTTCTACTAATGTTCTTCAAGGTGAATCACCAAAGTCTAAATGCTTTTCATCGTCATCTTCTTATAATCTGTTGTCGTTTTCTTATAATGAATTATAAGTTTAATATATAATAATTTTTACTGGAACACTATACTAATGTTTTAAGGAATCTATCAATTATCCAGATGATCAATTGTTACGGCGATACTGAATTTGGAAGCAATGAGAAAATTAAATGTGCGAGTCTGAATTTGCACTTGTTGCATTACAATGGCTACAATGAATTTGGAAGCAAATGAGAAAATTCAATGAGTCTGAATTTGCACTTGTTGCATTACTGAAGAGAACCCACATGCGTGAGAAGGGTTTCATACATCCATTTTTTACTCGGTTTCTGATATATTTTGGTTAGATTATATGGCTAGACATATGGCATATGGCAGTAATAAACTAAATTGAAATTGATGTCTTTATGCTTCCTCTTATATATATATTCACAGTATATTTAATGGGTGATTGCTTTTTAAAGCTATAAACTCGATGTGATTATAGTCTGACCAAAAAAAAACATAAATTGTATTCTAGAATTCGACGGATGGCAACAGGAAATTTACGAGTTAAGTTGTACTTCTTTCAGCAGACACTTAACAAATTTTATACATTCTTGTGGTGGATGTGAAAATGAAATTTCTGCGAAAAATACCAACTTTTTAGAAATTATGACAAATTTTAATTCAGTTTATTTTGTGATTAATAAGAGAAAACATATACAACTTAATATATTTTATAACACATTTTACACAGTAAAATAGCAGAGAATATATTAGAATTTTTTGGAATACGTTAAAAATAAATAAATAAAAGAACTCTTTGAAATATGCAGCTCTCTATTATCAAGTTTGTATATGCGTCCTATTTTGTTTAAATATCTCACTGAGTGCGTGTAATATAAAATAAAAGTGAGGGCGTTTCTTTTCATAACTGGGTTAGCTTGATCATTAAATTCAATTAGTTAGCAGAACATTGCACAACAAACAAGCAAAGATTCTGCACACAAACAAATATAAACAAAATTCGATCATTAAAATGGAAAGTGTGGTACGAAACATTTGGATATCATTGAATTCGAAAAAATTTGATAAAATAATTATTGTACCTGTTGCGCTTATTTCAAGCTTAGCAAGTAACTTTTAATAAATGAAATCAATTAGGCCTGACTAATGACTACAATGTGTTATTATTATTATCCAAAAAATAAAAGGAGACCGCACCTACTCTAATACATATTTATTTCATTTTAGTTGTTATATTCGTCACGGCTTTGCCTTACATTTTTTTTTGTCGCATCGAAATCCACTTTCTATGCCTCTCAAATATCCCTTACACAACTTACCGAATGAATAGCATATAAAGGAACTCATATGTTGGTATTGACGGCTACGGTTTAAAATTTTGCTAACATGTTATGTAAAAGTTTTCGTCACGTTGACCGGAAAAATCATTTACATTCGTTCATCATTCTCGTTCGTTTACAGTGAGTGAAAACGTGAAAATCTCAAAATATTGTTTTAAATGCTTTCTGTCTAATGAACGTTTCCCTGCATTATTAGATATCATTTGCAGGCGTTCGCATCCCATTCTTTAAATGAATTTTGCTAAAAATGTCTGCTTTTGTGTTATCATTTTCGCCCCATATTTTAACTGCAGTCAAGCATATCGATCCCAACTTTCCGAATGTGTTCGCGGCAGTTCATTAAAAACAAACAGATGAATGAATAGGAGAAGATTTCTTTTAGGACGAACATTTTCGTATTTTTTCAAATTTAAGTTTTGAAAGAATTGTCTTTTTTAGAGCTTTCTTTATAATTGTTTTGTGGGGTCTAAGTCAATTTGTAAATGAGCAAAATTTTACCCAAGCGCTAAATCGTACCAACACTGAAGTTCTTAATCGATCGTCTAAAGCAAATGGTTATCATGATTATAATGAAGATGATTACGATGATGATGACGATGATTATCTCGATGAAAGTGTTAATAATGGAAGTGCTAATTCGATAGGCCGACCAAGGCAACGTCAGACGTATATAATAAATCGTGAAGGTATAACATATGGTTGGGGTAAGTGGGAAAAATGGAGTCGTTGTTCTAAAACTTGTGTACAAATACGAAAACGTTTATGCTTGAAAAGGTGAGTAAATAATTGGTTAAAAAAACAAGTTCTTCTTTTTTTCATAATTATTTCATTTCAAAAGAATACGAAACTCTACTATGAGTTTTTTGCCAATTGATGAAACATTTTATCCGAAGTCATCCTTAGAAAATCCAGGTTGTTTCGGTATTCGACAAAAATATCGTTTATGTAAAGATGATAAATGTAAAGTCACTCGAAAATATCAAATGCGTAATGAACAATGCGCCGCTTATAATCATGTGTCCTATCAAGGGCAGTACTTCACTTGGCTTAGCCAACACACCGTAAATTATATGGGAGATTATATAAATGAATGCTTACTGCACTGTAAAGCAAAAGAAACCAATCGCACCATTAGCTGGACGCATGCAGTAATCGATGGAACACCGTGTCAAAGGCCAGCTATTTATTATAGCCATCACTACCGCGGCAAGGCGGTATGTGTTGAAGAAATATGTCGTGTAAGTGCTTTTATTTTATTATAACATCCTCGTTGTGTTCCACCACACAAGCGTTATGCGTGCGACTTAACTGCAGTTAATTTGCTGACTTGTTGCGTTGGGACGGCTTTTGTTTTTGATTTCATTGATTGTTGCCTCTTTTTTTCTTTTCGGATAAATTTCATGTATTGCCTTAAATGTTCTCTTTATTATAAGTTTATGACCACTTAGCCCTATCAAGATGGCAGTTGTTAACTTAATGACACGATGTTAACTATAAAGACGTTTTCTTTTTTGTTTGCGAATTATACCTATTTATTGACCTAATGAACTCCGATTAATGGAAGAGAGAGACATAAAATAATGCAGAAACATTCACAGTTGAACCGAATCTTTTTATGGCCTCTTTATGGCCTTTATGGCCTTTTTATGGTGCTCTAATTTTAAGTGCTTTTCTCATAAAGAAAGAGGTAAAATAATGCTTCAAAATATTTTTCACAACTAACTGTTATTTTTTTGTATATTTTTGTTAACATATGAAATTTGGGCTCGAAGAATAACTGGATGAAAGTATCCATTTTTTCGTATCATCCATGCGATTGAATGAAAACTTTTGTCACATATGCCCTTGGTCGTCTTTTTAAATGTATTGCAATGAGGAGAAACATTGTGCGGTGAATTCAACATATGTGGCAGCATCACTTTCAACGTGCTTCCAGCTCTTCGTTTAATATTGAAACTTTCCGGTACTTAATGATTGGCTCGAGTGTATCAATTGGTTTTGAATAATGTCGTAGATATTTCGTATTGTTGTCCTTGGTAATGACTAGCGTGATTTAGTATTTATGCACTTTGCTTGACTAGTTTGTAATCTTTTTTCTTGCTTCATCTTTCCATTAGTGATTGTTTTGTTATCAAGCATAATTATCAAGCACAATTTTTTGTGGTTTTATAATGTTTCGCTATTTTCGCCTACGACGAACGCACTAAAATCCTTTAAATTTTCTGATAACTACTGGAAAGCATGGCCGCGCTCCCTAAAACATGCTTGGTTATTTAATCCGCGATTGCTCGCGAATTGTAACATATTTACACAGGCAGAATCAAACCACTTAATGTAGAATATATAGCACATGCGACTTCAATATTGTCCTTCTTGTTGCACCAATACTAGGTAGACTAGCATATATAGCCAGTTGATTTTAGAATTTTTTCTGTGGATTTTAGTATAAAAAAATGAGTTGACTACTCGAACTCAAGCTATGAAGTTTTAATCAGTAAAAGTGAAAAATGAATGCTTGAATGCTTGAATGATACAGTAACTGTAGATGAAATTCGCTACATTTTGGACTCAAAAAGAAAAAAAAAAAACGATTTCCCGGTTGTTCTTTTGGGTAAAAGTCTGAATTCGTACTTTGGTTAAGTGCTTATGGCCTTCATTGCATCCATTAAATCAACTTGATGCGCTTCTAATTATGATAGATTAGAAAAAATTTCCAACTCTTGTAAAAAGAATTTATTAACTTGCTTTTAATAAAAAACACTTTTTCCTACGTCATATATATAAATGATTTTTATATCAAAAAGTTTGTACTTTCTTAAGAGAGAATTATTTAAAGAAAATTTACTTTACGAACTGATTTTTATAGAAGTGCTAACTTCACCCTATTCACACAAATGTCATTTTAATGTTACAGTCTCTATACGTAATGAAGGAATTCCATTTATAGGAAGCATGGCATTCTGCAATGAAGACAACATATTGAAATGTGGATTAAAGGCAACCTCTCAAGATAATGGAAAAAAGAAAAAACAACAAATTAAAGCAAATTATCTGGCAATTAACTCACACACAACCATAGACAAAAAAAAAAAAGAAGTGTTATGTCTACACAAGAAGACTTCTTAACTTCACAACATGGTGGAAGTATATGGTTCAGATAGTGTTAAGAAGTTGTAAACACTTTTGAAAGGGTCCCTATTTTTACAAGAGCATAGACTACGTTTATCATAAGACTTGTAATCTCTTTCATAATTGTTACTCGATATTGGTTTCTAAATCGATTTAACAATTCGCCTGTCTGCCTGTCAGTCTGTCCAGCAGTTGAAGCTGGAAAAGATTCCAAAATAGAGGTAATATGTTTATGCGTACATTGCTGAAGAATAGGCGTGATATGCCAATAACCACTAAGTTAAGAAGTCCACAATTTGAAAAAAGCTTTTTCATATGACTTCAGCAAGATGTCAGTTTGAACCTTATAAAAAGCACTCATTTATTACATTTATATAAAAAGCTATGTGTTCATTTTCGCAATGGTTTTAGGTTTCGATAATAAAAAGAGTAAATAGTGTTTTTCCGTTTTCATCTCTTTGTCTTTTTTCGCAAGTTATTGTACTGTCCGTGACCAGCGTGAGTTTTGAAAAAATTTCCTTTTGATAATTTCTAAACATTCTGAAAAATCTTTAACCTTAATAGTTCCATCCACGAATTCAATACACCTAATGATCGACCCACTGGCAACCACACTCATGCTCTCTAAATGATGAATACTTAAAATTCGTCTTAACGCGCATAAATAAATTTCTTACTACTTTTGTGTACGAAATATTAGAAATTTGTTGGAAACAAAAATATTTCAATTCCATGTATGTTTTATATTTTGTGGCATTTTTTTATAGGCGCTTTGGGCATCTGGCGTTTATTTATTGAGTGCGTATTTTACGAGCGCTCGTTTATAGTCGTGTCTGGGTATGTTTCCTATTTAAATATTGAAATATGAAAAATAAAAAAATAAAAAACTTAAATGTTGAGATTTTTCTTTTGTCTTCCTATTATATGTGGTTAACAATATATTTTAATGAAGCTCATAAGTTTTTCATTCGTTTGCGATTTGTCAACGTTTCAACAAGACTACATACGATGTCGGTCTGATTAACAAACTCTAAAAGCAATTACTATACTAAAGCATGTGTAAATTATAAATAAAATCAATATAATTTTTTTGCAATTTGTAATAAAAAAATTGAAATGTCTTAAAAGTTCGAAATGCTGGTAATAATGTTAAGAAAGCAATTAAGCGAAATGAAAATTTTTGAAAAAGAATATTTGCCCTGTCATAATTATATTATTCGCCAGTGCGTTATTGTAAATTGTTTACGATGTGTTTAGTGCTTCCTTTTTCATTTTAAATCTAATTTTTATTTTACGTGATTGAAAAACGACGAAGTGATGGTTTGGTTTTATGGATATCGTCTGGTAGATAAGTGTATCAAATATAATAATAATAATAAATTTATAGTTGAAGGAAATTTTTCCAAATGGCGAAGGCGAAATTAAACACTATGCAGTAAAACATTTAATAAAAATTAAAATTTTAGATTCAGACTATAAAAAGATATCCATATTTTCTTTGGGTTAAATCTTCTACTTTAGTCAACTACACTGCCGGTTGTGATGACGTACATGGGCCGATTACCATGAGTCTTATATGAGTCTCTTTTTTGAAACTAATATGATAGCTCCTTCTAAAAGGATTTAAAACCAATGGCATGTAATTGGAAATTATACATAATACACCAGCCAATGATTCTCGGGGATGCATAAGAAAACAAAATTGTTTTTTTTGACAAAATTCTAAATTATTCACCAGCACATCTCATCCCCTTCAAAAGCGATACAATTAATTCAAACATTTTTCCTTCGCACACCGTTTCGAGAACTACAAGTCGATAATAGTCACTGAGAATTAGATTTGGAGAATGCGCTGAGTAGTGTAGCAATTCGTACGTCAAATGAATCAATTTGATGTTGATGTTTTTACTCCATTGTGGGTAAATGGAATACTCATTGTGGAGAACTTTCATGTTCAAACTTCCATGCATTGTACTGAGCATATTGTCTTCCGTCTCACTTGGTTTACTGCACGCGGAAGGCGGAAATCATTACTCTTCGCTTTAGAGAAGAACTACATATTTAACAGATGATAGTATTACAAATTCTGTGTTGACCATAAAATTTTTAAAAACAAGTTTTCTATTTTCAGAGATTTTATGGCTTTCTAGTTATTGGATGATACAGGGGAAGATTTTTTAGGTATGCAATATTAAAAATTCGCAAGTTAACAGTCAAGATCATATAAGATGTACATAGTCTTGGTTAGCATCAGATTGCCTTCCGATAGAGCCATGTGCGTTTATTATTTGATAATCTGAACATGCGTTATCTATTATACAATGTTATTGCGAACATTTGTATTATGTCGATGTGAACATTTATACCAAGTTATAGTTCTTGTCTATTACAGCAGTGGCTTTACAAAGATAATGTGTATTTACGAACGAGATGTGTGGCCACAAAATAAAAGTTTAAAAATGACACATTTCTGGTTTTAACTTCAATTCTTGTTGCTGTGGGCATTCCCTTACACTACACGCAGTCGAATGGTCTCTCGAAAGGACAGACAATAAAACGTAGAAACAGTTCGAGATGACTAGAATGCACCTCAGAAACAGTTATGTATTTTATGGTTCTTTGATGACTATTTTTGCTTATTAACAAGTAAGAACATTATAGTCGGGCAAGGCAGACGATTCAATGCAGTTTTTGGGAATAATATACTAAAACTTACACATTGTTTTTATGCAAAGGCATACTTCTCATGAAAGCCTGCATACTGGAGATATCCTTACAGGCGGTGATATCCAAAAAATAGACCAACGTGGTCCAAATTCTGCGGCAATTTACTTTTATGAACTAACTTTCGCCTTAAAATATTAAAAATTATACCTTTTTATTATATAAGGATTCAGTTTTTGTTGTACAAGAGGTGGTTGAAAAAATTGCCCCACTTGGCCAAAAGTTTTCACACCAACTTCGAATGTCGAGATATTATTACTTAGCCAATTTTGTCGAGATATTTTTTCCATATAACGACTTCTTAAAATAGGGCTTTATATGGGGAGCGGTCGAAAAAGTGGACCGATCCAAACCTTTTTCAATACTGCTTCGTTCTTAGGTCAAAGCACGTCAATGTATTAAATTTCATCAGAAAAATTTTGCAAAATAACTTGAAGATAAATTTACATGGACAGACAATAACCGGACAGACAAACTTATATCGATCCAGAAAATGATTTTGAATCACTATAAAGAAAGGCTTAAGCCGTTTTGAGTGTACGGTACAAAAGCAGAGAGATGGATATTACGCTTCTCTCCTTTGTATAAAACAAATGAAAACATTATAGTCGGGCTAGACCGACTCTTAAAACCTCTACACTACACTGTCTAATACAATTTTTATTTTTGCCATAGAACGCAACAATTATACTCTGTGAACTTACTGTTGTGGAAATGTATATTGAAAATTGTACCTCTGTCTGTTGTGCCCAAAAGGTTCAAAAATTGTGATATATATTCAAAATTCAGGATAGTTAATTTTTGTATCAAACACGATTCCATGGATCAAGTTTTATCATAAAATATTAGAACTTAGACTTTTCTGTCATCAAACACAAAAATTTTCGTGCAAGTCCTTATGCATGGTGGGATCTAAAAATAGGCATGGGTGTTGCAGCGAATTTTTTCATGGCACATTAAAATTTAAAAAATTTAAAAAAAATTGTCCAATCCGCTCTGAATCATCGCGCAATACTCGATCAGGTGTCTTATATTATATCTTTGTACTAAACCTTAACATCTGCTATGAATTGTACATCGATGGCAAAAATATATCGATATTTTTGATTTTTGGAGTGTTAATTTTCATCCTGTGAAGATCTTAACTATGATGCGATGGTGGTGGAGACAAAGTTTATTTCAACTCTTGAGTCAGCCGATACAGTTTATCGCTTTAACTAACAATATATGCTCTACTGATCTGTGTTACATATATCTGTTTTTTATAAATTGAACGATGCTTCGGCGAAAGACTTACATTTGGTTGGAAATAAAAAAACAGAAAACTTCTTTCAAGAAATTCCTGCTATTTGGTATGGAATAGTAGGAGCAGATCAATGTAAAGTTTTCTTCTAACATTTATTACAGGAATTTTAAGGTCGAAACTTTAAAGAAAACATTTTTTGATTGTTTTGCAGACAAGTCTTTAATTCAAATATGAAATGAAAGATACACAATAGTGCACATACAAAGAATATATTTTTAAACGCTACCCCATTCAGTTCAGTTCTATTAAGTTTGTGTGGACGTATGCAATCAAAAGAAGTTTAATTTTTTAATGTTTTATGATGAAAATACGGAATTTGGAGAGAAAGTCTACTTCTTATTTTTTTTTGTGACGGAGACTGAAAGTAATAAAATTTTTGTCAGGCTAATAAAGTTTCCTAAACTTTGATTACGTCATGTGCTGTTCGGGCCATCCTTCTATGCCTTGTATGCCTTTGCATGAAAATAATGTGTAATATTCCGTATTCTATTACCAAAACGAGTGAATAACGGTATTAGGCGAAGTAATGTGCAGTATCTAATTGTCTTCAGAGAGATATATAGTAAGCAAAAATTTAGCATGCTCGAATTTCGTGAGATAAAACTGTATTTCGGTATTTCGAAAGTTTGATATTAATAAAGAGTTCAAATGTTCTACTGGATGGTAAAATTACTATAGTAATATATCTTATTATTATAAAAATTATTTATTGAATATATTATTAATATAGAGTATAATGATATTATTATTATTATGCAACATTTCATTTAAACATGATTCACTATATTAGATATACGCATTAATAGGCGTAGAACAACTTTGTATGAAAGCCAAATCGATGCGTACAATTACGTATTTATTGACATCAAACGAAACTGCAACAAAAAATATTAACTAGAAATTTTTTAAATTGCATGCACTTGAAAAAATGTTGCTTCAAACTCATTATTATAAACATTTTAAATTAAAAGTAATTCATAAATGTAGTTATTTTAAACTGCACTAAGATGTTTTTCGTTATTAATTTCATATTATATTCAAAGTGTTCTAATAAATTTTGCTAAGTGTAGTTTTAATTAATTTTGAGAATTTCTTTGATGTTTCCTACTGTTTTTTCCTCAATATATATATTTTTGGATATTATTGTGTCGATCTTTTTAAGAGTTGGTCTAGTTGTTGGCTTAGATAGCCATTAAAGGCAGATTTTCATACATTTCCACCAGCGGGACGGGGTACATTAAGTTAAAGAAAGTCGTTATATGAAAGTTTTTGCAGTTTTCAATACTTCTCGACAAAAACCGCTAAGTACATACAAAAAGGATGCCTTTATATGGCAAAGTGATCTAATTTTGAAGACTTTACAATGGAACTTGTTTCTTAATAATGTTCTGATTATAACAGCATAGAACTAGACATAAAAATTAACTGTAGCAAATTTGCGCCACGTAAGTCTACCTTTTTAAAACTACAAAAGAATATTCAGAGGATATAAGAGGATATTGCTAATATTTCATATTTCATGGTAAAAAGTCGTCCACAAAAGTAATTTGACAATTTGACAAATCGCCTGCACTGAATTTGAACTGCTTACGTGAAATTTTTCGACTCCGTCAATATAAGGGTTCTCATGAAAAGTTATCTTTTCTATGGCAAAAAGGTTTAATTGCGATGGAACTTAGTGATTTAATAATAATTTGCGCTCGAAATTAGTTGTACCCAATTTGGATGATGTGGTTCTATCTCGTAACTCGCCGATACCACCTACTCATTGAAATTAAATTTAGGGAAGGGAATTCGCGAGGCAGTAATTGAAGCGATAATTCTTTAATTATGGTCACTGACCTGCAGAGTAGATAAGAGTCGCGACTACGACCATATTTGGTCGTACCTATAGTGAGACAGGCTCTAGACCTCCTTAAATGCGTTCAATTTTTAGGTCTTTCTCTTTCACCAATTCTTTCTGACTATCCCCTGTAATACGTATTTAGGACTTTCGTCGAGTGCTTGGGTTATATATAAAGAAAAAACAAATCGGTACGGCCAGGCGATAATGGACGGTATGGCTTGATGTTTTCGTTGTTACCTTGCTTATGCTTGTTGGGCCATCTTTAGCCCATCAGTCAATACCATTTTGATTTTCATCATCTCTGGCGTGGCCATCGCCCTGGTTGTGTTGGTAGTTCGTTCAAGCTTGAGATTGTTTGAGCAGAGACCTTTCAAATGAAAGCGTTGTGTGACATAAAAATTGATGGACCTCACATCAACATTGGGCGACGTAACATCTTCAAACCTCATATTTAAGGTTTATAAGGTTACAATTTTGCACCATTGCAAGTTTTATCAAACGTCAATCGCTATCTTTACCTATGGGTTATACAAAGAGTTTAAAAAGGAATTCTAAAGTGAGGGTGAAAACTTTCTGGTCGGCTAGCCAATAAGGCAATAAAAAGATCGGAAAATTTTGCTCGATCACATAAATCTTCTTCTTAGAATTTCTAGCATTTTTTTGACAAAATTATTAATAGATTGTGAGCTTGGTTAAGCAGTTGCTGCAAAAGATTGATTTCCAAGCAAAAAGTGGCAGTCGTCCAGAATTTGCTTAAAGACAATTGTATTGTGTTTAACTTTACATTATTGTTAAACTGAAATTGAGAATATTTTCTCACAGTAATTCATTTTTTTTAATGGCGTCCACAATTTGTTTAATGTTTATTTAAATTAAAATTTTATTGCAATTTTTTATGCATTTTTTTTTTCATTATTATTCGGAACTAAATTAAAAAAGTTCTTTTCTGTTCATTACGACATTAATATAGCGGATAAGTAAATGTATGCGCTAAAAATGCCAGAACACCCCTCTAAGAATTGTTGGCTTAAAGCCAAATTGCATTTTCTGCTCGTTGTTTGCAGAAATGTTATGAAATTGTCTTAAAAGTCAATTCATTTAAAATGTTTTAATAATGAAAGTATAAATTAAATAAACTAGATACATTTACCTCATCATTTAATTATTACTTGCTAAAGCTTTAGTCTTCTTACCTCAATACATTAATATTTCTTTGTATATTTATTATAATTTACAAGTATTGTATAAATTATTGTTATTTATTTTAATTGGACAAACGACTAATGACTGACATCTGTCAATGCCGTGTTGTTTTAACGCCAGTGCTTTGGTTAAATGTGTTAAGAATTAACACTTTCTTATTGTAAGACGTTTTAAACAGACAACGCTAACCATGTTAAGCTATAAAATGCGCTATTAATTTCTTAAGTGGACTTGCAAAGATCTATTAAATTTAACTGTTAAGGTAAAAAGAAAAGACATTTAAAGTCATTTAATCAGACACTCTCTTGAACAGGCTGGCCAGACATGCGACCGGAAACTGATGCTTCAAAACAGAATCTAACAAATTACTATCGTATGTATTAAAGTAAACACGGCTGAATAAACAGATGGTGGGAGACGACTTTCAGTCGCGCGATTTTCCACACGAAGGTTTTTGTGTGGAATTTATTTGAGTTTTTTTGATTTGTTATCAATATTATCTTTTTCATCATACACGAAATTTAATATTTTGTACAGCATATGAAATCCGTATGCAGATATAGAGACGAAACTGACTACAAAAGTTGCTTAGAAACATTTCGACAGTAGATTTAATTTATGAAATGTTTTGTAGTGCATAGCAGATGTGTATGCATATCCAGTGCATGTGTAAAATGTGCGTGGATGCAATAAAGTTTCCTATTTTTTTGTTGATAGCCGTTCTGTGCTGTCGTAACATTTCTCTAATTTTTTTATGAAAACCAAGTAATGAGACGAATCTTTGATATTTTGATTTGCTCGTTTTTCACTAACGTTAGATGGAAAATTTTATATGGTATGAAAACATGCGCATCCTATTATATAAAATTAATATATTTTGCAATATTATTTATTTAGCCCATATGTAATAGAATAAACATTTGAGGTGAAATTCGTCTCAGTTACGAGTATCTATGTTGTAAAACTCAAACAAATTAAAGGCGAGTCGAGGGGATGTTATTGACCTTCCATCTGTAAAAATTCGGTCAACTAAGTCTATTGTCTTTTTAAATTGCTTAAAGTACTATTATTAAGCTCAAGATAGGTCTGGTGTTGCGACGGCTTTTAATTCTTTTGTTGCTCTTGCCATTAATACAATAGTAAGGCTATCAGATCTTTTAAAAAATCTAGAAGTCCGAAGTATACTGCTATACATACAACTCTTTCTTTGCACGTTCTTTTTTTACCCAATTTTAAAATAACGCGGAGCGTCGTTAAGAAAATATCATTTTTTACATGAATTTTTTGATCTTGCAAGAATCCGAAAAAAAAAATTTTTTTTAATTCTAATCGCTAGTGATTTGGTCTACCATCGGGAATATCCGAGTTTAAAATAGATCGTGCATTAGAATTTCTACGTACTCTTAACAACTCTCTTGTAACTCGAGAACAAAAAAAACCGACAGAGACAACGAACGCAATTCTTCATTTGAACTAAATGCAAGAGTCGTGCTACTCCACATCTGACATATCTACTGATGATAGCAGTTTTGGTCCAGCCCGTAGTAGACACGTATGGGGGTTATCAAGTAACGATGAATAGTTGCGAAAATGATTTTTATTCCTAACTTCAACTAAAATTTTTAAATGTTGTGTGTTCTTGTGGACTGACTTTTCACCGTACATTAATTTTAATTTTTTTTATAATAAACATGAATTGTTTGTGTTTAACAAATATTTAATATGGATTTTTATAAATATATGTAAAACATATGTAGTATGGATAATTATTTATTACTCTTTTTGCATGATTTTTTGGGAAGATATTTAGAGTTTCTCAACTTTCTCTTTACTATGACAGTGCAAGTAAGACGCTTTCTTGAAAATACTGTAAAAATTACTGCGTCATCTCCCTATATAAGAACTACGGTCAAAGTCAGTTAGTTTTATGGCATTATGAAACATTTTCGTACATTTTCGCGTTATTCATACCAAAAATTGATGTCAAGTAGTTTGTATCATTTTAATTCATGCTAATCCATGTAGCCGTTCATAGTAGCCAAGCAGGTAAAAACCGCGACTAACAAGTCGGTATTCGCGGGGGCAAATCTCAATTTATTTTCGTAGTAGCTGCAGTGAGTGTTCAGCTGGTAATTGCATAACAGCGATTGGCTACGCAGACTACGGACTGGATTGCGGTCATCTCCCTATATCTTCTCTTTCTTCACTTCTTCTTCTTTCTGGCCGTTACCGTGTTACACAAGTAGTGGAAATCCTCTGAGTGATTGGTTATCTACAAAAAAAAAGAAGAAGAAAAGTGTTCACCTAGACTCCATAGCAATGTCGTCTTACCTAATTTTGTGTGTTTTAGGAAGTTTTCTCATATTTTCATTGTATACAAGAAATTACCAATTCTCCTAAATTAGGGTTGGGGCAGTTTTCTTGTATTCTATCTATAACTTCCAAAAACTCAGTGGAGCCATCATGACGTATTTGAAATTAACCTAACCTTCTGATTTAGAAGTGTTTAATCGCCTGTATATATATAGGCTCTCAAGCCTATTTAATCTTCTGATAGTTAAAAAGACCGAGATATATATTTGCATAGATATGAAAAGCAATACTTCTTAAAAATCTAACTTAGGTGCAATGTTTTTTAATGAGTGCGTATGAAAAACTTACGTAATCTTTAAAGGAACAAAGCTCCACGGGGAGAGGCATTCCTGCCATTTGAATCACGGCTTATGTTATAAACAAAAAATTCGGACTCTTATCAAATTTTACCTTTCATTTATTTTTTATATTAATAAAACTTCACTGGTTTAATATTAATTTAAAAATAATTTGATAAATAAATTGAAAAGCGATATGTAATAAATTTCAAGTGGATCAAAAGAATGCTGCAGATTTCCAGCTAACTGATGGTTGGACTAAATTGTTAATATTGAGTTTCCCAACAGAGTAAAATGATTGAATTTTAAACGTCAACACAATAATAAAAATTACTAGTAATAACTAACATTTATAAGCAAGCAGTCAAAAGCCACGTAAAAGGCACGAAAGTCATAAATCTTTCTTATAAATAAATATACGTAAACCGAAAGGTTGGCAAAAGTTTTATGTAACATGTGATGAAAGAAAACAAGTGAGAAATTTGTCTTCACTTTGACAAGAATTTTAGATATCCGCTACCTCGCTTGCAAATAATAAAATTTACCGTTCACCGTTTTCAGATCTAATAATTGCTCGATTGGAACTTATCTTATAACGAATCTTTTAAATATATCTGGGGATTTTTCTAGTTAATTTAGTTAATTTATACGTCATTGTCTATTATATTCTAGGCTCTAAATTATTGGCGACAATCAAAATTTACGGTTTTATTTCTTCGTTTACCCACGATGAGGCTTATGATCTATATATCTGAATATAGAAATATATATGCCTAACAAGAGATTCCTATCGAAACAGTGTATATATCAACGCAATAGAGAAGCTGTTGCAAATGCTTCATGATGTGACCTCTGCGCTATTTTTTGGGATAGACAGAATGGAGAAACCAAAACATCTCCTTGTCTTAATTCTTATGTATGTCGAAAATATCAGAAAATGTATTTAAAAGATGGAGCAAAGTAATATTAAACAGGTGTTCTAATTACATTTGTACGGTTGTGGTCTGCTTCAAACGATTCGGTGGCTCCTTTTCAGTGCCAATCCTACAATGTTTTCTCAAATTTGAAGTCGACGTTTTCATTTTTGCCACTGGAAAAGTGTTGATCATAGACAAAGACGGATGAGTGGGCAGACATGCCTAGATTGAATCCGAATTTGGTTTTGGTCAAAAATAAACAATCTGAAGTTTTCTTCTACACACGCCCATTTACGCAAAGTAAATGTTGACTAACATGTTTTTCAAGTGCTTAAAAAGTATTGAAACACCCTTCAGAATATATATAGTTTTTATCAAAGACAAATCAATCAGGCATGGATTGTTTCTCTGCCTGCTAATCCTCTGTGGAATTCACGCTCTCGTTTTAAACTTGTTTAAAAAATTTTTACGATTTTGTTAGTTTACTAATTATTAATTTATTAAATAATTTATTAAATTAAGAATGAGTTTTTAGATATTTTTTTTAATTTGTTGTCCCTCGCTAGTCATTACTTCTTTGCTCAAAGTATAAATTCTGCATGATTTTTGTAGCTTATCCCGCAAAAGATTCCGGGCATCGTTATAAGAATAGACGCCAGACTCGAACAGATAATCCGTCCACTGAAATCAGTGTCAATCACAAAGACTAATGTCTGTACTAGGAGTACTAGGAGTAATGTAAGTACTGTGACGAGGGCAACAGATTTCATTTTGGCGTTACCAATGCTTCCATATGGCCATATGGCATTGAACGTTATGATGAAAGATTTCGTCAGACTGACTTTTGATATATTATAACTTTTTAGTCCAATTGTTTCAAATGTTGATTACAGCTCCGCAGTTCCGCAGTTGTGATTTCGTTTGATTGAAATAACTCGTAATATGCTGCACTCAGCGTATTGCGACCCTTCTTACGGATTTGTCCCTGATGCCATCGATATTAATTAGACAGCCACTTTCGTATGGACTATGCAGAGTTTTGCATAGGAAATTTGTACGCTACGTCAGAGTTGTGTTAACGCAAAGTTGCATAGGACGAGTTGTTTTGACGTCGATTGTGTGTCTTCCATGTTGTGACTTTTTTAAATTATACGCTTTTTGTAAGAGCTCATCAGAGTAGCCAGTATGCTTTTATGAGTAGGCTCGTTTAACGATGCTTTTTCGTCCGGTAAGATATCCGCTTTCTTACTGCGATTTTGGTACGGAAAATATTGGTGCAATTTCTTCGAAAGTATATACTGTGTGCACGGTATACATTCACGACTTTTGTCACGTAAAATATGTCTAATAACGCAATCGAGAAATTTGTGGAAGACAATTTCTGTCGTCTTTTCAGCTGAGCATTTTTTTCGGTGTAACGTTTGCTGGCTTTAAGAAAATTTCTTAAGTCTTTAGCGAATTGATATTCATCTGTTCATTGGTGGTGACAAGATTTGATTTCATTTTACGCTTTGCGACAGCTTTGAATATTTTAAAGCATGTGTTGACAGTCGTGTCTTATTGACACTTAACAGGCAAATTATATGAGCTGATGGATTGGTTTGTTAATAAATTGGATACACACAGATATGGTTACATGCATTAGCAATTAAGACAAAACTGTCAAGAAAATATTTGAATTCACTTTACTGATTTGATTATATACATACAGGGATTTAAAAATAATTTAAATTTCGCGCTCTTTTAGTCAAATTTTTGCCCAACATGATTTTTCTATTGCTGTCTTCGCCTTTTTTTAACCTTAGAATTGCGTTGCATAGTTACAATGAAAAAATACTTGAAAAATTTTCGTTATTCTTTTTGAGGAAGTACTTGAAGAACATAACACTTGATATTATCCAACAATTATTTAGATCTAAATAACAGATAATAAGGAGGTCGCCTAAAGGTAAACGTACTTGTTTTCATTTGTTTCATAATATTTTGTTTAAACGTTGGCTAACGAGCGTTTCATATGTGTGCGTCTATTCTCTTTTGCTATTAAATTGATTCATTACTTTCTTCGTTCATTCTCCTGGTAGAGTATAAAGATAGATGTTTCCATTCGCCCAATTGACTGCATTTACAAACCATAAACCAGTTATGAGTTCGTTTTAAATATCTTTTGACCATATAATGATTGAAAGTCTGATTGGCATATACAAGCAAACGGATGGATACACCCGATATACACAAGACCACACCATATGCTTCAATGGGCAATTGCTAAAATATCAGTTAATTTTATGTGCATAGAAATGTGAATAAGCAGGTGTGTAGCTTCTGTGGGAACAAATGTAAATTAAGCATGAAGAAGGCGATTTTTAATTTTAAATTTAAATATATTTATATATATATATATATATATATATATATATATAGATTCAGATTAGCATTATATAGGAAAAAAGTGAATATTCATTCCCCCATCGTTATTATTGCATTTTTGCTTTACATTTTAAATATGATTTCTCCCCTTTTTCTCGCCGCCTAAGCTTCCCATGACTATGTCGTTGTGTTCTTATTGGTTCTTTTTCTTTTTTAATAATAAATTTTCATTAAAAACTAAAATCTAATAAAAAACGTTGTGTAGGAAATTAAGCTATATTAATTTTTTTTTATTTTCGTTTTTTTTGATTTTCAAATATAGTTCTTCAGCAAAAGTACAAACAACTTTTCTAGGTCAATCGAAGCAATAATTTTAAGTTAATAAATTTTCAAAGCAAATTAAATTATGTTTCGTTTGGATCGCTTCTCTGATAACCTATAATCTATTTGGACCTGCTGTTTTCATTTTCTAGACTAAAGCAGTCTATTTTATAAACAATAACATATCTTCCCACTTACATCTGTAAACTGTGGTTTTCCCATTCAGCGAAATATGTCGCAAACACATGCATGCATGTTCGAAATAACGGCAATACCCCAACACTAATTTTCAGATTTTTACAGATAATGGGCGATTAGACAGTTTATCAAGGAAGAGTGATTACATTTATTCTGGTTTTCAGACTAATCGAGAGTTCATATTCTTTGTGTATCCGTGAAATATTTTTCTGTGTGTTCCAATCAATCAATGAACCTGATCGATACCGTAAATAACAATAAAATACGTTTTTCTACGTATTACAAATGTTACGATGAAGTAATTAGACTTTAGAACGTAGTTTGGTAATAAAAAGGAAAGAAAACAACGCGCTACATATGGGCATAACTGACTTATTAAATAATATAGACCACCTTGCCTAATGTAAGTCTTCATCAATGTGGTCTCATCAAGAGGCTTAGTTTTGATGAGTATCCCTGTATAGGAAGGAGTGTGAAAATTAGGCCTATATAGTCCAAACTTTCTATTTATATGTCAAATGTGCGTTTTGTGCCAACTTCCATCATTAGATATAAAGTTAATTTAGACTTTGTGGCCACATGAAGGGTACATTTTTTTTTTGTGGAAGCGATGCTCAAACTTATCGTCTGGAAATAGTGAAAATGTTTCTGATAGCGAATTTTTCAAGACAGGTTTTTACATGGTCAGTGATTGCAAGAATACTCTGGTCCGTTTCATTTTCAATAGCTGCCTTGGGAGATAACACGTCAGTATACCAAATTTCATTAACATGTCTAGAGAATTGAAGCCTATAGAAAGCATGTGTAGAAGCCAGGCAAAGAGACGGTTGTAACGCCGCATAGACATTCTTAAGTCGATTCAGAAAGTGATTTCGAATCGATCGGTTCAATAAAAGATGAGTCTCTTTGATGTGCTTTTAGCTGTTGCGCTCGCTTACACTTACTACGCCTTTACTATAATTGGTGTAGGGTATAATAAATTTGTATGCGATTATACCAATGGTGTGTTTGCCGATGCAGCACGATTCAATTAATATTCGACGATGAATTTAATTGAAATATTATACTTTTTAAAGAGACGCTTAAAATTTTAAACTCGTAACAGTTGTCTGTGCCAAAATTCGAGTTAGAACGCTTTTCTAATCACTATGCAAAGCAGACGCTTTAACTAAAGTAAAGCTGAATGAAGATGCTCTCGAACGAAATTTTGAAGTATTGCTTCTTAAAACATTATGTGGGGTTTGGTCGAGTAAGTGTCGGGCAGCATTTCCAATTTTTTACGTGTTTTCGCCATCAAATCCCAAAATTATAGCTTATTGCCACATAAAGAGGTACATTTATTTATGTAGAGTGGTCCGAAAAATAGATCTATGCCGTTCAAAGTTGCCGCAATAAATTTGTAGGTCAAATCGTTAGATTGCACCAATTTCGAACACTAAACACTAGAAATGAGACCATATTGTCACATAAAATATATGAGAAAGGGTTTAAAAAAAGATCGCACTTCATCCAAATTTTCTACATTCGTTTAGTTTGCCAGTACAATGTGTCGCAAATATTTGCTGTGAAAAGTTAAAAACGGAAAATTCTATTCATGTAACTTTTTCGAAACAGTTTTTTATATATGGGAAGTGGTCGTAAAAGTGTTCCAATCCTAATCAATATCAATAACGCTCGCACTTGGTCAAAACTAAATACAAAGTTATATGGGTAGATATAAGACGGCCCCACGAGTGGACCATACAAGGACAGACAAGCTTAAATTAATGCCGAGAATGATTCTGAGTCGTTATGCATAAAAGCAACAAGAGTATAACGACAAATTAGGTGAAGCATTTTATTATTGTTTAGGATCGAATCTTTTGGTGCTTATCATGCGTTCTTTTTTCGAAAAAAGCGCTCCCTAGTTGTATAGGAAATACAATTTCAATGCAAGTCTTCACACTCGATTTACAAACATTTAAATGTTCTTGAACAGCTTATTTATAAACAGTTCGATTATCAGCACTCCGGCGATTTTTACTTTTCCTTAACTTTAGTCGTTGGAATTCTTGTATTATCGACAATTCTGAACAAAGAGAGTTCAATCTTGGTTTATATATTCATTCTTGGTTCTTAGATATCGAGGCTTTCATGTATTTGCATCATCTTCCCAAATCATTTTGTATCTTGATCTGCATTTATACTTCTTACTGCTAGATTGGATGGTACGTAGAAATTTGATTCCGAGTTTCTATGATATACGAAATATTCATATAACAATTTTAAGACTATTCAAATTATTTAAATTTTTAGCTAAGTTCCTCTCTGTCAAATGCGTGAGTGCTAGCCTGAATTTACAATCATTCTAGTCGTTCCAATGAATGGCGGGTTTTGGAAAAAAATTCAAACGGGGATGTATACATCATAATCCCTTTATATTAATAACTCGAAGCAGTATAGGAACGGCAAGTATTTTTGATGAATACATCAAAATGATCGATTAAGTGCTTCTCTAAGCAACTAAGCATTTCCGTAGCCAGACTATAGCTTAGTTTTCATATAGAAAAATTTTATATTTTAAACAGAATTATCGAAAATGAATTTCAGCGGTGCCTTTAACACAAAATATCAACAAATTCTAAATTAAGCGAGCTTTTCTAAATGTTGATCTAAACTCTCTTGATCTGAAGTTTGATCTATCGATTTTCCTAAATCCTCTTCCCTAATTTTAAAATTTTTTCATTAACAATTTATAGTTGATAAGGAATTCTATATATGTATTTAATTGGCTTGAACCTCTCATTTGTCCAAAATAAATGAGAAATGAAGGACCTCTAGTTGGACAAATATATATATCACTTTTGTGTATTGCCTTTTTCCTGCTTCTTTCTACCCGCCACCGTTTTGCGCGTACAGGAGACGTTCACTGAGCGATTGGTCACATTAAAAGTAAAAACAAAATATATATAAAATTACTTAGGACAAGTCTAGATATTCCACATAATTTAATTTAAGTTTCACTTCTACAGAAAATTTTACAGCACATAACTGCCGTCAAAGCAACAAGCAATTAAACTCAGTCATCTCGCTTCAAATTTCAAACTATCAAGTTGTAGCAACTATTTAAAGCACTATTGTGCGCTATTGTGCATATAAAACTTAAGGGTGAATAAGGAAAAGCCATAATTTAATGTAAAGGAAGGAAGCAATAAATTACAATTTACAAGTTTTAATAAACGTATGATGACAGGGCCTGTCTACGTTTGCTATTTTCATAGCAATAGAAAAAATTAGAAACGCACGGCTCTTTCTTTATTCTTTGAATTTTATAACGAATTTTTCCGTAACATATGTTCTGTTAAGATTACTCTACTTTTCGTGAAATTTCTTTGAGTAAAAGAATAAAAGTTTAGAAGTAATTTGATTCTGGAAAATATTTCCTTAAAATGTTTTAAAAAATTTCGGTTGTATTTCTGAAATATGTGGAAACTTTTGATTTCAATTCTATTGGTAAGTTCTACTCCTCTCTGAAGATATCTATAAGAGTTGAACAATTTTTTATGTGTTATTAAACCTCCTCCGGGCTTTCTTCGTTATCTAACAGGCGGTCCATATAAGTGGAGCCATTAGACCGGCTACTACTGAAGATAGTCAGGAAAGATGCGGTTCTGTGTTATGTCAAAAAATCGACGAGGTATTTTCACAATCCGACCTGAAGCATGATTATAATTACGTAACCACTATACCCGAAGGTGCCATGAATATTACCATTAGACACTTGAGTAAAAGCCATAATTTAATAGGTGGGTTTTGCATCCGATCATTTTTAGATACTTTATACGTCCACTCTTTTACAAAAATAGTTTTAAAATCTCCGGACGGAAACTTTATAATAAATGGGAATAAAAAAGTCTCAGAAAGCGGTATTTTTGAATACAATAACGACGTATACGACTACAATAGAGAAAAAGAAGCGGTTAAAGCCAAAGGTCCTCTACATAAAGCACTTGTGTTAATGGTAAGCTTATAAAGTTATATTAAAGAAAAAATATTGTAAATATTTATGCGTGCAATTGGTATACACAGATTTTAGCTTTTAGTTCAAATCCCGGCTTGCGCTATACCTATTTTATACCAGTACCTACAGCTTCAGTTACTGAAAAGGAAGAATTACAAAGTCAATGGAATGAATTGGGAAAACCCTTAGATATCGCCGACGATACTTATTTGGAGCAGCGCAAAAAACGACGTCAGTTTTCTTGGAAACTATTGGGCTTCGGCCCCTGCAATCGGTCTTGTGGACCTGGCTTGCAGAGTCCGATTTTTAGATGTGTGCGTGATACACCAAATCGCTACTACTCACCTAAACGTTGTGGTCATTTGGAGAAGCCTAAATTTAGCGTCGACATTTATCACTGTAATCGTGGTTTGTGTCCGCCTTATTGGCGAGCAGAAGGCTACGGAGATTGTCAATGCTTGGAAGGCACTGCGAAGGGCTTTAGGAAACGTCAAATGACCTGCTCACAAGAGCAGGCCAATGGGCGCTTGGAGCTGGTTGATGAAAGCAAATGTTCACATGACAAACTAGCTGAGCTAGAAGAAACTTGCAATTGCCCTCATGTGACAAAAAAGAAAATACATACAAGAAGTTCAAATAGCACTCAGAAAAATCATTCAGTCTCAAAGTTGAAGCCACAAGCTTTGAAAGCCGCAATACGTAAGAAGGAGCAAACCATTTAAAAAAAAATGTAATGATAAAATTTTTATAGTCACAGGTTCTTCTAACCTTTCATCTATAACATCCCAAGGACAACGTTTTTATCGTGACGGTCAATCGGATAAAATGGGTGTTTGGTTAAAGTCTGAGTGGAATCAACAGTGTTCGCAAGATTGTAGTATAAGTTTTGAGCATCGTACGATCTACTGTGATCGCACTGCGCCTTATACCGATCTATGTGATATACGTTCGGCTCCCACGCAGAAGCGTACTTGTACTTCACGTTCTCCTACATTATGCGCGAAAGGAGTCTGGTTCGCGTCTGAATGGAGTAATTGTACGGGTGAATGCTTCCATTTGCAACGTAAACGAGTCGCGTTGTGTTTCCTAGACGGCTTAGCAGTGGAGGAAGACAAATGTACTAGCAGCTTGAAGCCGGAAACTGTTAGAAATTGTACGGAAAAAGATGTTGAGTTTTGTGGACCAAAATGGCATTATTCGGAATGGTCCAAGGTATAAACAGTATTTATAGAATTCGTTAAGAACAATTTTTACAATATTTTGATTTGAAGCCAGCATTTTTTTTTTGGTGGAAGAATAATGACTTTCTGTTTTCAATTTGAAATAGCTATTGTAATTATGAAGAAATAACTAATGAAAAGAAGTTTCAACTAACTTTGAGCAAACAAATAGATAATGAAAATGAACTTTATGATTGTAATTATAACCGTCCCCATATGTGATACACAGGTGGATTTAAGCAGCATACGGAACAACTTCAGTTAAGTCCACCTTCAATTATACCTATATATATACATATATATACATATATATATATAATAGAATCACTTTCTGAATCGATTTCATCTTGTCTGTCCATCTGTCCGCCTTGCATTCTTGTATTTAGCATTGAGATCGCAAATTTTTGAGGAATGTTGATGAAATTTGTTGCACTGACGCGTTAAGCTATTAAAAACGGTTCGAATTGGACCACTTTTTGGATCACTTCCCACATAAAGCACTATTTTGAAAGGTCGTTGCATGAATAACTTTAGGACGATATAAGGTACTTAACCATGAACCATGGCTCACTTCTTTACTTGCTCTTAAGATTAAACATTAATTCATTATATTAATTATTAAGAGCACTTATTGCAATTCGATACTTTTTTTTTTTATTATTAAATTCATTAAATGCAAGTCATAACAAAATGCAATTTTACAGTCTTAGCAAGCCACAATCATTTTATTGATTTTTATCTTTGCATTAATCACTTATTGGATTATAATCGTAATTATAATGATCGTAAGATATTTCGGTTCGAAAAATATTCATACTTTATCCACATTGTTCAGTAACGTGTCCAAATTCGTTTAACAAATATAAGCGGGAAAATTTTGTTAAAAAAATCCTGGAGTACTTTATGATCGCTATCATTCATTAAAAATATATATATATGTTATATGTTTTGAAGATCAAAGAAGCCAAAGAAATTACACTAGTGAGCCTTTACAGCGGCCTTCTGAAGACGTGTTGCAAGAATCTTTCCAGTTTTATTTGAAAGTAACGCTATTTAAATTAAAACTGCGGAACAGAGAGGTACTTGATAGCTGAAGCATATTCTGACAGTTAAGCGCCACTTCCTAATGATGTTATAAGGCATTAATTTGGATTCTCATTGCTTAATTCAAAAAATGTTGTTTAACGTGCGTTGAAAACGGTACAGGTCGCGGAGAACTTGTTAAGATTCTTTAAATTTCAGCGTTTGATTTCGTCTTATTTATTTCACATTTGAATTTTTGAAAAATGAGAATAACTTTTATAAGGTATTCAATTCCAGTGTTCCCGCACTTGTGGTGATGGTGTACAACGTCGCTATGCCAAGTGTTTGGTCCACGATAACCAACAAAATGTTATGACCGAATCAAACCAATGTAAAAATGCGCAACGTGAACCTGTATATGGTGTATGCAATCTTGGCGATTGTAAAGGTAAGAGCAGTGAGAAAGAACAGTAAGGAGAATCACAAAACCAATATATAGAACTATAATACTTCGAGGTCATAATAACGTTTATCTTTTTGGATAATTTGCAGAAGTAAATATGCCACCTAATGCTGAGGAAAAAGACTCGTTCATGCTAAGCGAGAAAGCAATGGCAACGAAAGTAGTGGGTGTGAAAAGAGGTGTTAAGCTTAGCACAAATAGTAAAGAAAAGTTAGTCATAGCCGCAGCACCAAGAGCGCTCCGAAATTGCAACGACGAACTAAATAACTGCAAACGCATTAATCGTGATCGTTTATGTAAATTAGATTTTTATAAAACGCATTGTTGTTTAACTTGTCATGGCTACCATTAGAAGCAATGATAGTTAATAAAAGAAAACGCTTCGCTTATTCATATTAATTAATAAAACACTGTTTATAACGATTTTTCTACGCATAAATGTTAAGCCAAATTTTATTTTTCTGACGCTACTTGATTTACTATACTATAGATATGTAGATATTCATAATAAACTTATATAAAATTCACGAAAACACATATATTGATATTTTTTTGTGCTGACAGGGTGGCCGCGTCGCACTAAGTACTTAAAGTTTTAAAGTATCATAGCGAACCGCAACTTTTAATTTCATTTAATTTTTTCGATAGGAAACTTTCATTCATAAAAACTGTACAATTGTTTTTGTAATTTATGGGTTTTGTACGTTTTATGCGATTTTTGTTGAATTTAATTGCTAAAGCGTGTTATTACTGTCTAACTATCGAATTATTGTGTGGTGGCACTATTTTTTTTTAGAAAACATTTTTAATTTTTCTGTGTTTAGACACTTATTAAAGCTTTCAATCCAGTCTTAAGTGGTTTAATCGTTTTCCTTGTGACCCCTTCACTTGACTGCTTAATTATTTAATATTTGTAAATATAACAAAATTTCAAAGAAACTGCACTCCGTGTGACAGAATATAAAGATGAAGATAATTTGAAAATGTGTCTAAACATCGAATTGTTTTTTTTCCTTTGCCTTAAGCACATATTAAGGTTTGACACTCTTTCGTTAAGTAAACAATTTTAAGAAAAGTCTACGCAAACAAGCATAGAAAAAATGTTTTTTGAAAATTAAACATGATAATAGATACGATGACAATTGAGAATAGGGAAGATAGGAGAATTTCCCTTGATTTGAGCGTAAAATTTTTTATATCCCCACCGAAGGATGGGGTATATTTATTTTGTCAAAAAGTTTGCAAAGTTTGTTCGAAGGAAGCGTCAGAGACTTATTAACGTATTATTGGTCTGTTCTTCTGTCCGTCTGTGTAAAATCTGTTGTAAACGGTCTCCTGGCCGTAAAAACGACTTCAAATTTTCCTGAAACATGGAAAAGATCAGCTCATCCAACATTATGTCTACCTTAATTTTGTCGTCTTTTTTCAACTCTTTGCTACGATAAATGTAATGGATGTAAAAGATTTGGTCATAGTCTGTAATAAATTTCTTCCTTGCTAAATCTAATATTGCACAAGCATTGCTCCTACTAAGTAATGGTATAGCATAGTCTGTAAGAAGAATTTGTGACGAGCAACTCTATTATGTAAGCCGTACTAATGGCTAAAAAGGTTAGTTTTCACATTTTTGAAAACAATAACTGCTTTAGTTGATTCTTAAATTATATATTTCGATGCAATGGACGATTGGACAAACTTAAGCGATTGCGATTCTTAAGCGTTGCCGCCATTTTTGTTGGTAAAAAGAAAATTTAGTGGGATTAGGTATTTGTTTTTATTCATTACACCCTGTTTTTCAAATTACACCTCTTTTTACGAAAAATACTTTAAGAACCCACTATATACGAACACAAGATTATGGTACGCACGCAAAACTTATATAAAATATAAGCAGATATCGTAAAAATTGCCCCGAAGTTGTATTTGAACCAAATTCAGTATAATTTTTATATGAAAAACTGCCCCGAAGTTGTATTTGAACCAAATTCAGTATAATTTTTATATGAAAAACTGCCCCGAAGTTGTATTTGAACCAATGTTAAGTCGCATAGTCTGATTATATTTAAAAAAGCTCTGAAATTCCTACTATTTTTTTACAACTTTGCACACAACATATAGTGGAGGGAAAAATTCAAAAAAACAAAAAAACAGAGCTGATTTATATAGAAAAGTGGAAAAAAGGTTCAAAATAGCTTAAACAGGAAAAATTCAATCATATATTATATATACAATTCCAGTAAAAGGAAAAAGTTGAACCAATTTATATAGAAGATAATTGCGTTTATTTCGTTTATTTAAAATATATTTGATATTTGGTGGTCATTGCTCATTCGAATTGGTATTCGGGAAAATCTCACCTGTTTTAGATTTAGATTAAACGCCAGTGTCTAAGGAAAAGGTTCAGAAATCTTTGCAAGACGTCAAGAGGTGTCTGCATCGGCTAGAAAAAGGGCTGTCTAGGAGGACGCATTATTGCGTATACGTATGCGCGAGAACTTGGAATTATGCGAGCCGCGGAGGCGATCTCGAAACGAATTGAAAAGGTCATGGTGAATGCAGATGGATCCTCTGTCGATGAATTGGCACAAGATCTTGTTACGATTAAAACGAATATAAGCAATACCCCAAGTTTTGCTATCTCAAGCGTTCAAATAGAGTTAAACTAAACTTAATACAGTTTAAAGTTTATTTAAGTTTATTGGAACAAGTAGTTGGTTTTTTTAAGTTCTCAAAAATTTCGAGTGTGAAGACTTTGAGAACTATTTTGTACTTATATTTGTTTGCAGGTACAATTTAAAGGATAATAGAGAGAGAAATAAGAGAGAATATCTCTAAGTGCATAAGATGGTTTACCACAAAAACTGGCAGTTTTGAGGTGTATTTGTAAAAATTGATGAGTCGGTGGGTAGTAATATTAGATTTACGACGCATACCTCTTGCAGAAAATGGACTCTTTCTAGACAATATTAATTTAGCTGGTGTCTTCCTTTTTTATCCTACTTTTCTTACTATTATCCTCCAAAGTCCAAATAATTGAAGATCATTTTAAAGTAAGCCCCGAAAGCAAGGTTCAACGAACTTATGGTGTGAACGCACGAATCAACTAAATATGGTTAGTAAACACAAATAAAGACTATAAGACTCGTAAATTCAGTAAATTTCCAATAAAGACTTGGCCTGGAAAATGAAAAGGTTTGTTGGATTTCTATAAATAATAATTATTTCAATACTTACTAATATAGCTTCAGCGTATTGCCTTATTTGTAGCGGCAGTACTTTAGAAGGCGTAAAGTAAACGTTCATTTATTGTATTTCCTCTAAGGGTACACGAAGGAAATGATATGGCAGCAGCACGACCTTTAGAAATGAATTTTGAATGTGTGTTTTCTACATTAGAAGAAATCCATCACGCTTTTGCCTTCCGAGATTTTTCGTTTCAATGGCAAAAGGTACATGTTTTTTGGAAATATTATTACGCTGAAAAAATAAGAGAGATATTTGAAGAGTATTAAATATTGTTTAAAAACGAATCACTTTATGAAAATACCCTCTGTAGGATACATGCGCTTGAAATTTGGTTTCGACGACAGACGGATTTGACTTCATTTTTCAAATTATGTAAGACTAACTAAGCTTGCTTTTAGCAAGCTAGCCCTTAAAGCAAATTTTCCGAAACGTATATAGGCGGGCGGAGGAATATTCATGCAATGTAGAGCATAAATAGATCGGTTTAATGCTTCATATTTGCAACGAATATGGCATATTCGACGTTTATAATAATACAATGTAATAATAGTATAAGTAATTTACACATATAACTATATAACCTCATATTTAAGTAAAGACATAAGAAAATTGCTAAACACAAACATCTTAGTAAATAAAAAGAAAGATTCTTTACCTTTCTCAAATGCATAGTTTTTCCATATTTTTATTTCGATATTGTTGTTTAAAACCGTTGTTAGCAGATCTCCGTCAATGTTGTTTAGAATACATTCTTATGCTTTATTTTAATGCTAACATGGATTTTTTGACTCTGTTAACTGAGCTTCAATGTAACAGGTTTCTTTTACATAACATAGATGAAATTCTGTCTTCTTTGCATATCTAGAATCTATATGCTATTCTAATGCATACAATTTCTAATATTAATAACAGCAGCTAGGCCTATAGCTCTTGATTTTTTTTCAAAGCTTTCTTTTCCGGACATAGGAGCAACTAACTTCTCGTACATGTATAAGTGTTTATGTGTTTAACAAACTGTATAAGTCAAAGATTATGTTTACGTATGGTCGTGTGATGCGTATATATGTTTATAAGTGTTTACAATGTAACGTAACATTTTATGTTGCACTATAGGAAGAACATGAATTTGCGCCTAAGTTTTCAATTTGCTTTTTGCCGCAATTTTAGTTTGAATTTGCGTACGACGCGGTTAAGACGAGCTTTGCCAGGAAATAAAACTCTGATAGATTTATACTACAAATAATTAATAAATAAACACTTACGAAAATTTAAATAAATAGTTTAACGTAAATTTATGAAATTTTTGAAATAAAATGAAGAAAAATTTAAAAAAACATTAAAAAAAGGAGAAGGAAAAATTGATGAAGGACACCTATTTAAAATACCTTACAAATTATTGCAAAAAAAAGGAAATATATAATTACAGAAGCCATCGAAAAGTTTAGAGTTTTTCAAATTAATTGAAATTTTATTTTAATGTTTTTAGTGGAAAAAATGTTCACAAAAGTTTAATAAATAGTTATGTGTTTCTCATTTCGTTTTTAAATTGAAAATTTTAAGCGTAACGAAACGGTAAGTACTTAATTAGAAACATAATAAAAAGTCAAGTAATATTTAATAAAGCGAAAAGTTGGGAAAGCAAGGGTGTTAATCATTTATGGTTTTCTTTTATTTGAGCTATTTACAGAAATAGTTGTCTTTTTATGCTCTTCAGTGAACAATGAACTATATTATAATTTTTATTCTACCTATTATGTCTAGGAACAAGCGTAAACGCTTACATTAGGAAAATGTATTCTTGAACAGTGCAAATTTTATTTATATATGTTCACTTGTCTGTCGCTACAGTAGTTTGTTGAAAAGCTTTCTTTTGGTCCACCTTTCTGCTAATTTGGCTTTTCTGCCTAAAGATCTGTTCGTGTAACTGAAAGAAATCTCCGCTTACAGATTTATCCAAACACAAATCGTTCTATCTACAGAACCGTTCGCGTGTTTGTTCGACCGTCAATGTATTCGTCTGTGTAACGGCCGATCGTGATCTGTCGCATATACTTATGCAGATCTACCAGTCTGTGGATCCTTCCCCATCTCCCTCCGGTGGCTATGAGGAGCGCGGGTCTAGGAGTCTTCCTTCCTAAACGTTCATAGTAGTAGACAAGTTTGTGAATATACAGTTTCGTTAGCCTACATGTTTCTTAATGTACAATCTCAGGCTTCTCTTCTAGAGAACCATCAGCATCTATCCATTTACAAAGAGATTCTTGGGAGTATTGATCCCTTCTCCAAAAGTTGTAACCGTTATAACTAGTCTTTCTTCAGGATAAACCGTCGATGTCCGTCCCCAAAGCGATTTATCGATCCACTGTAATGTAATGCGTAACCCTTCCTCGTTCGCTCGCAAATCCATCTCCCCTATGGTGAATCTATTCACTTGGAAGAGAAATTTCTTGCATGTTTCATGTCGTGTTTTACATGTTCACTTGAAAATTATATTATAGTCATTTGTAAGCAGATTAAAAATGTTTATTGAAAATTTAAATGAATACTTAAAGGATATATGAGAAACTAAACGAAAAGAAAGTTAATTTACTAAACTGCTCCGCCAGAGTATTACCAGCATATTTGCATTATTTGATTGTATTCAATCAGAAAACTCCTTCATAATCTCCTCGTAGGTATTAAACACAAGCTCAAAAACAGCCGTTTGTTAATTTCTTAATGTTAATGTTAAAGTTGTGACATAAATCTATTTGAGGAATGTTTATAATTTATAATCCTATAAAATATAAAATGTTTAGATGTTACGCTTCGCTTATTCCCATTAGTTTTTTTATGTTCATATTCTTTAATTTTGGAATGTATTTATTAAAGCCAAGGAAAGTAGGTAGGTCGTGGTTATCAAAATATATGACGTAAATTGATTGTGATTTCTTATTTACTTTTCCGAAATTTCCAATTTTACATTTCAATTAATATAAATTCTGGGGGAAATGTGTTACGAGGCCTTTCGTAATTTTACTTTTCTTAATTATAAAAATTTTTCTAATCATTCCTTATAAACACATTTGTGTACACTTTTTATATATTTATTATTATTGCGTTGTCAGTCTTTTGTTTTAATAATAATAAAAAAATTAAAAATAAAAGCATTTCATTCAACAAACCACAAAAATTTTAACCACTTTATATAAAACGGTTAACCGAAAGAAAAAATAAAAGACAACACCTTTAGGTTAACCTCAAGTTTTTTCTTTTATATATGACATAAGCCTAACCGCCAAATAACTGGTCATATTACCAGTCGGCTAGCCCTTAAGCAAATACATCGTGCATTTGTCTATCATCTTAGAATAAAATTCTATAAATTATTTAATTGTTAATGAATGTTGTTAATGTCAGTTCAATACTCATAAAAAGACATTTGAGGACTTAGCGCCTCTTCTGCGCACTTTTATTACCATTTCACCTTTTCAAGCACGTCTCATTTGATTGTTAGTTAGTTATGTTTACGATAAATGCTTGCTTCCATAACAAGCCGCAAACGTATATACGTTAGGTGTGTTTATCACCAAAAGTTTGATTTGATATAAGCATGGGGGGACCTTTTGAGAGGCACGACAATGTTCAACCATTGAAGTGTGCGCATATGTTTTACGTTTAACGGCGAAGGTTCTTGAGGAGCGAAAAGTAATAATTGTACGTGAATTTTATGCTTTGTCGGTATTTTATTTTTATTTTATTATATTCTCACCATACGAAGAACGATATATAGTATAGCTCAATATGAAAAAAAACATGAAGAGGTAAACCCCTTACCTTCGAGAAAGTTTTTCTCTTGTCTATGATATGCGTTCAGTACAAGCAGCATTGATTCCGATCTCCGATACATTTCTATATTTCCATTAAAAATGATGTATGATTGTGAAGTTTGTTTCATGTGTGATTGATATTTATTGTTTTACTCTCCTTTCGTTTACTGTTCGTATGGATTCGTTAAAAAAGTTAGGCGTTTTACTCTCCCTTCGTTTACTGTTCGTATGGATTCGCTAAAAAAGTAAGGCTTTTCCCTGCGCACTCCTTGCTTATCTTAGTATAGTATAGTAGCATATATATAGAAACAGTATATATATAGAGTAGTATTTCTCTTACGATTGGTCGTAAACATCGAGATATATGAGACGTTGTTGACTTCCGAACTGCTGGATAGGCATGTAATTTGTTGTAAGATATAAGAAATTTTTGCGAAAATTCTCTCCAACCTACAATTCATTTCAATGTAGATTTAGTAGGCCCATGAATGCGTGTTTCCTGCTTGTTAACTGGAGACTTTAATAAAAGCAACGGGCACTAGCTTTTTTTATAAAAACTGCGATTACACCCAATTCTATTCACAAACGCAGCGAGAAAAATCGAGCAAGCAAATACATTTACCCACCACTAAAGAACAAGGACAAGGTGAAAGTGGCGTACGAAAAAGCCTCATGTTTTGAGTTCTATACCTATAAAAAAGTAAAAGTAAAAAAATTGTCAAATCAGGCCGGCAATAATATATCCTTGACTATACCGCTTAATACCATTTTTTTATTTATTTATTAAAAAAGCAAAAGTAGATAGTACCCTATAGAAAATACAAAGGTTGGAACCGATCGTCTGACCTTTTCTCAAACATTAGAAGAATTTCGCGAAGTGATTTTAACGCTTCAGCCATATGACTCGTAGTTGATGTTGTTCGATTATTGTTTGTTTCCTTTCTACTCAGAATTTGCTAAAAGATGCCCAAGAGTTCAATATCTTCATTTTTGATTAGACATTATAGCTTCGCAATGTAATTCATCGAGCAAATTAGGGCTACATCGAAGTATGTTTGCATTAATCAAAAATGCGCTTCAGGGATGTACAAAGTTTACATATTTTTGATCAGTACAAGATTCCGGATTAATTTAGACGTCTTTATGCACCCTCGCTGCTTTCTGTCTTTACCCTTGGGGTGGAAAACCGAACGTCGCCTTCTTGGCTAATTCCTATTAGCCATTAGCCATATTATTAATTTCTATGAGCGTAGCAGGGCAACAAGAAAGTAAGAATGATTTACTATTTGATTTAAAATTTGACATAAAGATTTAGTGCGATAATAATAAGAAAGTTACATTTACCAACACATAAAGTTGCAGACTATTTTGTTATCTATATGCGAAACGATCTTTGCGTATAATATTTATATTAAGTATGTGAATATGGCTCGATCCTAATTTGTTGAAATAAAACTAATTTGTCTGTTGAAAAGACAAAAGAATTATGTATTGAAAGTAGTTCCATCTACAGACACAACTTTCGCCAACATTTCAGTCAAATTTTCGTCTTCGGTGGCGATCCATGAAAGAATCCATTTTTGGGTATCGTCATAAGAACGGAAGTACCATTCGACCAAACTATAAGTCATCTACTGAAAGAAGTAATGCCTGCTGATAACAACGGGTAGCGTAGGACATACCAAACTTAAAATCGCACACATTTCCTGAGCGAGTTTTGTTACATGGGGTTGAACTTTTTCATATTTGAAACTCACGATACCAATGATTGTGACATATTGTTGGTGTTTTCCGTCACAATTGCACCAGTGTTGCTGGTAGCGTCCTTAGTGACGGTTTTGTTGGCCTGAAAAAAAAAGAAAAAACAGCATTTAGGTTAAGATAGTACTTGCAAATTACGCACATACACACCCACACGCACTCGCACTCGCACATTCCATACCAATGTTAAAATACAAAAAAGTTTACCATTTTCCGGTGTGTAAGTAGATGAAGCGATGGGCTCAGAATTCAATAATGACGTTTAAGCTCCTAGTTGTGGCATAACAGTTTAAATACAATGATCGACCCCTTAAACTAGAACTAAACTCTCTAAAGTTGTTTTTAATTGGTAAAAATTTTGATTTTTGTTTTATACAATCATAATATATTGCTCTTACGCAACTGAAACTTTGCCAATTATGAACAATCATGCTGTAAGTTTGTCTTGCAAATAGCTTTGGACCTACATAGTGGATGTAGAAAATTTACTTTAAAAAATAAGTAACTATTTCGCTTGTTATATAAGTCAAATTTCTCATATGATTATAAGATGATTAATGAGCGATCTTCCAGCAATGACCACTATTGACGATGTTTATGTTCATTTTTATATACATCATTTAACTTTAAAGACAACTTCATTTCCATATTTAACTTCAACAAATTAAAATATAGCCACACATAAGTCTTTAATTATAAACAAACGAAAAAGCTGAAAAAAAAAGAAAAGAAAGAAGAGGAGCAAATAAACCGCAAATACAGTAAAAAAAAACATCATCGGTTTACATAAGATATTTGTTAAGATAGGCTTTAGAATACTTAGACGTGATTATGATTGTTGTTGCGCTTACAAAATTTAACATATAAAGGCGAAGCGGCAAAAACTTAAGTGTATGAAAGTTTAGATGAAATGTTTGCAGGCCATAAAGTGTCCATTTTAAAAAAGGCAGGCTGCATACAATGTGTCTATCAAAGCAACTTATTTCTGAGTACACCAATAACTGCCGCTAAGTTTTATTTCAATATAAATGAAAAAGTGAAGTAAAAAAGAGAAAAATTATTTTTGAAAATTGGGTCAAAATTCAGACCTAAAAATAACATTGTGAATTTACTTTGATTCATACGTTGTTTATGCTCGAAACTCAAGAAATATTTTCATGTTAATACATAAATGTGTCAAATTTGCTTCATATACAAAAGTTGCGGCCTCTTCGTGCTGTCATTGGCATTATTCTCTTCAAGCATAGGCTAAGTGCTAGTGGAGAGGGAGCAACCCGTTGACATCGAACGTACTTAGCTTTAGTTTTGAAATTGGGTAATAGTATCAATTCACTTTTTATTACTTTCAGCTTTAGGCTCCCTGCAGCTATAGTCTGAGTGAGGTTATAGCAAGTTTGTTATTCCGTTTGTATGTTCAAAAATTATTTGAAAAGAACTTGGCAGAACAATTATATATGTAATTAAGTGCTAGCAAGGGATCAAAGTTCAATTCATGTCCGTTCGCAAATCATTACATTTATTTGCTTGCTCATTTTTTTACTACCTGTCCGAAGACTTAACGTACCCGTCTACGTACTTATACATGAACTTATCAGTCGTATATGCGTTTCTTATCTCTTTTTAAGGCGTCTTTTCGTGGATCTCCTTAAATCATTTATTAAATCCTTGTTGCCACGTCCTTTATCTATTTTTTTTTTCTTGCTAATAGGTCTGTCTGCGCGTACACTTTGGTATTGGAGATGGTGTGCCAAAACGAGCGATCGATTTAAAAGTTAAATAGGAACTCTAACTCATTTACTTTTTTATTATGCTACTAGAACGTTGGGCGAATTGGTACTGCAGAGCAGAGAGTAGGTGGGTATCTAAGGTTCGTCTTCAGCTGGTTGTATCTTCGTCAATTATGTTTTCATTTTTTTTATTAGAAACATAAGTAGACACAAATATATTTACTTACAAAGTATAGCAAAGACAAGTGTTTCCATTGATAAACAAAATCGTAAATATTTCACATAATCGCATTTAAACAATTACAGAAAGGCTACTGCAGATTAATAGGGGCTATATATAGACCATGTGGATATGTTCTATATATAATAATTATTTCAACTCCATACAAATATGTTTTCAATTTCATTTTTTCCTTAGAAACTATATTTTAATAACAGTAAAAATTCTTGAGCAGGATTATTGACGATATTGCTAACAACGTTTGCAATATTTCTACCGCTACCCTTGCCTTTACCGATAACAACAATACATAAACAATAAAGTATTTATAACCCATAATTTGCGGGAAAAATGAAAAACAATACACATCACATAGCCCAACGATTACCTGGACTAAGTGCAATCATAGCCATCATTATGAGATGAAATCTCTCTTTAGTGGTCCTCCTCTTTATTATTCTTCCCTTCCCATTATCTTTTGAATACCTCGTAGATCAGTTTGCTGTGTGTGTTGCGCACTTAACAAAAAAAAAAAAGGAAAAAAAGAAATTGATGGGAAAACATTTTTAAAGCATGTAATATTATTTATTTTACTGATCCGTGTTATATCATCTGATTTATCATTTCGGGTCAATGGTGTGACAAGTTGTTTTACTAAATCATTTATCACGGAAATGAAGACAAGTCAATCAATTATGTTAAAAGAGAATCTATAAGACGAACATTCTGTAAGGTGCTAACGTAATTCTTGCACCGAATTCAACTAAAACCAAAAACTTCTAAGCAATAGTTTAACTTTCTTTACTTAGTTCAAAAGTGAAGCAAAAGCGCGCAGTTAATACAAAATGAAAATTTTGCACAATTGAAGCAAATTTTTTTTGGACTAAATCATATACTTTCATCTCAGTCAGAACAGTTAATTGATTTCATATGGTCTCACAAATTTTCGATACGATAATACAGCGGAGGCTAAGGATGACTACTATATATATATGTGTGTAAAAAACGATCAAACTGTCAGTTGTTATCATGTTTTATTATTTAATCGATCAATTTTGAGGTCCATTGCCAAGTAATTTATTAATTTTTACGCGCATTACTGTAATTGATTGAGAGCGTTTAGACCAATATATAAAACGGTCCCAATGTTGTTTATCGACGAATCACGCTTAGTATGACTTTTGCGTTTATGAAACTTCCGCGAAGTGAACAGAATCGCTAAATAGGCTAACATTTATGCTAGCACTATTCTATTCGAAAAGTATGTGTATATATATAATTATATTTTTTCAACATTTCCGCGTGTTTTAGCTTCAATGGCAAAACGAGTATACAAAGATTTTCACGCGTTAAATGTCGACACGTCTGAATGAGTTAGATTCATTTACGACATTTTTATTTTGGAATACAATGCGCTTACGTAGAGATATAGAGGACACTACGTCGTAGCTTAAAAATTGGTGGAGTTCGACTGCAAATATACAAACAATCTGGAACCCTCTGAAAGCTCTTAAAATGTAGAAAAAAAAATTGGCGTCATTATTTAGTGAAAGTGGCGCATTTGCCGCATCTATGAAACTGAGAATCACACGTTCTACGAGTTGCAAAATAACACAGAAAAGACCAAGAAAATATATAATGCAGCAACTGAACTGATAATTAATACTAAAAGCTTCATAACCCAATTTTTATATTTTGCTGGAAGGACTGATCCTTTTCGGATTGCTCTCAGCCTCATATCGATTCGAAGGTCATCTCGTTAAGGTTGAGCCAAAATATATTTGTTTCCAAATACGTATAAATGGACACAAACAGTTTGTAAAGACAACTTTTAGCGTATTAAAGAAATTATAAACTTCGCAGCAAGAAGCCATTTGACGCAGTGAAGTGATCTTTTCGCAGCATTTATGGGGGAGCTCGACATGTCAAGGAGAGAAATCATTTTCTTCCTCCTGCAGAAAGAAAAATTCGGAAAATTTCTTCTAAATGAACGGACATGTCTTCAAACGAGCCCTTAATGGTTTGTGTTTTTTTTATTTTATGATCATAAAAACTCTTTTATTACATACTTAATTTTTTAATGTTTTTATATACTTTTCTATCCAAGGTTTAATGCGTAATAAAATTTCATTAAATAAAACTCATAAACTCTTTTCTCTAAATAAATTGTTTTGAAATATCTTGAAAAATTTTTTCAATGAGTGTGTCTGTATTAAAAGATTTTAAATCGGAGATGAATCATAAACGAATATAATCTAATGTTATGGTGGGAATACTATCGCTTACTTCTGTGTTACCAAAATAATAAATTAAAATATATTTCAAGAAATGTGTGAACAAAGCTTGTGTTATTGGCTCTGACTGCTGACCGAATTTAAAGTTTTAAATATATTCTAAAATAACTAGACTTTTTTTTCAAAAATAAATGAATTTTTTCTCACATCACTCGACCAACACCCTGGACATGTAGCTTAATTTTCCTTTTTTTTTTGGTTTTGAATCTATCAACGTAGTTTGAGATCAATTACAGATAATATTACAGTATTTAATTAAATCAAAAACTAAATCACCAATAAATGAGTTTGGGTTTTTGTGCATACCGTCATGTTTGTTAATGCGTTTCATACTCTAACGCGAATAATGAGTTTTAGAAATGCAATGAATGAAGAGATCATTGCTCCGGCTGAATTGATGTACAAATAAATTGACAGACAGTTTATTGAGTATTGAATATGCGTCAATACGTAAGCGTTTACATATATAAAATGATGACATGGCTCAGGGATTCCAGACGTTAGATAATAGTTAAATTATTTTTTTATATAAAAATGCATAAAAAATTGGAAACAAATTTTTTGTTGTATTCAAAATATTCGAAATATTCGAATCATATAAGAACGCACATGTTAGCCTGTTTAAGATTCATTTTGTTATTGGACTTTTATGTGTTTAGCTTTGATTTCAGTTTGGGCCGAGCATAAGCTTAGGATCTACCCATTTGTCAAAGTCTACTTCTGATACACCAGCTTTGAGAGCTTCTTCTTTTAAAGTTGTACCATTTGCATGGGCTGTCTTAGCAATTATTGCAGCTTTGTCATAACCGATGTGAGGATTCAGGGCTGTGACAAGCATTAAGGAGTCTTTCATAAGTTTCTCGATTCTTTCTTTATTAGCTTTAATGCCTTTCACGCAGTTCTTGTTAAAGCCACGACATCCATCAGAGAGTAAACGTATAGAACGCAAAACATTCGACACAATCACTGGCTTAAAAACGTTCAATTCGAAATGTCCATTTGAACCACCTATGGTAACAGCTACATGATTGCCCATGACTTGTGCGCAAATCATGGTTAAAGATTCACATTGAGTGGGATTAACTTTGCCTGGCATAATAGAGCTGCCAGGCTCATTTTCAGGTAACATTAGCTCACCTAAGCCGCAGCGAGGACCCGAACCCAAAAAGCGAATGTCATTAGCAATTTTCATAAGGCTAACAGCTATAGTATTAAGAACACCATGAACTTCGACCATGGCATCACGAGCAGCAAGAGCCTCAAAGAAATTAGGAGCCGTTTTAAATGGTAAAGAGGTAAGGTCGCTTATACGGGCCGCAACTTTCTCGGCAAAACCCTTTCGAGTATTTAAACCAGTGCCTATAGCAGTTCCGCCTAGAGCTAACTCATAAACACGCGGCAAGCAAGCATCAATTCGAGCCAAACCATTGCATAATTGTTGTCTATAACCACTAAATTCTTGGCCCAAAGTTAACGGTACGGCATCCATTAAATGAGTGCGTCCAATTTTTATAATATCACCAAACTCCTTCTGTTTGTCTTCAAGCCCTAGCGCAAGTTCCATAAGAGACGGTATCAGGTTTTTGTTTAATTCCATACCAACACTTATATGTTCGGCAGCTGGAAAAGTGTCATTTGAGCTTTGTCCTTTATTAACATGATCATTAGGATGTACTGGATTTTTAGAACCCATTTCGCCGCCCATTATTTCTATAGCGCGATTACTAATAACTTCATTGCAATTCATATTGGTCTGCGTGCCTGAGCCCGTCTGCCATATCACCAAAGGAAAGTGACCCTTATCATATAATTCACCAGATATAACCTCATCGGCTGCTTTTGATATAGCGTCGCTTATCTGAGCCTCTAAGCCAAATTCTTTGTTCACCTCGGCAGCGGCCTTCTTCAGAATACCCATAGCTATTACAATCGGCTTCGGCATGCGTTCAGTTTTACTACCTATAGGAAAATTCTTTTTTGAGCGCACAGTTTGCGCGCCATAATATTTATTACAAGGGACCTTTACGTCACCCATAGTATCCGTTTCAATCCGAAACTTTTCTACTGTATCGCTTCTGTTGCGACGAGCTGTGGTAACAAAAATTCGCAAATGATTTAAATTCAAACGTTTAAACATTTTCTTTGTTTCTTAATAGCTTTCGATATGGAGTTTTGGAATTATTTTTTTTTTTTTAATTATATGTTGGATGACAATAAAGTGATGAAATGCTCTTATAATTTGAAAACAAAAAAATCTGTTTCTTTTCATCTATTATATATTATATACACAAAGTGTTTTGCTATTTTAATAAATCTTATCGCCAAGAGTAGGAAATTGTTGGAATCTCTTTTTTTCTTTTCCTCTATATTATTAATCTATGTTGATATTTAGTTGCATGGGACTTACGCACACGTAAGTTACGCGATATAGAGTATGCGTGCGTGTGCTACTATCATGTTTGGTTTTCGTATTTTTTTGTCTTTGTTTTTGTGTATAATCTTCTCATTTTTTCAAAATAAAGTTTAATCGTGCGTAACGTTTGATATTATATATTAGAAATTAGTGGCGTTGGCAGAGAATATTAGCACAGTTTAGCTAGAGTTTGCATTTTTTTTTTCGAAAAATGTGGGTTTTTTTGCTCTGTTTTTGATTGCGCTAAAATTATGTTAGGGTAAGGCTTCAATTTGGCTCTAAATGTGCTTAGTGTTAAATTTTTTATTTTTTGATTAGAAAATGTTAATGAACTTCAGTTCAAGCCGTTTTCAAGATAAAATTTGAAGTTATTCGAATTGTGAGGAGATTTGTTTTTTTTTTCTGTTTTTTGACGGGGATTTGGTATTGAGACATAAAAGCGTTTTAGAAAATTTAATAAACCACTCTATGTGGAAACATACTACTGGCATTTCTTCTATGATTTTTAAATAAGTAGCTCAGAAATGGGGAGAGAAGCACGATAGTTTTGTGAACCAATTATATGCTAAGGACGGAAAATTAAAAATTGTCACATATCATTCTGTAATGTTTAGGGGAAGGTACTAGATATATTCACCAATATTTCTGCACAACTGACGGACCATTTTCAATATACCTACGTATGTTGTCGATGGGTTGCAAATTGTGAAACATATTTGAGGTAGCAAACTGAAACGTCGCATTGATATGTGGGGTTCACGGATAGAGACTACCATTCGACAACGTAAACATAAATGGTAAGAAGTAAAAAAGTTTTAAATTTGATTAAGACATTGCTGTCAATCACAAAAGTTGTCATAAATATTTATTATAATTTTCCAAGCATTCACTTGGGAACTGCTTACGTCCGCTCTATTTGGAAGAAGTACGTACATAGAAAATTAAAATCGTCACATTCCCTTGTATGCTTTTATTTCTCTTTTTATATGATAGAGAGAAAACTTTTTTTTTTTAATATTTTTATACTTTCTTTCGTTAAAACTTTTCATATATTTTATTAAAATTATATTTGTTTTTATGATTTTCATTTATTTTACTCTTATTTTTACAGATTCCCTCCTATTTTAGTACAGAGTTAATGAATACATTCCACTAATAAATTTTATCATAAGTTTTATAAAAGCAACATGCGTTTATTAAAAATATTAACAATGGATGCTGGGAGAAAGATTTTAAGGTAAGTTACTTAAAGGCGTCAACGAGTGAGTATCCTTAATATAAATAAAAAATAAATTAAATATAAATAAACCTTTAATATAAATTACTTTACAGATCTTGTGGCTGCAAGTTACTGCTTATTTCCTCTCTCTACTCCATATGTGTCCAAGTTTCAAATATCCAAGTCAATAATACTTAGTTAAGAATTCTTATCTGAAATAATGTCTACTGGAGCCCTTCAAAAGTTCCACCTAAGAACTGTCCTCATTGGCAAAGATATTTCGTAAAACGAAGTTTAAGACGGAGTGTAAAGCACTTTTCTCCCATGTGCAAGTGCTCTATCCTGACTAGTCTAATTATATTTAAAAACAAGTAGAAACATTATAGTTGGGCAAGGCCGACTATTAGATACCCTGCACCATTTCACCTAATATGGCGAGTCCTTTTGATAATAATGCACCAAAAGTATATTAAGTATTATTTTTATGCGAAGGCATATTTTGCTTGAAAGCCCATATATTGGAGGAATCCTACCGTTATTTAATTTTCACCGTTAAATATTAAAAATTTTAACTTTTTACTATATAAGGATTCAGTTTTCAAAGAAGCGGTTTAATGAGAGAGGGTTCAACAAATTGCCCAAGCCGAAATATATTTTTTTTCTGCGTGCTACACACGTTCGCACAGTTTTAATATATCCTGTTCCACAAGTAGTGTAGAGTATAAAAAAAATAAATATTGCCACACTGTGAAAAGAATTTCTATGCACGGATGATAAAACTTTTAATAGGAATTGTCATAAATTTTAATTGCAAATAAGGCGATATGATAATTTGTTGACAATCGTCTTTCAAAAATTTCCTTTTCACCCAAAGATGTGTTTGGAATTATTTAAAAATATCTTCATGAACAAATATGTTATATATTAATATCTTAATTGATTGCATTGTGAGTGTAGTTGTCAGGAGGGGAAACCATCGTAACAGCTTGAAAAAGTTATTTTTTGACAATTTTTTCGGACGGATGGGAATAGAATAACACCATTGAGGAGCATATATTTAAATATTAAAAGAGAAACCATTTTAAAAATGTTTGTGAATGGTATGGTATATGGTGTGGCGAAGACTGTAGTTGATCAAATTTAAATTCTTAAAACGGAAGTACGAACGGGATTTCTACAAACTTTTGAATTTTAAAATTGCCCAGCAAGAATTTGAATGAAAAAAGGTCTACTTTAAACTAAAAAGGAAAACGTTTTCTTTTGCTAAGAAATAATGTCTAAACGAAGTTATCGAAAATCCCGTGTCTACTTTTGTTGTTAAATATTTTAATTAAAAGAATGAAAGTGGCTGCAGTTACTTTGTTTACTGTGTTTCGATCAAAAATTGTCCGTACTGCTATGCAATTATATTCGGATATTCAAATTTTTGAAGCAGTAACAATTTTACCTCGTTTACAATCTTTCCCGCAATAGTATTTTTGGCCGTTGAGGGGTACTTTTAATAAAATCAAAAAAAAATTTTGCTGCAAATTTTTTCGTCGTTAGTCCAGATTCTTTTATTTCTAATAATTTATTAATAAATACGCTTACAATTATAGCGAACTGGAAAATATCTCACGACAATGTCAGAATGTTTTTATCAGTAACTTAAAATATGGATCAAACGTCGATTAAGAATTAGTACAAATACAAACGAGTAGTCATCTGATATGTGGTTCCAAAAATAAGGCTCGATCGGTCAATCGGCAACAGTACATACTGTTGCCCTTATCACTGGAAGACGGAGGTATACTGAGCACCCATCTTCTTCTACAAAAGAAGACATAATCTTTTTAGAAATATTAATAGAAAACTTTATTAAGTGCTCATTCTTACAATATAAGTTTCTAATCTATTTGAGCTACGATCGTCTGCTCTTAAACCCTGCGAAAGTTGTCTTAGTTCATAAAATTTAATCGAAACGAGTCAATTGTAGGCTTGTCGGTGTCCACTGTGTATAGGTCGAAAATTAACATTATATATCTATTGTTCCGAAATTAGTTCCTTCAAATTGTAAGTTAATCGCCAATTATACGATTCCGCTGAGAGAAGGTTATAAATAATCTATGTTGTTTTCAAAATCGATCTGTGGCTAACAACTAAGATGTATATGCAAAGTTTCAGTTACGTTTCGCACTTTATATAATCGTGAAATTCTAACAATACGAACGTCAAGACACTGACGAATTCTTTCGCTGATCAAGAACCTGGTATCAAAGTCGAACTTGTTATAAGGGCGTAAGGCCATTTAAAAATTGTAAAAATGGTTAAGATCATCTGACTAACATGGTTACCTCACATTTTGCAAACACAAAGATGAGTTGTAGAAAATGTATAACGGCAAGATGGCGGAATGTAAGCAATGTTAATTAAAGGAAATATAACTTGATTTTTTTTTCCTATAGTGAAAAACTGAGTCGCATTTGGCTTATAATTCGATCTCAATATTGATTTCGATTTTATATTCATAAAAATCATTTCAAAATTGGCAGTTATTTATGGAAAAAAGCATTTATGTATTAAGGTGTTGTTTATAGCATGATTTTAGGTAAGGCTGCCTATCATAAATAAATAAATCAATAAAAAGAAAAATAAAAAGTATAAAAAATTTACTAACCACTGCAAGCCATTAGCAGTTCCCAACTCAGTGGCATTACATTTAAAAAATATTTAAAACGATTTTTCTACATAATACGATTGCGTGTCATGTATCAAGATGACATGCAAAGATTGTTTAGTGCACTTTTTCGAAATATTAAATAAAATGTCATCAGAACCGTCTATTAAATGATTGATATACTAAAATTTCGGATATCAAGTTTGTTTTTTGCAAGTTTTTTTTTTTCATTACCGCAGACACGCTATGAAAGTTTATAGAGGAAAAAATTTTTATGTCATAAAAGACAACATATTAACTAAACAATTTCAGGCGTAATTATTTTTAAACGAGTAGTTGAAAATACCAATAGACAACGAACAAGTTAAAGTATTAGGTCAAACGGGTATCAGTATTTTTTGAAAAATTTTTCGGTAAGAATCATATCAGATTAGATTGATTGGACACGTAGACAGTCCTTGAAATTTTTTCAAGTCGGCTCGCGTTACATTAACTTTCGCTTGCTTTATATTCTTAAAATTTCAAAAATTGAGTCGACGGGAAAATCTCTAGTTAAATTATATTGGTAAACTTGGACCATACAATAGTCGTAGTTACTCTACAAATGCGCATAAAATAGATAAAAGTGAAGGTAGGAAAAGCTAATATCTTTCCATAAGGCGCAATAATTTATGTCATACCATTTGCCACAGTTCTATTCTTGACATTTCAACGTGCGAAATTTTAGCATTTAATCGTGGAACCATGTGCGTCTGCGAAGTGTTCAGATTAAAACACGCGATCTTTCAAAATAATTCTATCTGCATAAGCAGAACATTTCACTAACGCCTGGACAGTTCACGCTGTCGATGCATCTACGTCCAATCTTTTGTCCAGTCCTTGCTAATCCGCGTGTTTTTGGCCGAAAACGTATTAAACGAAAGAATTCTTTTGACATATCGCTTCAGAAAAACGTCTCAAGTTACCATAAGGCCGGTAAAAGATTTGTCATTTTTCAAGTTCTTTCCACGCAGAGCGCGCCTATTGGCTGATGTGCATATTGCAACATATAATTTTTTTACCGTCAGTATTGAGCTGTACAGCTTGAAATGATTCATTGAATTCCATGATCTGATCCAGGTGTAGCAAACAAAATTCGTCTGTCCTCTGCCATAATTTGCAACAATTGTCTGTGCTCGTAGCGTACATTCCGCCAAAAAAAAGTTTAAACGCCGCAAATATTTTTTTTGAATTGTGGAGCTGTTGGTCTGTAGCGTAGCCGTATTCGTATATTAAACAATTGCCGGAAATGCTCCCCGCGAAAGTAGTATCCTTTCTCATCACGAAATCAGCTAAATCCGCTTTATTCCCGGCAGCAATTTGCCAAAAGTAGCGACGTTGGAGGGGCTCAGTTTTAAGACGCCGATGTTGACTTAGGTAGGTAAAGGCAATCGCGATCTAAGAGTAATTTTGGTGCCAATATTTTCGACTGGCGAATATATTGTTCCGCTCTATACCGTCCAGATAGCTAGTTTACTGCGAACGTCACACGATCCTCAAACGACATAGTAATATGAATTCTGTCCATAATCTTTGGAAAATTGCGATGGTCACACATAGGCAAATCAAAACAAGTTTTCGGTCACATTGCGTAAAAAGCTTTGCGCACGTCATAAATTAATTAGTTCGGATTCACCACAGAAACTAAAAACCCTCAGCAGACAGCCATGTTCAATGCGGCGAATTCCATACTGTTGCCGCAAGCAGCAAACAATTGCTAGTATCGTACAACGCAGATTATATTCCAATATAGATGATGATATACACCAATTGAAATGCGCAACATAGTCCTGCCCCGAACTAATGTTAGCCCTTTTCAATAAAATGAGTTTTAGCAGAAAGATTAAAATGCAAGTGGTGAAGTTTACATTATTTGAAAAATACAATTTTTTTTTTTTTTTTGGGTTGTTGAGTAAAGTTGGACTAAGCCAATAAATTTGTGGCTTATGTGTCCGAAGTGCAATACTTTACTGAAAAAAATACAATTTTTTATAAATTTTTTAATTATTTTTATTTTTGCCAACCTGTATAAAGTGCAATATTTGAATGAATATCTCTTTTCAAATTTTTTTCTTTTTCGACGAAGAACGAAAAACCAGGTTAACTTGATATTTAAAAAAAAAAAAAAAACAAGTGCTAATTGAGCTACCACATCACATTACGACGGGTTAATTACCCCTAGTTTCCTAATACATAGGTGCATTACATACTCTTGGGCCTATTAACGGACGATAAGATGGAGAAATTAAGTTCTTATTTTGCTTAATTGGTCGCATTATATAACTAACAGTAATTGTGGCCCAATCGGTTGGAAATTCTCCCGCAAAGTATCTATTTACATTCACATAAAACTGCTCCCATGTTAATTCCACGAATTAAATTGCGCAAATCTACGCCTGAATGCATTCTTTAATTCTTTAAGTAAAAAATTCTCCAAAAAATTTCCTAAACATATCAATAACTTACACTTTAAACTTTGACTAGTACTTACGAGATCCACAATTGAGAAAAAATTTTCCAATATTTGCATTTGTTAGGTTTCGGTGAATGTTGAATACTCGACCAAGCGTAGCTTTTGAAAGACCAGAGAATGTAGACGTTTACTTTTATTTAATAAACAAATTGAAAAAATATTAACTCTTTTTTTAACGTTTTCTTTCCACAGTTTATTGATCATCATAATAATGCTTAGTAGTGCTCTTTACGCAGACAAATCCACCGCGGAGAGAATAAATGTAAGTCATGGAAAAGATTTGATTGATTTATATTCGTGATATTTCTTTTGACCTTGAATATGAAATAAATTGCTGTTAAACCTGATGTCTCTTTGAAATAATTTTTAGATATTAAATATAGAATTTGTATTATTTTTTAAGTAACGTAATTAACAATTTTCATTAGATGCTGCTGATTTTTCTATTTTGTTTTTGCAGAATAAAAACCGCTCCGAATTTTTTTTTCTATTTGATTATTAAATTCAAAAGCAATCAACTTTAGTGGTTTTTATCGAATTTTTTTTTAAGGTGCGTGCTTGTAGATGTATGAACTTAATAGTAGACGTAAATTTTATGGATCATTGCCAAAATAGTTTAATGATGTGAAGTACAGCGTAAAAAGGGTAAAGTTGTAAATTTTAATAAAAGCCTTAAGCGCGATTAAAAAGAAATCACATGCAATCAAGGCCATATATATGCAAGTGAGAAAAGGTAATTTACTGGTGAGATATAAAAAGTATTCACACGCCATTTAACCGCCAACTAACCGCCTGAGGCCCAGTAAGCAAAGAGTTTCGACTAACAATTCAGTGGTCATGGGCTCATATGTCAATAAGATTGCCAAATATACAGAGCTGGCACAAGAGATGAAAAGTATGTACAATATAGAGAAAGTTACTATAACTCCAATGTCTTGTACGGAAATAGTCCGAAAAACTGCTACAAAGATTCGTAATTAACTGTAAAAGGCACAGAAAGCAGTACGCGGGTTCCTGCAATACCTATAACGACGAAAGCATCAAGAGAAAATTGTAAAATAGCTGAGCCCAGCTCCGTGATGTAATACACACGAAATTGGGCGAATGCTCAGGTGTGGGCTGAGAAATGTAGAAACTCACAAAATTTAAATGTAAATAGATTCTCAGTCACAATTTTTAAGCGAGTGTTGTGCTAAGTTTTATTTAGAGGAAAATATAAAACAGAATTGAAAATAGGCATAGACGGTTCTCTAGACAGTCAAAATATCGTTGGGTTGTGTTTATATATATCACATTTATTTGAGATTTAAATTTCGCGCTATTTGTGGGATAAAGTGCTACCAACGGAACAAAGAAAGCATAACAACTGTGAGTTCAGGGTTATTGGAAATGGTTTGCTTCAAAGCCATTGGATTTCGTTAATTGGATTATGGAATAACAAGTGGATGATGATTTTTTGAACAAATTATTTTGAACGATAGGGTTAATTTTCATATTAGTGGCATATTTATGGTTTAGCAAATCCGCGAGTAATGGTTGAGAACCAAATCATCCAATTTTTGGTTGAAAGTATCACCGCTTCGGCTTCGCCCATTCATTAGCGTTCGTTGCTTGCCGGGCAAAAAAAGAAGATTTCACCGTGGCGTGTTGTAATTGGCGATGAAAAGTGGGTCTGCTACGACAATCCCAAGCGAAAAAAGCCATGGATTAGTCCAGGAGGGCCATTGGCCTCGACACTGAAGGGGAATATTCATGACTATAAAGTTTTGCTGTGTATATGATGGGATCGGCAAGGTGTAGTGTAGTATGAGTTGTTGAAACTGAAAGAAACTATTAGCTCGTTCCGGCCACACGCTGAAAGTGTTGTCAAGAACACATTGTTGCAGCTCGAATGGGAAATTCTGCCGCACGCACCATACTCACCAGGCATAGCGCCTTCTGACTAAAATCGGTGCACCATGACTTAAGTAGCAAGCGGTTTCGAAATGCGCAAGAAGTGCGAAAACGGGGTCGATGATTGGATTGCCAACCAATATAATTCTTTCGGCACGGTATCGCTGCGTTGCCAGCGAGATGGGAAAAACTTATAGGAAATATTATGGAAAATATTTTGATAAATATATATTATACCGATTTTTCCCAATTCCCTTTGTCAAATGAAAAACTGGCCAAAATACATGCAAGTCCCTATATATATGTAAATATTTATAATATCTATTTATATATATATATACACACATTTATTTATAATATGTATATATATGTATTTGTATGTATTTATAATAGATATATATATATAAATATATATTGCATCCAAGCGTCTATACATATACATATATGTAGTTTACATTTTCGTCTCCAATTTTTCACAACAGCGGATTATAATTACACCTTTTTCCCGTATGAATCTTTCAGAAAAATGTACGCTACTCTTTTCAATTATGGGTAATGTTGCGCGGCTGACGTGCACGCATCAACCATTGTTACTAAAATTTGTTGTCGATAGGAGATCAAATTGCACCCGCTTCGCTCGTTGAGTAATTGTTTAGAAGTGTTAGAAATATATAATAATAAGAGCTCTGACTAATCGTACATTTTACGAAAAGCGACGCATATCTTTGGACGAAAGGTTGTAAAGTTAGTTTATTTTCTCCTTGCAGGTAAACATACCTTGGTTTTACTTACTTTTAAAAGATTGAACACCGATAAGTTCTGGCTTTCCTTTGAGCAGAAGCAGTCCAAAGCTAAGCTTTTCTTATTGTAGACATCAGTGTGTATTAGGCCAAGAGGCCTATTTACCATCTAATACTAATACTTTTATAAAAACCGAGTTCTGGAATCTACGAAAAATGTGAATTTTTTGAATATAATATGCATACGTAAACTATTCCCTATTGGAAATTATGTACAAAATGTAGAGAATGTTTTAATAGATTTGCCCTTGCAACGCTTTTGGTAACTGGTAGTTTTGTTGAAATTACTTTAAATATAAATATTTAATTTTTTCATCTTAAATTTGTGTGAAATCTATGTGTTTTTGTTGTCTTTTGCTAATAAATGAATAAATATGTAGCAGCAGAGGGACAAAAAAAGTAAGTTATTTTGTTGGTCTTATTATACGCTATGCTATGTATGGTACGCGATACATTGAATTTGCGCTATGTCTATCTGTCGAACGTTTGCCGATATATTTAACTGAAAGTTTCGAGACTGCTTTGTCTTTTGGCATTTTCAATGGCGCTCATCCTGGTACGGACATTTTTCATCATTGGATCGGATAGGACTATGTTGTGATCCATGTCCTAAATAAACGTTTTAACAAAAGCAAAACCCTTCTTGTTTTAAGCATTTCATGTTGAAATCAAATATTTACACAGTTGTCGGGTATATTTTTTGCTAGTTTATAACTAAATTAAAGATTTCTATAAAGCGAGGTAGTGTAGGGTATCCGGTAATGGGATTTGCCGATTATAATGCTTAATTTTTTTGCAATTTAGTAAATTCTTAACTTTGGGTCATGGCAATCAAAGCAGTTTGGGGCATTTAATGATCGGCCATACCAGATTATACCGGACGTTTTAACTTGTTTCTTGTTATTTTATTTGATTCACTAGATCTCAAGAATTTTGATATTAGCTAGGTGTATGTTTTTTAATAAACCGTTGATCGTATTCCTTTACGTTACAAAATGTGTTACTTAGAATGTATAATCTTTAAAATTAGATTCACCACCCCAAATTTTTGGAAATAAGTGTCTAAGTGTCATATATTGTGTATATATATTTATATATATTGTATATATATATATATATACATGTTACATTCTATATACATACCTAACCTTCCGCTTGTTTTCTGTTGATTGTTTTATTAAAAAAATTTCATTTTTCTATTCTTATCCAGAAACATAAAGAATGGCTTAAAAAACGCAACCAATCGCGCATTAACCTATTTCATAATATTGATTTGAAACAGCCCATTGAGTTGGCAAACCTTTGGCGTTTCGATAGTAATAAAGATAATAATATTAATAAAAATATTCCCACTGTAGTACAAATTAAGCCTAGTATTAACGATGTATATCCATTGGAAGAGCCAGATACACGAGCAGTAACAGTTGCTATTGCAAGCACTACAAGCAAAGTTAATACCTTCGACACAACTACCATATTGCCCATGACTGAGTTAAACATAACTAAAAAAACAAGTTTAAACAAAACAGTATTAAATGCGAACGATAGAAAAACATACGACATTTTGAATACAACTGCTTCGATTAATATTGCAACTGTCAGCCCTTTTTCAAGTGGCAAACAATCAAAACAAAAGATTCACATTTATCCGCGTTGGAGTAATTGGAGTAAATGGAGTGTTTGTTCACGCAGTTGTGGTGATGGTGTAAAGTTTCAGCAAAGAAAATGCATTAATAGGTAAGTGGGAAAATTATTGACTTTTATATAATTTATTATTATGCAGATCTAATTCATTATATTTGACTTTTTTTTTGCACCAACATTGCTATTCATTAACAACAAGTACAGACAAGTTTTTAAGAAAATATATATGATAAGTTAATCGAAAATTAGTAAAACATTTTACTTGTTATAAGTCGAATCTTCGACACTTTATCAATTTCTTCATAGCTATTCGTATGTTAAAAGGCTGATTAGGGAAATTTGTAGAGTAGATAGTTTTGGAAGCCCTAATATATCCTCTGGTCAAATTTCGGATCAATGTTAAATTATCTGCTGCAAATAACGTATTATTTTAGTAAGAAGGCGAAACTTTTGTTTTTCCTACTTTCCTCGGTGTATTTATGTTCTGCAGTGCTAGGACGGGATATATTCAGTTGCTGCGAATGCACGTAACTCATAGGGGGACTTAGGATAGTTTCGTCTTTTATTATACTGATTGACTCAGAATCATTTTCTCAACCGACGTCAAGTTGTCTGTCCTACCTGACGTTTATCCATGTAATGGTCTCTAAAAGCGATAGGCCATAATTCTTCAGATAATTTGACTTACGTGTTTTGGGTAAAAGATTAACGCTATTAAAAAATGGACTGGATAGGACCATTCTTGCAACCCTCCCAATATAACCATTCTCTACTTAACGCCCAATTGGAAAAGTTTTTATATTGTAATTGTAAATCTTAAAGAATTTTGGAAAAAAATCGACGGAAACTAGGGTAGGGCTAAGTTTTTGAATCACGTTCCACATAACCGTTTTTAGAAAAACTAAATCTGCATAGGTCAAAAATATATTGCTTTTAATATATTATAATGAAATCTTGTCCGTTATAGTCACTTGACATGGAAGTTAATTGTAGGAAATTTCGATCATATCGATGCATTTTTTGCACTTCCCCAAATAAAGCGATTTTTAAAAAGGAGGTCGCTTTATAGCAACAAAGTTTGGCTCTGGCTTTGACAAACCAATAAATTTTCCTAAATTACGACCATATCAGTTCTCATGGAAAGTATGTATCCACGTGGAAACGAAGTATAGTTGGCGTTATTTGATTGCAAAAATAAATGAAGATTTTGTTAGGCCAACTGGTCGCTCCGCCATTTAAAGGTCGCTCTTGTCTGGTTTTTCCAGTTTTCACAAAAAGTTGCAAAAATTTGTGGAAATGTTCACATTAAATGCCAATGAAGAATTTAGAGCTCCGTCAGCAGAAATGGCCGGCAAAAAAGGTGGTCTATCGTCAACAAGTAACCTCCTGCAGCGGCACGGAGTAGCTTTTTCGTTAGAAGCATTAAAAAGTTCAACAAAGACATCAGTACGTTCTTACTACTTACTACTTTTGAAACGTAAGTATGGGTAATATTGAGGACTTCAGGTAAAGCTTTATGATTGATTGCAGCATTTTACGCTCCGTTTGAAAATTCCTCAATAACTTTTTGTCACAGTGCATAAGGTAACTTTTCCTTTTTTTTTGCTTTACAAATTTCTTAATTTAATGACAAGATATTATGAATGGATGTGTGTCTAAATCGTTTCTACTGCTTACCTATAGTTGCTACAAACGAGATGATAAAATTAATTTATCCACATGTTTTGGTTTTGGCCATTATTAAGATAAATAATGTTAAACTGGTTTACACAATTTTATTAAATCTCATAATTAATTACCTATTAGTCGGGGCGAAGCAGCTCAAATATTTTAGTAAAAATTAAATTAAGCTGAAATTTTTTAAATATTAAATAATATGAGACAGAGTTTGTAAACAATTTAATATCATTCTTAGAATAAGTTCTTTGCATACAACGGCATAGTAACTATTTATGCGAATCTCGGTTTTTTTCCCACCACTTACTTATACATTTAAGTCTTATTTACTTTAAAAGTTTGTGCATCTCTATTTAGGTTTTCTCCGAGATCTCTCGTGATGATTATTAATAAACCACAGAAAACTACAAATATAAAACCTTAACAAAAACTTTTTGTTATTAGTGTTTTTCACCACAAACTTGTTAACTGATTAAGAGAACAAAAGTTATAGGAAAAAGAAAAGAAAAAAATCCATGAATCGCTTTAAGTATAAAAAGCCAAAACCCGAAAATGTATTAAAGAGTTAACGTTTAACGCGTGTGAAGATCGTTTACTTTTAAAAATGAATAAATTATATTTTATATTAATAGCTTTAGTTGTATTGCAGGTAAGTTTGATAAATATAAGCGAAATGTAATAAAATATTAAAAGAAATACTTTTGTGCAAAAAGGCTTCGCAGGCGATAGATTTAACAGAGGCTTTGAATGTGAATCTTCGTGGACAATTGAAAGCCTATGAAACATTCCTGAGCACGTTGAATAATGAGCATCAGCACAAAGATGACTTGAAGAAATTGATACAATTAACCGAAGATGCTTTAAAGCTTAACGATTTTGAGGAAAAAGAAAAAGCGATTACCAGTATGCCGACACACTTTAGTCAAGAGTTTAATGAATGGATTTCCAAGAAATTGGAAGAGGCTCAACTAGACGGCGACATTGAAAATGCTATGGCTTTCTATAACTCTCTGCTTACCGAGCATAATTCCTACGAAGATGACATTAAGAAAACTCTTAGCATATTGGAGGAGATACATCGAGTTGCTGATTTAAAGGATAAAGTGGAAAGATTCATTAATCTGTCCAAAGACTTTAGCGAAAGTTTTGACAAATTTCTAAAAGAAAGTGCTCTACCAAATGTAAACACGCGTTTACAGAAGACTATAGAATTTTTCGCTAACGTATTAAAGGATGAGAGTGTGCCATTTAAAAAAGAAATCTTAGAATTGAAGGCGAAATGTGAGGAAGCTTTGAGCTCTGATAAATCATTGGAAGACAAACAAAAAGCTTTACATGAAGTGACATACACCGATAATCAAGAATTAAACGATTTTTTGCAAAAGAAAAATCTTGAATACGATTGAGGAAACAACAAATTAATTTCTATTAAATAAAATCAAAAAGCGAATATCGAACAAATATCTTAACCTTTAGTTCAAACTTTAATAATAGTTTATTTCAAGTTAAATTGTTTTTTTTTTGCTTATCAAAACAAAAAAGGAAAACTTGTTGAAGCTTTCACATAATCTACGCCTGCACGCAATATGAAAAAGCAATGACAAAAACTAAGTTTTAGATAAACCCTGCTTTGGTTCAAATGTATTTTAGAAATGACTTTTGTAAAATCACAGCAAACAATTGCGTGTCAACACCATGCCTTGTAATAACTTATATTTAGTGTTATTACTAGAAATCATTTAACATGACGGTTAAGGTACATAGAAAGAAATATTTAGGAATAAAACAAAATGTAAAGAATAGTGTAGTACATAAAATATTACGAATAAATATTAGTAAATCTTAGTTATATATGAAACTAGCAAAAATATTTGGGAATAGTTGGCAACTTCCCATTAGAATGTTTGAAAACCGTCTAGCGGGTGACCGATGCGTTTCTGCAAACCTTTGACGTCACTTTTATCATAACAAATCGGTCTTTCCCGAAGTAGCGGCTTAAGACTCACAGATTTGGCCCGAAAATGAAAGTCATTGGTTATACTTTGCATTGAAAAAATCGTGAACTCAGCATTTTTAATCACTGAGTATCATTTTGGCTATAGATTGTTTCGAAAAAAATAGCGAAAAATTGGCCATAAAATTGGTTGAAGCGAATCAATAAAATACAAGTAAAAACATTATAGTGGGGCACGACTTACTATTAAATTCCTTACACCCTAACCTACAGTTATCCATAAATCGACTATTCAAAACAAGGTGTTAGTTATATGGATAGTGCGCGAGAAAGTGGTCCAAAACACGCCATTGTACCAAATATTATCAATGTATTTTGAATATTGCGGCTTGTAGGTTCAACGCAAGAAAGCAAAACAAATAGATAGACAGACAGAACAACAAGCTTATATCGATTCCGATCGATGATTCTGAATTATCGGTACAATGAAAGGTGGATTTATTTCAAGCGCTTCTGTGCGTTGCATTAATCCGCCCAAACTTAATATGCCCGTGTACCGCAAATGATGTAAATTCAGAATGTTACAAGCAAGGCAATCGATTGGAATTTGAAGATAACGATTGAGAATTGGGATATTTTAATAGTAGGAGGAGCTCGGAGAACAACGTTTTGAGAAAAACGCGATTAAAATTGTAAGAAGTGCTAGTAATAACTTCACCTGAAAAACCTCCTCCTTCACCTGAGATATAAAGAATTCGATCTTCATGAAAAAGCTTTGAAATATTATTTCTAAATGCTTAAGCGATCGTTTTAAACAGCAAGAAAAGCTGTGCAAAATGTAATATAAAAAGTAAAAAAGTTTGAAAATCAATCCATTCCCTCTCTCTCTGTTTCTCTCAAGCGTTCAGCAACATTTTGAAAAAGACTTTTAGTCTTGAAAATTATTTGAAAGGATGGATAACATTTTTCGGCTTTTTGATCGAGTATTCTCAGTGTATTTAAAACGTTATATTCATATAAAAGCCTGAGTTAATCGACCATTACATAGTCAAAGTTGAGTTGAGAAATAACCAAAAATTAGTTTAATCGCGTCAGTGCTAACTATGTTTTTGTTAAAGTCTTTATTTCAATTAATCCTTCTACAAATAGTTTTCAAAAATGTAATTATGAGAACATCAGTCAAGAAAATTACGTTCGTCTTTTGGCGAATATTGGATATTCACCACCTAAGATAAATATCAGTGGCGAGTGGCACGATTACCCCATTGTGTGACTCAAGTGACCCCATTAAATTTTCCTCAAGTTGTATATGTGGCTGTAATTTGGACAGCATTTTTGCCAAAACTTCCAATTTATTTGGAAAAAGGTTTTGAAATTCGTAAATTGCTAAATAATTAGCTTTTACCGCACAATGCAAGATCGATGGGCCTGCTCATTCGTTACGGAAACGGTTAACTTGACGGGATTAAATTGGCTGAAAAGTATACGTTACGAAATCTTCAAAATTTGTGATTATTGCAAGTAGATGGACTAGATTATTTTAATCAATCTTAAAGTGGTGAATGTAGAAATTTTAAAAAGATATCTCTTAATGAAAAAAATTTTACGATAGATTTCTACCGCAATCCCTATAAAACGCCGTGTTCAAGATGATGAAGAGCATATCAACAGTCGTTTGAATCATTACATAAAACGTTTGGATATTATTATAAAAAAGCCGGACTTTAAATACGGTGATGAGTTGAACGAGCTAAGGCAACGTTTTGAAAAGTCCTTAACAAACGATAATTATCAGCAGAAACAGGAATTTCTGGAATATTATGCTCATACCCTGAATGGAGCCGTTAGCGATTATTTACAAAATGAGTTGGACAAACAATATCTTAATGAGGATATTTGCATTGAAATTTGGTATATGAAAGAAATTTTGCCCTATGTAAAGGATGGTTTGGCAACGGAGATCTCACAAATAATAGCGGAATATGAAATTGCTTTCAAAAAGGATGACTTTGATGAAAAATTTAATGCATTTACGGGAACTGTCGATAATTATTCGCAAAAGTTAACAGCATACCTCGATAGTGAACCTCAACCACTTCCTGTGTTAAATGCGCATTTGAAATTTTTTCAATTTTATATTTCGTATTTACTGCAAGACAATCAAGTTTTGCGTGCTAAGGTCTATGAAGTGAAATTGAATGCTCTGTTAAATCAAGTGGAACAAGCTATAGCCAGTGAAAATCTGGAAGAGAAACTTCAAATTATATATGCCTTCGATGAAGTTGATACAGAATTTGGTCAATTTTTACTCGATCATATGGTCGACTTTGAAATTTATAAATTCGGTTTCGACAATTATTAAAACGAAAATTTATAAAATAAAACCTACAAGACAAATTTTTCAGTCTAATTATTGTTTGTAATACATTTACTATCTTTTTATTTATCGTTGAAAATAGTGAGCAGACATGTGTCTCTTCGTAATTAAAAATAAAAATGAACACTAAATCTAGTTAACTTTTTCCGGCATATGGGCTTGAGACAACTGGGTATAAGGTATAATATTATATTCCAAAATTTTGTTGGTGATTTTTATTTTTATGAAAAACCTTTAACCCTTTGCACTCGGCACCGTTGTCTATCAGCAGCTCGACGCCTCTTTTTAACGAAAACGTATGTACGTTTATTATATGGTGTTATACAGTATAATTTTACAACTAAGTAAGGAATTGTAATGAAATTTGTTTTATATGAATTTGTGGATATTGAAGGACACATATTTACAAAAAAATATCAAAATTTATTATAATTTTCTACAGTATGGTAAAGTTGAAAGCAATTCCATAAATGCATAGCGGGTTGATTTGTACATGTTTCACAATAAAATCTTGTTTGCCGCCTTCCGCCTGGTGTTTTTCTGTCAGAACAGACAATACAATTCCGTTTTCTTTCTCCCACATTTGGAATATGCAACTTATTATTCAGTCTATTGTCTGACAACGATGTAGATGGACGTGATCGAGATTCTCGAAAATCGCCTCTCAACTGCTTTACAAGACTTTTTACAAACTTGTGGTGTGTCATTGATTTTTGTTGTTTTCCTTCTTCTGAGATTCGGTAAAGTGTGAAGGAATTTCTAACGCTCATTTCCAATCCCCAAAAAAATAATTTTCTCCGCTATTTCAAAGATTTCTGCAGAAAACAATACGCAGAAGTGTATTGACCTGCAAGATCGACACCGCCCATATTTGCGGTATAATCGAGGACCATTTGAGGCTTATCAATAGAAATAATATTTCCACCATGTGACGTTCTGAGGGTCGATTGCATTCCTGTGTTGTTCTAATTACTTAGCATTGTGACAGTTCTCTTACAAGAATATTACTATGCCTGAATTCATAGTTTTGTATTTAATTCGGTAACCCGCTTTTCTGGTACGGTTGATTTATTTATCATGCATCCTGTTAATTTTATCATATTTCGATTAGTTTTGTTGTGCCATTTTAACAGAAAACTACAGGAGAACATGTGTTTCTTAAAAAATTTCGTTGGAATAATTTCATTGTCCGTAATAGCTAAGCGTAAACTATCATGCCCCCTCATCGGGGACAACCGAATGATATGCTACACTTACGTTGTCCCCTCAGCGGGGACAACCGAGTGCAAAGGGTTAAATATTTGTAATAAATTTTTTTCTATCTGGTCTAGTTCTCGAGAGGGCAATGACATTTACCTATTTCTACCAAAAAGGATCTTTCGTTTTTTTTAATTTGCTACAATCGTAAACGTGAGCCACTGACTATAAAAAAAAATTAAACCGAAAAAAACTGATAACATTTTCTTTTTTTCGCGTAGAACTTTCGATCCCGTAAAGGCAAATCAGAAAATCTATTACCCAGATATTTGTTAGGACCATCTTAGTGCTCTTTCTATCCACAAATGCTTCCGATCAGTTCACACACACACTTACTCACACATACACAGTTACCGCTCAAATAGATGAATCTTGTTGTCCGTATACTTAACAACTTTCCTTACTATCACTTTTTACACTCTGATCCGAAAATGCTGGTAGTCCTGGTTAATATCTAGCTTTTTCGGAAATATCTTCACGGCATCGAAAGTTGTAAACGAAAATAAGAAAAAAGTTCCAGCTTTTTTCGGGATGATTTCTACTCTGGCCGTTTATGGGTGCAGATCACATCCATTTTGTGATAGATCAAGGAGTTGTTGTGCTAAATTAGAGTAATTTTTTTTGATTTTTTAAAATTTCTATTTATCCCATTTGTTGCACTGACGAAGGTGCTTACCATCAGTGCTAAAACGAAAATGAGAAATTATTTCTTCATTTCTTCAATACTATCGACTGCAGATGTAGTAAGTTAAATCAAATTGTAACAGTAACTAGCCTCCGCTTCACATTGTTTTCCGTATTTATACATCGAATCAAGTTCAACTTATATGAAATATATTGTTTAATTTTTTCCGCATGTAACATATGTTTTGCAAAGTAATTGCATTTTAAATGCAAATAACTGTTTTTTTATTTTTTCCTTTTTTTTTTTTTTAAGGAAAGCGATAACCATTTCAATTTTTTATTATCAGCAAACTTTTTTAAATAACTCTCCCCTTTAAAGTTTTTTAAAACATGTTTAAAATATAAAAAAAATTGTTAATTTCGTTAAATTATAAAATTAACGTTAAGTAAAGAAACAGATGAACAATATTGTTAATAAGAAAAGCAATTGTTCACGTAAATACCGTTGCTTACCTTAGCCATGCTTGTATTAAGCAAAATCATGTGTGGTTTAACAATAATCGGCAAGGATGGCAAATCAAAACTATATGTTCTGGAACCATTATACGCTTTCCAAAACAAACGTCCGTCAACAACATTATTTTTAAAATGAAATTTATGACTTGAAAGCGAAAATCATCGCCAAACTCCTCAACTCTAGTGATTCAACATTCGGCGAAGACGTTAAAAAAACTACGACTGCCAAAAATCAAATGATACACATTTCCACAATTAACGAAATAACCTTTTTTCAAAGCACCTCCTGGAAATTTGGAAATCGATTTAAAGCATCGGAGATTTAAAAGTCAGCTCTTTCTGGAAAATTCACTATTAGCATACAAAGAAGAATGTACGCCTCGTCTTCAGAGTACTAATCGCGTAGAAAAATAGCTTATTCTTTTCATAGACAGTTGTAATAATGACTCGTCTATTCATTAGTGGATGCCAGAAGGACAAATTCAGATTAACCATGTCCATCATTTACAACCGTAGCTAGAACTATTCTCCCAACATAACTTGCTCGCAAACCCAAACTCAAGATGATTACCGTCACAGATAAATTGTAGGTTATAAAAGTTATGCCAAAGTCCTTAAATGCCGGTTGCAGCACCATTAATAAAACACTGTCGGAATACCATTGTCACTTATTGAGACAATATCAAAATTCTTTAGATACCTTGGTCTTTTGCGTAATGAGCGATTAGACCTATCCAGCTAATTGTGGACAGCACAGTGGAAAAGACTGATATTCAGATATATATTATAAAACAATTGAAGAGCAAATTGACGAAAAACATCGGAGATATTGCTGGCCATATTACTCGCAGGTTAAGTGTAAGCTCGTTCCGCTACTACATCCAACACAAGCCGACAAAATCAAGACCAAAACGTTTGCAGGAATCCGCTTTGATCATACTATTGCAGTACACCGATGGATCCTCAAGAAGTCTATTCGTTTAATTTGCAATAGTGGACAAAGTCTTATGGACAAATGTATCGTTTGCGAATATCAAAACCTTTTCAATATTTGAAGACTTGTATTCGAAGCTTCTATCCTTATAGACATTTTGAAAGTACATGAAGAACTTAATATCAATAAAACACTTAACTTTATTAACACGATGAGAGTACATTTGTAGTCTATCCATCAAAAAGAAACCGATAATTTTAGTTGTTAGTGTTTATGCTACCCTCAAACCTGGCGTTCATTTCTTTGGCTTTAACAGATAATAACAATTATTTTCTAGACCCCGGATTTTCTTCTTCCTTTTACCTATGTGCACAAAATAAATTTGTTTTCGGCCGCGAAAAAGGTCTCACAGAGAGCGTACTGGAAATAGTTTCTTTTCTTTCAGAAGAAATCTCCTGTCTATACTCCTGCAGGTCCGCGGTATTAGAATGACCAGATTGTTATGGACCTAAGAAGCAGTGATTAGATTAAGAAAATGGCTGTTGACTTATGATTTGGGACGTGCGGACTCGAACGCAAATATAAATAAAATCTTTTGGGAAATTTCGTGGTGGATGTGTTTATCGAAAAATCCAAGGAAAATTGTTGGAAGAGAAAAATTGGCAAAGTTTATGTTAATCAAAATAATTTCCATCATTTTCTACAAGTTTTCCTCATATTTCTGGCAAAAGCGCGATACCTTGTCGATTGATTTGGCGGCGGTCCAATCATCTATCCATTTTCGCACTTCTTCAGCACTTGGAAACCGCCTGTCAGGTAAGCCATGCTCCATCGACCTGAACAAGTAGTGATCAAAAGACGCTATGTCTGGTGGGTACGCTGTGTGCGGCAAAACTTCCCTTTCGAGCTGCAATAGTGTATTTTTGACAACTCTTGGAAAGAGCGTTCTTTTGCAAGAGTATGACTTTGCTTCAATATACCATTTAACTTGTTCGACTGACATCGGTAGACTTCCTCAGTAACTGAATAAATCAATAATGTTAAATAAAAAACTATTACTTTATGTGCAGAAATGTGAAAATCATCGAATTTAGCTGGTGTGTATATTGATACTTCTCATTGGTTTAGCGTTTGTACTAATACATGTTGGTGATCAATATACCTGCAATCACTTAATAAAAGAACGTAGGTCGAAAAATTCCTAAAAGAATACGAAATATTTCATCAGCTATTTTCTACATAATGTTTACATGTTATAAACATTAGCACACCTCAATTCAATGTTCACATACAAGTGTTCAATAACAAGTCCGTATTGTGCTTCGAATGTGTCAACCTTCGCGCTTTTAGAAAGCGCCCTTAATGACGTTACTTCTGTTATTTCAAAACAACGGAAATTCTCTAATTTCGTTTGTTGATTAAATATTGCTTTTTGATGTGTGAAATAACGTTGGAGCTTAAGATTGCCTTAAATAGTGGGATAATCTAAAAGTGAAGTTTTAAGAAATACATGACACGCGAAAGATGTCAAAGCGCAACGTTTTCATTGTTTTGCTTGAAAACATGGACGATAGAAGGCTCTTTTCCGATGCGCCCGCAAAATTTATGCGAATTAAGGTTCGAATTGCTGCCGTATCCCGCCGATCCGGTGCGCAGGTATTATAACTTGTTACTAATTCTTTAAAGCGTATTCCTCGGAATAAAATTTTGAATCAAATGTTGGGGCCGTTGCGCAAGCTAGCGCGCATTTTGATATTATGTACCAATCGTTCCTAAAAGGATATTGAAATGTTAGACCAACGTTGAGATGAAAGATATCGAATTTTGCCAAAAAAGAACGTTTTTATTACTTACTCTTTGGCGTTTTTGAAGAATGTATGAATTTATTCACCCACTTTTATATGAAAAATAAGAATATCGACAAATTCTAAACGCTTAGGTTCCATTCGCATTATTATCTTTCTTTGACACTTATTTATTATTTTTTATTACATATTACTCTATGTACTTTATGTATCATACATTATAACTTTGTACGTCTGAAAGTCTTCATTCCAAGCTTTTTATTTTTTTAAGTTCAATTTAAACAAATCGTGCTTTATAAATTTGAATAGTATTTGCTATGAAAAAATTAAAAGTATTTTGTTATTCTGTTATTGTATATATTAAGTATTACGCTTAGTAGTAGGAACAGCATGTGGGGGAAGAATCGTTGTTCTGCTCAATCTGCTTTTTACCAGATAGTAACGACTCTAGAAGGTCTTTTATCGGTTTTATGTTATCAACAAGAACGCCTAAAACATTCTTGTTAGAAGGATTTGAAAATGATTTCAATGTTGTTAAAATTTCATGTAAAATTTGGGAAATCTCCGCCGGTGGTTGTTGTGTGGACGGGGGTAAGGTCGTTATTGCTGTTACTGACGTTACCGCTGGCACTGGTGTCTTTTGCATTGGCGTTGATGTTGTTTGGATTTTTGTGGAGTTTTTAAATATTCCGTAGTTTTTTAAGCTAGTCTCCAGCTCCTTAGTTTTGGCTAGCTTACTACGCTCCATTAGCAGTAATTGTTTATAGCCGTTGTCTTTTAATTCGTTTGGCACGATGTCGGTCTCCAATGATTCCTCGAGTTCTTTGATAGATCTAGTAAGCTCAGTTTCCAAGTCTGCACGCTTTTTCTGATAATCCTCAAATTCTTTGAGAGCATTTTCAATTTTAACAACGGCTTCTGTGGTCGCCGTTACAACATTAGTTTCGTCCACATAAGATGCATTGAGTTTTTTTAAATATTCATTTAATTCCCTTTCATAGTCATTAGTTTCAGGAATTTTTGCAGGAATCTGGTCAAGAATTGCTTGAATTTTTCCATTAAAATAATTAACAACTTCCTCATGTATGTGTCGGGGGGCCGCTTTACAGGATACTGTTATCAATAATATTGTAAAAATAACTTCCACTTTCATTGTAAAAATATTTAAATTGATATGACTTTGTTGTAAAAGTGGCGTCTCAGGCAAAGCTTCAAGTGAAACTAAAGTTTTCTAGCATTTCCAAGCAATTTAAATGCTGCTTGGCCTTATAATATAATACACAAATGGAGATCTATCATCATTTAGTGCTGTTGAATTTCAGTTATTTCAGATGAAAAAGAATATGAATCAGGAACTTGTTAAACCAATCGCAATAACGCTGTAGTGCAATTGTTATGCGAATGAGAATAATTTTTATTTATTAAAAATTATACAAAATGTGCGACGTGTGTGAGTGTTTTTGTATTGAATATATTAAACCAGATGTGTTTCTTACATTATAATTCAGGACACGTCATACTTGATAAGACTGAAATGCTTTACTTTCTTCTCAAATTCTTAAGCTGACGAGTGAACTCTTTAGAATTATGATTGTATAATGAACATAACTTTCGGTTTCGCGGAATCGAACACTTATTCAGATGTGTGTAATGCTCGAACCGTATTACAAACATTTAACATGCAATTTTAAGATCCACCATCTCAGTCGTTCACATCTGCTCTAGGAAAAAATCATTAGAAGTTCTAGTTCAATACTGTTTATAGACCGTAGTTTACAGTTTTCTTGTTCACCGCGGTGCTATGAAGTCAAAGTTCAAAAACTACCCAGTTTGCCATGTAACGTATGTCAATTTATAACGTACAGGTGAACAAATTTTGTAACTTTTAGTAAAAAAAATGTTGTGCGATATTTTATTTATTCTACTATTTACCGTTTTAGCTGTTTTAACCCTTCGGACGAATATGAATTCCATATAGAAAGCTTCTTGTTTTTTTGTGGCTGTCTATCCAAGGGACATATTTGTTGATTATTCCCACTAAATGGAAGCACTGTTCGATCAGATCAAACATCGCAGATTGAAATTAGTGTAAGTCGCAAGAAGAACTGGCTGACGAATATGATGGAGAGTATAATCCATTTCAGTTCAATGGCGTTTTACACTTCATCATTTCTTATTAACAACGTTCTATATTGATAGTTTTATTTGATTGAAAGAAACCATTATACACCACACTCAGCCCCTCCCTTTCAATTTTCTAGGTTTTTTTTTCCAAGCCTAAATTTTAATCGTAGAGCATATGCGCTTCAATAATCTTTGGTAATGTTTGCATTTTTTTAAACCCGCTCGCGAAATTATCACGGGAACTATCAAGAGTTTGCTTTAATAAAACCGTCCCGATAAGCTAAAAATTGTCAAAATTTTCTTTGCCATCCGTTTTTCGGGTTTTTTTGCGGAAAAGTTGTCAATGTTTTGTGCAAATCTTTTTAGATGTTCAACGTGTGATATCTATTTAAGAAGCCTTAATTTTACTTTTCTCGATGGATGGCGGAATAAACCAGAATGCCAGATCGGTATCGTGGTATGATATAGACAGGTAGAGGAAATACAACGCTTACTAGACGTGACATTAGTTGACAAAGAAGACACTAGGCATTATGACCAATGAGTAGGCGTTGAATTTTATTGCACTGGTTTTTGTTTTGACAGAAAGCCCTTGATAGATTTTTTCATTTTTTCAATAATAATAATATAACAAGTGCACATTATATGCGGGCACGACCTAAGAAATCCATTGCACTCGAACAGGAACACGTACTTTTGCCTTTGAAACATTTTTCATACGTATTAATATACGTGAACACTCCTATAAAGTCTACATTCTAAATTCCATATTCTATATTCTACACAGGCATATATCTATATTATGCCATGTTATCGATCTGGAATGTAGGTAAATACATATAGAAAGGGAGACCTTTCTCTTATCGAGAAGCTATCTCGATATATTACCTTGCTTTGATCAAGGTTTAAAATAACGCTTTTATTCTTTTGATGCCTTTGTACGACGCGGTGGCCACTTAAGGTCTGAAGATGCAATTTACAACATATTTTTTTGGATCTGAGTAAAAACTTACTTGTTTTTTATTTGCTTTGCTCCTAATAAATGCAACATTATGCAAATTTGTATAAGAAAACGTTTATAGATAGTTTTTTGTACCCACCACTTCAAGATGGGGGTACAATCATTTTGTTTTGTTCCATAATGTATTTAACACCCAAAAGGGAATTTTAGAGACCCTATGAAGTATAAATATTCTTGATCAGCACGAAATTCTGAATTGATGTAGCCACGTCTGGCCGTTTGTGTGCCTATGTGGTGTGTGTTCTTGCCGTAAAAATGAAAATATCGACTTTAAATTTGGTAGAAACATTGGTTGATATTGAAAATGGGCCGAATGCTCGTGGAAATGGAAGCGTGCAGTGCTGCATAAACTGAACGCAACTCTGTTTTTTCTTACAAAAAAATTTAGGATTTTCGCTCGTTATTCGGAAATTATAGAAGTTAGAAGGCTGAAATTTCCACATTTACTTTCCGAACCACTCTACTCATTACGTGCAAAAATGGAAAACATTCGTCATGCCAAGTTACAAGTGATTAAATTTTGATTTTTCTACTTATTTGAGGTCTTATGCTTATTTTCCATAAGGCAAACAAGACAGAATGCTTAAAACTATTTTGCACACTCCTTAAATGAAGATGTATTATCTTCCTAAAAATGGGTTAATTTTAAAATGAATATGGTTACGCGATTACTTTTTTCTTAATAATACTTGCG
>KK502432.1:1591770-1606846 GCA_000688735.1 Glossina austeni | reverse complement strand
TGTTATTATTATTATTATTATTATTATTATTATTATTATTATTATTATTATTATTATTATTATTATTGTTATTATTATTATTATTATTATTATTACTTGCTGTAAACAGGTAGTAACTGTAATATATGTTCCGCTTTTAATGTTGTCGCTAACATCTGTTAGTTTTCTTTTAGTAACATCTTCTAGCAGTTTATTGTTCTCTTTAAAAGAGGGACACCATAAGTATAGACGAAGTATATAAGAATATCCACTCAATCTTTTTAACTGCACATCAACTGAAAATCAGTTTCACACATACAAAAATTTGTCGTAGGTCTTAACTTTTTCTTACACGTTTGATTACTTAATCAAGAAAAAACTGAACGCGTTAGAGACCACCACAACGATACGGCCGCGTCCCTATTTCCATCTCTATCCTCACTTCCTTCCGACCGTCAGAAACCGTTTCGAAAGATTAGAGAAGCGTTTGACTCGAATGAAACTATGTTGAGCAACATTTTTTTTTCACTCCCGCGATGTATTGGTGAAGGTATTATTTCTTCTTGTGAGTGTAAACTTGATCATGGTTTGAATCTGTTAAAATCCATCTACTGCTGACAGAATTCCTTCGGTTATTTTACAAATTTATGCTTAAAGTCTTCATGCGATAATTGTCGAAATCTTTAATCGATCTCTATGCGTTGGCATTTTCCTGTCTTCATAGAAGATATTCGCTTGATTTGTAACACTAGGCACACCTAAATGTCCTGTTCCTACATTAACTATTGATAACGTTAAGAAAGTAACTTTTTCTAGATAAAATGATTTCGTCACAAAACCGCTCAACTTAAAGGAATCTGACTGAACGATGTTGTATCACCTATGATGCTCTCCCCAATGATTCTGATGAAATTGATTTTATTTATGCGAGTGCGAGTATAGCTTTTGATAAAATAATTCGCAAGTTATTATTAAAAACACTTGATGCACTTGGCTTTCCATCATAGTACGTAAGATGGGTAACATCCTCTCGCTTGTCTTTAAATCTTACCTGTCAGGCGAAAGTTGCTCCGTGCTGTGAAATCACTGAATATAGACGTGTAGGTTCTATTTTATTTATTCTACATCTTAACCGGGTCCCTTTTCTTATCCTATTTGCCAAAGTCGTTATGTATGCAGATAACATTAAATTGTTTCTATCTTTTAAATCCTTAGTAAGCCTGCAGGTGCGCCGATCTGATATAAATCGCATGGTCTCACACTAACCATGAGTTAATCCGAAAAAACATATTTTTCATGTCATGTAGACGTCTGTCTACTCATTCCGTGCTTTCAGCTTTGAGGGATCACATAACATAACTCCGTTTTGAATTAAACGACGCTCAAAGGAATTCGACGACCTACTGAGGAGATTATCTACGACTCCATATCTCTCTATCTCTCTCTAATCAAATACATAAAATTGTACTTTAGGGTTCCCTGGATTTGCCTTTGCGGGTGTGTAGTGCAATTAAAGACAAAAAAAAAAAAAACTTTTCAGGAATCATCGCGTTTTTGCTTAAACAAGATGCAATCAACTTTTATTTGATTGCTTGAAGAAACTAAAATTACCGGGTGGACGGTCTATTATTAGATGCGCTCTCTTGAACTCCTTTATATTCAGCAGTTATGTGTTTCAAAATTTTCTAGCAGTTTCATTTTTCTTCTCTCTCTCTCTCTCTCTCTCTCTCTCTCTCTCTCTCTCTTTCTCTCTCTCTTTCTGTCTGCCTCTCTTGTAACAAGAGATTTTTGTAATGAAAGATGAGATATTAAGTAAATGCTGCTAACGTTTTTTAGCCCAAAAAATGTGTGGCTCTAGGTTTGCTTGGCACAAATGCATAAATGTATTGGTCTTCTAGTGTACAAGTGAATAATAATAATAATCCCTCAAGGCGTAGCTTATAACCTTAAAGAGACCATTCGCTAACAACGCATCTTTAAGTGCTATTTGAAATATTTAAAATACACAGACATGGAAGAGCCACAATAGTAGGAATGCTTCCTTTCAAACGCTATGGTAATATTATGACGACTTGAGTGCCATTGTGCATATTTTAAGGCCTTTTAAGCTATGTATAAATGTCATCCATGTAGATGTAACATCTTTTATTAAAAAAAAAAAAAAAAAAAAAAATTATATGAAAAGAAATATCGTAACCTTACGACTTGGTGTCTACCATTTAAACATACACAGGTGAAGCATTAATGAGCTTTCCGGTTTTGGTTCTAAGGAGCAAGTTACAAGTTCACCTTGTTAACAGGTATACAGGTATGCAGGTATATAAAAGAATTTCCTGTGGTTAGTTTTATCTGAGATATTTGTTGTTGTACTTGTTGTCATCGTTATCCACAATCAATAAATAGCTTCCGTATTTAATTTGCTGTTTGTTTTCCCCTCTGGCCCGGTCGTATAATGTAAATTGAATTTCAAATGCACAAAGCTGCCGATATACTTACTCAGAATGTGTGTTATTGATGTTCGTTTCGTTGAATGAAAGATTGTTTGTTTTGATTTCCTTTCTTTTTTTTTTTTTCTCTCTCCAGAGGATGTTGTTCATCAATCAAGTCAAGTGTTTTCTTTGATTGAGACTTAATGTCGCATATAAATCTTTCTGTCTTGTCAAATGGTAAAATGGTTTTTCAAGCAGCTTCAAATAGATGCGATTTTCACTCCTATTTACGTATTCATATTTATCTCTGACTATAACTTATATAAGTCCGATGTCAGGTAGGAAAGTTACCTACGGCTCGTGCGTACGTCCTTTGGATTTTTATAGCAAATAATAGGGTGCATGCAAATGATAATCGAGTCTCCATTAAATTGTTCGACTGCATCTAAAAATCTCGAACTGTGTCCCCGCAAGCCACACATCATCAACTGTAACACGTTATGTAATTTGAGGTATATATCCATCGCCGCATATTGACACCGGGACATTATAGTATTTGAAATTGAGTCGGTCGGCACACGCGTCTTGCTAGGCGTCATGAACTCTTCACATAAGGGAAATTAGGTACTTGCCCTCTTCCTCTTTCCTACAACACTTTGTCATCTGGCTGATAAATTCATGGATTCCCTAAGCGGATCTCTGCAATCCAGATAGTCATATACAAGTTATCAATAGTTACGTTACGTTAAGTTACGTTACGTTACGTTACATGCATGAATAACTAATCAATCATCGCTCTGAGGCCCTTGCTCTTGTTGATCTAGTAATTTCCTTATGCCAGTGCCATGGTTTGGGTGAACTGTGCTTGGTAGCCAGGCTGCCACCATAACTGAACTCAAAACTTTTCCTAGATTTATTATAACATGTTAAGCGAACAGTTATTTTGAAAATTTTCCAAACTTTTAAAAATGCATTCAAATGTTTTTTTTATAAATTTATATTTTTCTCTCAAAATCAAAGCCAAAAAACTTCGCAGCCAAGATGTCTACGAATTGCATTTAGCGATGCGATGCCTACCATTGCTTGCCCTTACATACGCATACATGCATATGAACAAGTTACATATGGCTACGTATTTGACTTTTCATACGATATTTGATATACAAAAAAATTGTGAACAGAAAATTATGATTAATTACGTGACTGTTGAGTATTCCTTTGGGGAAACGGTATAATCATAATTGGCTTAATCTAACCAGCGCTTCGCCCATAATGATTGAAATATACGCTAGAGATTTCATCTTCTGCCTATAATTGTGCTCTCTTCTGCTTTACAATGATAGTGTGAAGCTTGAATCATTTACAGTTCACTGACCTGATTCAGTTGTCATTGACAATTTAAGGCAGTATATTTATTGGTATGTGAAAAAGTAATTGCCAAAAAAAAAAAAAAAAATTGCAAAAAAAAAAGAAAAAACGTGAAAGAAAAATAAAAAGTAAGAAAATTGTATTCGGTTGTGACCAAATCCTTAATGCCCATCATCGCTATCTTCAAGAAGACTAAGAAAGGAGCAGACAAAATTTCGATACTTCACAGCATTGGCTGGGTGTGGCTGACTTTTTGTGGAAATTTATATTATGCGTCTGTGGAGGCTTATGAGTAATACGCGTGTGGGGTTGTAGGCGTGGCCTTCGACCAGTTTAGATCATTTTCAGTTTGTTTTGCACACGGACAGATGGACAAATAGGCAGACAGATATGATTAGGTGCATCCCATATTTGCCACTGGACAAGTGTCTATATATTTTATGAGGAAGCTTGGTTCTGGGCAAAAAAAATGTAATTTTGTTACTCGATAATATTGGGTAAGCGTAGCCGACATTTGCCACTTTTATACGGGGTCTAGAACATCGCCCATCGTTTTTATGTGTTTGCCTGCGCTAGTTGAACGTGTTTTGGAAAAGAGTGGTCTTCTCACTTTACGTGTCCATCAACCGATTAGGCCCAGCACAACCTACGCGCCAGAACTTCTAATGTTTCTGGCAAATTTGAAGCGAATAGCTTCAGTTTTACGATCAGCGGAAAGTTTACAACAGACATTACGCAGACAGACGCCCGGACCTGCATACATACGGATAGACGGACATACTTTAATCGATTCAGAGTTTGATGTTGGGTGTTGCAAACACTTTGATAAAATGAATATACCACTCATCGTTCGGTGATGGGTATAAAAATAAAAGGAAAAGCCGGAAATCAACTAAAAGGAATAAATAAAAACGAAAGGAAAAAACACATATACAAAATTGTTGACATTCATAAATATTTTAAACGGCATACAATAAAAGTCATTGTTTTGTGACATTGCCATCGGTCCTCCTAAGACTATACATTCACATGCAGAGAGAGCATTTGTTTTCTAACTTATATACAAAATATATCCCAGATGCCTGTGCAGAGATATATAGCGATTTAAAAGTTAATAAAGCAATCATTTTATATTCTACTGGTACTCGTTCGCCTACGTTAATGGTCTCTTTTCTATTATCCACAAACAAACATTTCTATCACCACAAATAAAGTATTTGCTGAAATTTCGTTGGATTTACATAAGCTTTCAAATAAATACTAGCATCCTACTACTCGCTTAGCTGAATCTAAATATTAACAAGTCAGAAAGTTATGTTAGGCCGTGACCGAATCTCCTATACCCGTCACCGTTATCCTAAAAAGGACAAAACAAATTAAAGTCCGGGTCATTTCGAAATTCTTCTGCAAACTTCTAGGCGGTGTCTTGATTTTCGCTATGAGAATGTTTACCGCAGATACTACATGGTTGGACAGACGGACATATAGACAGGCGAACAGACGAATGTATTTAGGTGCGTTCCTTACTAATTTATGGGATTTTTGAAGCTTGAGAATGTTTACCGCAGATACTACATGGTTGGACAGGCGAGCAGACGGATGTATTTAGGTGCGTTCCTTACTAATTTATGGGATTTTTGAAGCTTGAGAATGTCTACCGCAGATACTACATGGTTGGACAGGCGAGCAGACGGATGTATTTAGGTGCGTTCCTTACTAATTTATGGGATTTTTGAAGCTTGAGAATGTTTACCGCAGATACCACACGGTTGGACAGACGGACATATGGACAGGCGAACACACGGATGTATTTAGGTGCGTTCCTTACTAATTTATGGGATTTTTGAAGCTTGAGAATGTTTACCGCAGATACCACACGGTTGGACAGACGGACATATGGACAGGCGAGCAGACGGATGTATTTAGGTGCGTTCCTTACTAATTTATCGGATTTTTGAAGCTTGAGAATATTTACCGTAGATACTACACAGTTGGACAGACGGACATATGGACCGGCGAACAGGCGGATGTATTTTTGTTTTTAAAGCTTGTTTCTGCGCCTTATAAAGGTATTGAAGAATAATCAAACTTCGATATTCTGTTCTATTGGGTTTTTGTAAAGCTGCTACCACACCGCTCATAGAATGTGCGTTCAATTTTTTGTACATTTATCTGCTATAGTTTATGAGTAATGAGCAAAACACTAATATTTTATTCCTTTTGAAAAACACAGGTTTGTGTTTCGGTTTGTGTAGTACTGCAGGCGTGTCCGACGACCAAAGTGACCTATTGGCCAACACCAAGCTGCGTGCAAGACCTTCCAATGTTTCTGCCAAATTCGAAATCGATGGCTTCATTTTTCCGGCCACGAGAATATTTACAGTAGATACTATACAGACGGACAGACAATCAGGCGGACAATCCTGAATCGATTCAGAATTTTATACCGCGTTGTGGGGTCTTGGAGGCTTCTTTGTGGGCGTTGCAAATGTTTTGACAAACCGAATATATCGCTCACGCTTCGGTGATGGGTATAAAAATTAGTTAATCGAAATATAAAAAAAAACATTTTATATCAAGGGATCTAATGTTTTATAAAAATATCTGGTGGAGAAAATAAACCCTGTTCGGAGTATTGAAGCGGTTAAATAAAGTTTATCAGTAAGTTAACATTGTTCGCCGAGTTAAACGGCTAGAATCTCCCTGATTTGATCAAATCTTTCCGTTTTACTGAAAGAGCTTATAAGCGAGACGGTATTAATGCTTGTACTGCCGACAGCCGTCGAAAGAATGAGGTCGCACCAATTTTATCATTTTGTTTGTGGCATCAGGAAATTTATTGTAGGATTAAATCGCAATCAAGATCCTGTAGAAGAGTGAAGAAGAAGTCATTAGCACTCATCCAGTTACGAAGGCAGGTAACTTAATATTTCGAAGTATTCCGAAAATATTTTTACCATCAACGGAATTTTGTGTGCATAAGTTGGGTAGTCTACGTTAATATTATAAACCAAAGCCAAAAGTTTTGAATACCCTACTGCTTCATTGCTTCATAGCGCAGTCTCGGATGGCATTTGTTAACATTTATATCAAGCCTTCGCTCAGTATCCGCTACATGTTTGAAGTCATTCACAAAAATAATCCCGATCCTTTTCTAAATCCATCACCGAAGGATGGGGACGGAAAGTGAACACCTTTATAACAATGTCAACAACATCCAAACTTCGGCCGCACAAGGTATATATTCTCGATCGGGCTCAAACACCCAATTGATCGGGCCACGGGTAAAAGGTTATATACATCGCCCACAAAAATGACCCGAACTGATTAGGAGACACAACTACCACACCCACACTCTTATACAACAAAAACTTTGCTTTCGGTGTTTCTTGCTTGTTACTCACACTCACACTCACACTCACACCGTATAAAGTTTCACTTATGTGTTTATAATAATAACGTAGAGTATGCAAACGCTTTTTGTAGTCTTTTTCAGGCTAGCGGTGATGGGTATACAAGATACGGTTGTAAGCGAACATAACTTTCTTGCTTCCTTTCCTTTACTGAACTGTTTCAAAAGTGATCGGAGTACGCATATTCACTTGCTTGCACCAATTTTTGAGACGGTAAAAGTTCCAATAGACCGCAAAGTGTAGACGGCTGCCAAAAAATCGGCCTAAACCTTTTTGCTTATGAAGAAAATATATATATATATATATATATATGTACTTGACTAGATTTCTGCACGAAATTTCGATTATTATAATCGAAATGATATATACATACATAGCACACAGTAAGGGATATAACATAAGTTAAATTATTGACCGATGTCGGAGTTCAAACTGGTTGTCTCTGTTTATTTGCTTGTCTGTCCTTCCATGGAAGTATAAGATTCCGAAATATAGAAATATAGCTTTATATCGGTTTATTGCAGATTGTTCGGAGAGTGAGCGAAACCAATTTTGAACCTCGTACCTCTTAACTGACTTAAAAATACAACGGCATCAATCGTAACTAAAAGCTACAGTTCCCTTCTTGTATGGAAGGACCTACGATTAGTTAAAGGAAAGCCACGATCACCGCAATTCCCTAAGAAAGATTTTAGATTCAGATTTGAAAGTAATTCGAAAACTAAAGCGACTCTCTATAGGAAATTGTAGTAGTGCTAGTGGTGGACAACGAAAGCTTTATTCCTTAAGAGATTTATAACCAATTCTTTTCCTTTTCCATTTCCATTTCCATTTAAATGGCCAAATGAGTTTTCTGTTTTTTTTTTTCTTTAAGATTAAAAAGCAAAAAAAACAAAAAAACGCATTTGCTTTGATATTTCGAATGTCAGTCCCACAAGCGTAAATTTGTAGTATTTTTATTAAATAAAATGCTTTCTCTTTGCATCCCAATAAACTTTCCGTTCAATCTCGTGGATATCGCATGCAATTACAGTCTTACTGCGTAATCCAATATTTCGTGAAGCTTTATACAATAATTGACGAAATTCGAACTTTTCGACTATTACTTCCGTGCAGAAGTTCTACAAAAAATTTGCAAAATATATGCGAAACTTTTCCCTCTCTTTTGTACACAAAAAAAGCCAAAAAAAAAAAAAAAAGAAAAGAAAACGACGTCTACTGTTAAAGTAGTGGCGTTCACCCTTTCTTTCATTTATTGTTATTGTTATAATCAAAAATGCAAAGGTTTGCTGGGAATCAAAAAAAAAAAACACACAGATTGTCTGCGAGACCGTTCAACTGGCCAGAGTCAAGTAAGTGAAAGTCAAGATAAGATCCCTTATGAGACGGTTGGAATTCTAGTGATCGATTGTGGGATTCGTAGAAGCGCGAGCAGTGCTTGCTTCGATCAATATTTCGAATTTTCATATTAACGAATTAGTAGAATGTGAAGGCAGCCTGTCGTGGCTCTTGTCAACAAAGAACAAGCGATCAAGAAACTAATTAAAACTAATTGCTTAAGTTGTGAGAACATTTGCAAGCGGCAACCGAAGCAAGCATTTCAAAACGGGATAAACGACTCATTAGTCCGCTTGTATGTAAGTTGGAAGACAGGAACTTGGAAGATAAGTTTGTCTTACTTATTAAGTATCATATCGATATTATTAGTATATTGGCCCTGGTCTGCTACTTTCCCCACGTTGCCATTGCCCTTATTTATTAGGTTTTTAGACAACAACAAAAAAAAAGGCGAATAAGTTTTTTTTTGCTTTTTTGTTTGTTTTAAACCATGTGTAGAATACAGTGAACTTTGTCATGTTTGATCCTATTTTGACCGGTGACAGTGATGACATTCTTAAAGAAGGCAACCGCCTGCTAGAAAACACTGAGTTTATATAAACAGGGGAAAAAACAGTGGACTTTGCTGGTGGCCGAAATTAAATTTATTTCTAATGAGATCCTTGAGGTGGCCTTACTGTGTCCTCCTATCACAAGACACAAATCATAGCTAACCTGAATCCTTCAAATTGACCAGATTCGGTAAATCTATTGGAGCTGATGTTAACAAGATTAAGAGGTTGCATGGAAGTTTATCGAATTTTATATTTGGGCGCGGGGGAGTAGCGTTACGGTTGAGAGGAACAAATTGCGATGTTAATAATTTTAGATAAAATTCATTAAACTCTTGCTGAGATGCTCGCATTTTGAATTTTTATTATTTTGTGTATGAAAACCTTCTAAAGATTTTCGAATTTTTTCAACTTTACCTTTAAAAGCTTTTTGCCTCTCGTTTCCGTCAAAGAGTATAGCTACGCGTATTATTTGTTTTTTTTTTTTTTTTTTTTTAATGATAAAATTTCTTTCGGGCGATGTCGCCTGTAGGTGTGGTAATCAGGAAGGATTACACGAAGAGTGGGGTGGGGAAGTATTGTTTGCGAACACTCGACATAAGAATGAAGATATTAGTGAACCCAGGAAAGACCTTTACTGACAGGTTGTTCTAAAGGCGGGTGAAGGACGAAGAACGCTGAGAAAGATGTGCAGTTTTATCTCCGTAGAACACTTGCTCTGACTGCGCCTGCTCATAAGCCCAACACATTCCGCATTACAAACACTAACACAAATATTGACTCAAAATTACTCGTTCGACAAATTATGAAGGGCACGTGTTACGATGAACGTGTTGAGTCGTACTTGCACTGTGGGATAATTAAATAATCCGTCCTTATTAAAGCAGATCCTCCGATAGGTCCCAGGAAAACTTACAAGTGCAGAAAATGCTTACTGTTGTGAGCACCTAAAGGGTACGAAATGGGATTATATTTCAATGTAATCGGTGCAGAAGGACTTTCCCGCCCATTAAAAAGGATTGCAAACATTTGCGCGAAAATGTATTAGCAAAACAAACAGAACTGAAACGAAAGTGAGTCTAAAATCGAAGTAGATATGAAAAGTCATTACAGATGAAATTTGATCGCCGTAAGAGCGGCGAAGTGCTTCTGTTTCTCTTCTTTCTTTTCAATACGTTCAATGAATATTAATGTTTACGAAATTAATGAAAAATTCATTTATTTCACGAAAAGTCTTCTTGAACGAAATTTCTGCAAGAGAAAAACTTAAGCGGTAGAGCGGTGTAGTCTTCTGGAAAGCAAACTTCATTTATATGGGCTTTGAAAAACAGAGTCAGACCTAAGGTAAAATACGACTAAAATACAATATGTTCTTAATTAGACGACTTAGCATAGATCTGAAAGTCGATTTCAGGGAAACTTCTCTTTCGAAAGGAATCTCTCAGAAATCGACTGTAAAAATCAGTCAAAATTCATTAGCGAGTTACAGCGAGTTATGAAGTTACAGGTGGAAATTCGAAGCCTCTTGACTGCGAATTGAAAAGCTTGGCTCACTCACCATCGAACTTTTAAGTAGCCATAGTTTTAATAAATTTCACAAAGCGCGTTAGCTTGAAAAATGGACTTTGCGAGCCATACTAAATATTATGCTTCAATATTTCAGTGACCACTTCGGTTGATTACGTTAATTAGCCTTTTTTTTTTTTGCGAACATTATTCCGAAAGAAGTGAAGAAAATGCTTTCTTTATATGAAGACTGGAAACTAGAAAACTTTTTACAAAATCTAAATAATCGGGAATTTAGACGTCATATAGAATTTCTAGTGCCATTATAAAGCACGACTTAATACCTGAAAACTGTTCACGTGCTTGCTGTATGCAAGGATTAGTGAGTGTAGAATGAACGCCACTAATGCTGCTTTCGTTCGTAATACTTAAAGTTAATATCTGTAACATATTTACAGAAAATGTGTAAATTGTGTTTGAAAAGTTATTTTAATGCTCATATGATAGAAAGAAAGAAAGAAAGAAAGAAAGAAGGAAAGAAAGCATTTCAGTTTGTTCCCGTATTTCATATATATGGACATATATATGGATATACATTAAATACTATTTACGTTAAGGGCAAAAAGTCAAGTGCGAATATATAAAAACATGTTATAGAAGAAATTTTCCTACAAATTTCGATGACATACAAAATATGTCAAGTTTTGGTGTAAACTTCTTCTTCTTTCCCGCTCTTCGAAATTTAATTCATTCGTTTATGTCGTTCGAACTACTGGATCCTTAAATTAATTTCCCGGAATTTATTCCATATCACAGGAACAATTACTATCATCTTCGATATGTAACTTGCGCGAATTCATCATAACATTGTTATGGTTCCCATGTTTCCCTTGCGGGATAAGTCAAAGAGCAAGAAAAAAGTGAGTGATACCTTTAGCAAATTCGGCTGAATGCCTGAATATATTCGAAATTCTTTAGCGTCGCATTAGATGAAATATTGAGGGAAGATACAATTCCTCTCTTCCCTAAAGAAGTAAAAAAAAATAAGAAAAAAAAAATATGATTAACGATCGAGCCTAGGAGGGGTTTCCGTACGATTATTACGCTAAACACTGCGTTTGAGTAAAAAATTGAAAACTAATAACCGTAACATAAAAGATTGGCATTAGTTTACTTTTCCAATACAATCGAGAAGTGAAGAGAAGAATGCCTCGCATGCACGTTGATGTGTTCTTTCTAATTATGTAAACTTTGTCTAAATAAAACAAACGGGAATTATTGAAATACTTAGGAATTCTTTGGAGCCGAACAGAGAAGGCATTCCTTCGTGCACACTACTTTCGTTTTATTGCTTGTTTTATAGGAAAATTCTTTAAAACGTTCAACGAAGTAATCACAGTGTGTGATATTTTAATAATTTTGCAGCAACAACAAAAGAAGATTTATGTCGGCACACCACCTGGGCTTTAAATAAACTGACTGTTCTTTCTCTTTCTCTTTCTCTTTCTCTTTGCCTTTTTTGTTTTGTCGTTTCTTCTTTGCTTTTTCACAAGCAACAAAAAGCAGCAGTATATGGCCGCAGGGAAGGATTAATGATGAATTTATTTATCATCCAAAGCGTATGACGATGATGGAAGTAAAATATTAAGGATTTATTTGCTGACATGAAAAAAGGATTCAAATAAAACATTTCGCAAACAGTTTACATTTTGTTTTTAATGAAATGGTTATAAAAAAATAAAATGCATTCACTATACTGTAAAACTTAAACGCTTACCAAACGGATGCACACCGTCTATCACCTAAACTCACTTTCTCGTGTATGACTTTAAGAAAGAAAAAAACCCAATATCGAGGCGAAGCGTGACAGCTGCGGTTGAACTTAAACTTCAACATTATTTTATTTATTGCTGATATTAAACTTACACAGAAACATATTTACTCATGTCCGCTTCTTTCTCCTTCTGCTTTTTAGGTTTGTTCACGGAATGTTTAGGAATCGGAAAGGATAAGCTTTTATAATCTGCTCCCTAATGAAACCCAAAAGCCAGGCTTAAAAAAGGAATCTACGGAATACCCTGTTGTAATAACCTGCCTCCTCAAATAATAGTCGAGTCCCTACAACAATGGCTAACCTCTGTTTTTATTCAATTCAAATGTACGCTATTTAGTAGAGCGTTCCACTTTGTTAACAGGTCTGCAGATATTGTACTTGCTCGTGGCAGAGGATGGAGGCAGGCGAGGTTGCTCTCAAGGCAAGTGTAGCTTATATTGCATAAGAAATCGAAAAATAGTTGTACTCTGGGTGAGTGTCCAACTTTAGTTTAACTCATCTATACCCGTACCTACGTCCATGTGTATATGTAATTAAGAAAAATCACAGATATCAGGGAAATGGTGATAAAAAGACTTTACCAGGTATGTAAATATAAGACCAGAATTCATCATAGATGGCCCTAACACCATGCGTAGTGGAAATGGTTGCCTGAAATTGTGTTTTATTGCCTGTCCTTTGGATATTTCTAGCGACAATAAGCATCGCAAAAATACTTTTCCCGAAGACGAAAATGTCGAAAGTTGGTCCCAAATAAAGTGAATTCACCGAAACGATATCAAACAAAGTCTGAATCGCCTTAGCAGGAAGACGATATGTTGTGTTTTATGTGACCAGGGAAATGTGGTCTGCTATTAGCTGTTAAAATCTAGTGAAGCGTTCGCAGCTCGAACAAAGCGAGCGAAATATCGGAAAGAGCAAAACGAGATAATAATTTTACATGACATCTGTCCATCCATCCATTCCCGATATCTTGGAAGCACTCAACTGAGAAGTTCTAATCCACGCAGCCTACTCACCAAGCTCGAGTCCTTCCGATTGTGGATCAGCGTTTCACTTCATACGAAAATCTACGGGAATAGCTTGATGACTGTTGGGGTAGGCTCGGACAGGCTGTCAGACGGTTTGGAAAAAAGTGTACCTGGCCACGGACAAGAGTATTTTTTACATTATTACAACAACAAGCTTAGTTTCAAATGAATGTGATTTGCCCTCGACTTAAACCTAAAGCGAAAAAAAGAAAAATTTCATCACATTTCTATCAACTAGCTGTCATTTAGGTCAGACGTTAAACAATCATTGGTTTAGGACTTTGTCTATAGCCGCCACAGCTTTGCAGTTTGAAAATGATTTTAATAAGCTCTACTAACATAGCTAGTAAAAGGAGATGATAAATGTCAAAGACGATAGGTAATGGTTGTCTAAGCCGACTAAGGGGGCCTATGACAAAACAAAACAAGTAAGAAAATTGAATTCAGCTGCGGCCGAATCCTGTACACTCGCCATCTTTTTCTTAAAAAACACGGGAAAAAAGCAAAATTGTGATACTAAGGTACTAAGGTGGGTGTGACCTGTTTGTTTGCATATTTATACCGGTATTATATAACGCTAAGGTTATATATGAACATTTTTACCGTTGTAGGATATGGGAAGGATTCAATTTTCCGATCTTCCAAAATCGATCTATTTTTATTTTAACCTGTACTGCGGACGTGTCTTTCGGGCATTTGCTCGCAAGCATTTGCAATATTAAACTGCGTGCAAGAGCTTGCATTTCTTCTGCAATATTTGAAGTCGACACCTTAACTTTTGCGAACAGAAGGATATTTAGGACGTAAATCCACGGACACGGACAGACGGAAGGAGAGATATGTGGCTAGACGGACTCACTTTTTAATAATGATCAAGATTCCTTTTGCTTTCTGCAAACATCCTGACAAAATATCTATAATCCTATCCTACTCACTGGAGTAGAGAAGAAGTATTCAGTTAGCGGTTGTTGATGTGGAGAATAAAATGTATTTTGTGACATTTTTTTGAGTTGCATCACAAGAATACAACTCTTGAATCAACGCAAGACTGTGCTTTACGATCTTCTATTTTGTAGTAAATTATTCTACAGAAGCATCCTGCAAGTGTTTCTTTTTAATCCCAACAAAAAAAAAAAAAACAAAAGTCATGCATAACAAGAATATATAGAATTAAAATAAATGAAAGTATACTTTTAGGAAAGGACACTTAGGAAATTCTTTAAAGCATAAATTTTTAAATTATCTAAAACACAAAATCGTACAAGTTTGTCATTTATCCCTTTGCGAGAACAGCAACAATAAGGACCAATCCCTTATTAACCCTGGACACGTGAACCTTTACCGTATATCTTAGATGGTTTGCAGCTTACAACACTTGTAGTATAAGGTGTTGTAACCTTACCTGAACTAAATGTGGCCAAATGCTTGTTCCTCATTACCAAACACAGAAAGCTACAAATGTTAAATGGCCTCCAGTTTAATAAGATATCTGCGAAGTAGTAAAATTTCGAAGTATTTGGGACTGAAAGTGTCAGATAAGAGATAAGACAGAAGAGAGAAGTGAGAAGAGAGAAGAGAGAAGAGAGAAGAGAGAAGAGAGAAGAGAGAAGAGAGAAGAGAGAAGAGA
>KK502432.1:1578917-1591713 GCA_000688735.1 Glossina austeni | reverse complement strand
GAGAAGAGAGAAGAGAGAAGAGAGAAGAGAGAAGAGAGAAGAGAGAAGAGAGAAGAGAGAAGAGAAGAGAGCAGAGATGGATAAACAATTTGTTGTTAATGTCAACGGTATATTTATTGAAAGTCTTTTATGAGGTATTTCTGGGAAAGGCAAAGCTGACGTTGTATAACATTCTTCTCAACGAATATCTCGGATGATCACTTTAGGATATTTTTTGTTCGCGTGTCGCTTAACACGAAATCTATCATTAAATTGGTCTAATAAATAAATGTATGTCTACGCCATACATCAAATCCACTTCGTATTAAAACTTAAAAAAGTATCGGATCCACGCACGAATACGTAGTCAAGATCGAAGATATTGCATAAGTAAAATATTTAGCAAACTTTTAATGAGCTAATAACAGGGCTATGCTTGATTTCTGTATTCGTTAAATGCAGCTCGAGGTTGCTTCAGAACTTCGCTGTACTGATCAATAGTGACACAAATTTTCGTTTATAACAATCTTCTTGTGAACGACCTATATATTCTTGAGAGGCGAGAAACAAAGAAGGCAGAAAATTACATTCGCCTTAGGGCGTCTGTCCAAGTAGAAACACACTGTTGATTTCGCATGTTCCGAAATTTCGAAAGGGGAAGTTTCCTAAGACTCAATAGAGTGATTTTTCAAACTCATATAAAGGCAACCGCATTAGTTGTCAGGTGATCAAGCAATCAGTTTGTCATATTTCCATACCCTACGTCAGTTGTGGAGTGGAGCTTAGATCGATTCAGAAATGCTTTTGAATTTTCCGGTATAATAGAAGGTGGATCTGTCTTAAATTCTCCTAAGTGTTGCACAAGTGAGAGATGAATTTTATTTAAAAAGAAGAAAATAAACAAAAGAAAACATCATATGTGGTCAACTGCGCGTAAGGCAGACACCCCAGCCGCTAGACTGTACAGGATTTCTGATTGGTTCAAAACGAGTTTCGTATTCAAACGATGATTACTGAAATTCTTTTAATTGAATTTAATTTAATTCAACTTTGGGCGATGGAAAAAATTACGTCAATGATGAACACAATCATGTTAACAAAAAATGGCTTGTAATTACTACTCCTTGGCATATCTTATAGAGGGAAATGTGTTCTTTGATATTTCAAGTCAAGCTGATACCACAATTTTACAATCTTCTGCCTTGTACTAAAAGACTTGACGCGCTATTACTTAACACAAACTTTCTAAAAATTATTTGTTAAATACCAATAAGTAAAAAAATTACACTCGGTTTTAAACGAGTCTTCTATACCCGGCACCTTTTTCATAGAAGACACTTGGCTTGGGCCAAGTTTCAAGGCGATATGTCCACATTTGCAAACGGGAGAATGTTTAGAATGGATCACAGACGAACAGAAGTAGATGCCCAGTTTGACTGTAAAGCATCATTCGTAGCAGACTTCGCATGGTTCAAGATTTCCTAGGTTTAGTGTAGTTGGGGAGCAAAAAGTAAAAAAAACAATTTTTTTTCCTTTGAAAAACAGAAAAGTTCCCAGTTTAAGTGGTACTGTAGGCGTGTCTTTCAATCGGTTTGAGACATTCTCAACAGGAGCATGCGTGCGAGAACTTCCAATGCCTCTGCCAAATTTGAAGACAATAGCTTTATTTTTTGCCGGCCGAGAAATTGTTGACTACAGACATTACAATAAGCGGACAGAGGGACACATGAACATGTTTAGATCATTTCACAGTTTGATGCTGATCAAGAATATATAAGTTTTTTACTGTCTCTCAAGCCTCCTTCCAGGCGTTAAAAGCAAGACATGTCTTCACCTTGGCCAGTGGGTACAAAAAGATGATTTGAAACAACTTTGTAAGTAGGGAGATTAGAAAGATTTTTCATCAATAGATTAGCAATAATAATTTGAAAATTTTCAATGGATCTGGCATTACCTGAGTAATTGAGTGAAAAATTGAGCTGCAAGCCAACCACATTTCAATTGTGTTAAGCGTATTCAAAATTGGTTCAGATCGAAGATAAAGTTAAAGTCAGTACTTCTGCCCTGATATTAGTCCTCAGTATAATACTCTTAAGACCCTGAGTCCACTACACACGTACACATAAATTCCGACCTTTCTCTTAACAAAGAAATTCTATTAAACTATTATATAAAACTATTATATATGACTAAAGTGAAGCGTATCGCATGCATTATATATGTACAAATGTGTATGTGGGTAGCCATACATAAAACTAGTTAGTTTTATGCTTAGTCAAGTCCGTTAATGAGACGTGCACAATCTATGCTGTTATTGTTGTTGTTTTTGCTTTTTGTAATTTTTAATTTTTTAATTTTTACCGTAAGCAATTCATTTTCATTACATTAGGTTAGTGCATAAACGCGAAGCTAAGCGAAAGCGACATTACTCCGTATAAGTATTAAATGCGGTAAGCTGTGTCCACCCTCAGCTTAGTATATATGTACATATGTGTGCGTGTGCAATTTGTGCGTTTGTGTTTGTTTGCTCGTCTGTTTGTATATATATATATATATATATATAGACGCTTGTTAGTTTCTTTGTATATAATCTACAAATGGTTTATGGTTTGGTATAGAAAATTAAAAAAAAAAAAAAAAAAAAAAATTTAAAAGAAATTGCAATGTGAAGACAAGCACATCATTGCCAACACAATTTATCATTTGTTAGTCCGTCCTAGATAAGTTTTAAACTTGAATTATTGGTGCGAGAATCTCACTTACGTGATTGTAAGTGTGTATAATCTATGTATGTTACTGTCATTGCGTAGAGGCTATACACGATCAAGGGAATTAAGTTACACAACGTAACACATATATATATATATATATATATATATATGATATGTATATATTCAAGTGCGTGTACTTGCTTACACAGACTACGAATATATATATAAAAAATTATAATTACTGTTATTGTTGTTACGATTCTTGTCTACAAGCATAACAAATGTAATTTGTTTTTAATAAGGCGATAAATATGTGTGTGTGTGGGTGGGGAGGGGGGGGGGGGAATGGAAGGCTTAGTAAACCTTTAGGTCCCCTTAAAAGCAGCAATTTGAGCCCCTTTAGGCCGCCATCTTGATCGTATCACATTTTTAATAGGAAAGAATCTAAATACCGTTAATCATTGTATTAAGGCCAATAATACACCGTCCAGTGTTCGCTAGTAAAAGGGCATTAAAATGTGTAAAAAGATTTTCATTTAAGTGATTCTTAGGACAAAATTTAGTAGAAAATTTCGCTCTTCAATTGTGAAACACATTGCTAGCAATGGACGTAAAGAACAGAAAGTGTTTAAAACGTTAACACCACTGCACATATTTTAGAAGAAAAGTTATTTTTTGTAGTCTTTTCATAAACAGTCTCAGCCTTTTAGAGTGAGGGGGAGCGCGTTCATTACCCGCAAAAAATATTTCGGAGTCTTTCCCAAGCGCTACGACCAGACTGCCTTTTTCAAATGAATGTCTGCAGGGAGGATGCGGCTTAATGTCTTGCCTCTTGGTTTCCAGCTCTCCCAGCGCACTGACGGATCTCTTTGGAAAATGCTTATATTTATTTAAAAGCATTTTAAAAAGAGAGAAAAAAAAAAAACAATAATATGCCAGGAAAGCCGCATCGAGTAGATGTGAAACTGGAAGCAATTTCGAAGGTCTCAATGCTTATAGCAAGAAAAATAAAAAGTTGGGACGAAGTTTTTGGAGTTTTGGAGTTTTGGAGTTCGAGTACACATGTAAGTTTTCGTTTCGCAAGATATAAAGTGCTTCAGCATGAAATGGCGTTTTTATGATGCTGGAACTGTATAACTCGCCTCACATCTTCGCAATTCTATTTTCACGTTCAAAAGTTACATTTTCAACCCACAATCCATCCACACCCAGAAACCATTTTTGTACACGTAAAAGTCCTTTAGGCGGCCTTCACAGGCATTCTCTTTACACCAAAAGCGCAATAATCCTTACGTATGAATTCATTTAATCACATGTTAGCTTAGTGTTCCAAACGCGGAACGTAACTGCGGGTTTATTGTTTTCATAAATTCTTTGTGCGCTGAACACCTATAACATGTGTGTATTGTGTGTCATAAGCAATACAGGCAAAGTCCAAACAATATATTGACAACAAATTTCACCCGAATCTTCAGAATCAGATGTGTGTTCTATTTACGTTTAGTTTCGCAACCACAAGTGGATGTCCCCGTATGATCCACTGGCTACGTATTGAAATTAGCTGATGCTGATGATAAAAACAAGTAAAAAAAATTATACTCGATTGTGAACGAATCTTTTACATCCATCGGAAGACGGAGAAAAATGAAATTTTCATGCTATCGGGTGGGTGCGGCAAAATTTTTCTATTCTCAGTCGAAATTTGTATGGCGTACGTGTTGCAGTTTATGAGTAAAAATCAATAAACGCGGAAAGCAAAGGTGTTTACAGTTTTTGTTATATACGAATGTGGGCCTTGCAGGCGTGTTCTTTGAAAAGTTTAAGTCACTTCAAAATTCTTTGGCAAATTTGTAGGCTGTAGGTTTCTTCAGATTCACTAACCAAGGACAATAGTTATCACAGAAACTGCACAGTTGCGCAGACGGACAGACGAACATGCTTAGGCGTATTCCAAATTTGAAACTGGCCAAGAATTTATATTCCTTATGGAGTCTTTGAAGCGTGCTTTGAAGCTCTGCAAAAACTTACATTTTAATACATTATAACAATGGATAGGCGTGGTCAATCTTTTTCCATTTCTGCGCAGGCGCTACAACACCGCCCGTTGAATGTGCGTTCAAATTTTTGCACATTTATCTGCCACAGTTTATGAGTGAGTAATGAGCAAACAACCAATATTTTATTTTTTTTTGAACAACGCAGGTGTTCCCAGTTTACGTGATCCTAGAGGCGTGTCCAAGGACCGACCTGGCCTATTCTCAATACCAATCTGCGTTCAACTTCGAGCTGCTAATGTTTCCAATTGATCGCTTCATTTTTGCGGCCAGGAGAATCCTTATAATAGACAAAAGACCGACAGACCGACAGACCGACAGGCGAACATGCTTACATCGATTAAGAATTTGATACTGATCGAGAATATATGGACTTTCGCGGGATCTCTGAAGCTTCGTTCTGGGCGTTGCAAACGCTTTGCCATAGTGAATATACCTCGCAACAGGCGGTAGTGGGTATAAAAAGAATATCGATCTCAGCGAGGAAAAGTTTTTGTGACGATGCGAAGATGCGAAGGTATAAAACGCACTCTCAACTATAAGCTAATCAATCTTGTTTTGTTTTTTTAAAGTTTTCTAGCTTGCAATCGTTAAGGAAGTTTTTCACTTATGTTTAGCATGCAAATAATATTTATTATCATTTCGTTTATGCATACAGTGGAGGTTGAAAGTAGTAAAGTTTTCAAATGTTTAAATATTGGCAGAGGCAAACACATCATGTGGTGTCTTGATGAACCGAAAGACAACCAAGTAGTTGATGTTGTCGTTGCCTTCGCTTTATTTATTTATTTCTTTTATTTATTTATTTATTTATTTATTTATTTATTTATTTTTTGTCAGGCTAAGAGTCAGGCGTGAGAGTTTGCATGTTTTACTTTATAAATTTTGGAAAAGTTGTAGTAACATAACAGTAACAGTTAACGGAAAACATAAACACATAACAACATAAGGTCCGAACACTGTGTGGAGTTATGAAAGAAACAATAATGACATTTTCACCACATTTCCGACAGTGTGTAATAAAAACACTTTTGATAAATTTGCAAACATTTCCTATAACATGCAACGAGACATTGCATACAGTTTGCAACTGCTGCGTGTATAACGATGATGATTATTATGATTATGATGACGGTGATGTTGATGTTGATGTTGATGTTGATGTTGATTCTGACGCTGATAGTGACCAGAATGCTCAAATGCTCGAATACTCGGATGCTCAAATGCAGTCACTAGTAAACTAAGTTAACTCAACTTTCAACAGAATTATTGTTTTTGTTGTTGGTGTTGTTGTTGGTGTTGGTGTTGTTTTTACATTTTGTATATCGTAAGTATATACATAAAAAAAAAAAGGCTTTCTATATAAGTTTTAAAATTGTTTAGAATTGTTTTTTTATACGGAATTATCACTTGAGCAAGAAAACAAAAACATGTAAACAAAAGAAAAGGAGCAAAAAAAAAATTCATTACGAAATGTTTTATACACTGTGTGAGTTGTACATTTGCACATAATGTGCATAAAATATTCAGCTTATGCTGTTTGCTATGCCAGAATCTTCATCAAACAATAAAGTGCCTTGTTGAACGGGTGAAGGAGTCCTAAAGAAATTCAAGTTATGTGCGTACAAACACAAAAGAAGTCAACAACATGACACTTTATTGTCGTCGCCGACTCACTTTGACGCTGAGCATAGATAAGCGTATGATGATGGGGTGGCAATAAGTTTTGTCAGCATTTCATTTTTTACTTAAAGCGTAGCGCGTAGCAAAGTTCTTAAAAGTTTCTTTAAAGGCTTAGCGATAACAAATGTCTATAAAACAAACTTTTTTTTTTTTTGAGTTCATCATAAGAGAATACTTTGGCTACGCATGAATATCCATCTGTTCATTTTCATTCAATCTGCAAAAGGCAAAAGTAATTAAAGACATAGCTTACAGTATGTTCTCCATTAACGAGTGACAGTCTAAATTACTGTTACGGAACTGTCTGACGCATTTCTTTCTACATTTCACAATCTTTCTCATATAAAAGATATGAAGGAAATTTTTAATTGAATTATGCGATTGTGGCAAAAGGAAACTGAGGGAGAAGAGAATTGAGGGAAGAAGAGCGGGAAAAAACGGGGGGGTAAGAAGACAGAGTGAGTAAATTTGTTGAAGATCTCTTTACTGTCTGTCTGCTCCAAGTTTCAAGTGTTAATTATAATCACTTTTCTTTTTTCGTTACCAATCCCCGGAGGTGTATTAACACTTAACATAACAAGCAAGATCAAATAATAACTTTTCAAACTTCAAGGTCAAATGTCTTAGCCGAATCCGCTATGTTAGCAAGCACCGTGATTTATCAAAAAAAGACCACAAGACACACAAGACCAAGACTCCACTAAAAGCCGCCGCAGCCGCATTATCATAAATCGGATGAGTATCGACCGTCGCTTATTAAAACTCATTGGAACTCGCGCCCATTCGAATCGACCGTATTAGCTGCCGTGGAAGACTCCAATAGAATCCCATGTTACTTATCAGAAACAAACCGTATTAGAATGCATCGCATTTGAATCCATCGTACTAGTTATTGGGTTGACCATATTGGGATCCACTGTTGTATGTCAAAATAGACCGTAGTACAGTTTCACATTATTAAGCGAGGTCCAGGTTATGAATTGAATGCATTAAGGTTTCCCAGCTAAGTTCTCTTAATTTTGTGGTGAGTCGGTATAAATATATATTCGATCTGACAGCAAACATAAGGCATCTCCTTACGTGGCGACAAGCCGGGCTTTGCCACCTGCATTTGTGCAGGTTCAGCAACCTTCGACGAAGATCTGGACTTCATTTGTGTTTCAGTAACGACTCGTAAATGCAAATTTTCGCCTTCCTTTTGTATTCAGCCTTCAAGCAAACGATCCAAGACTCTCTTCCCATGTTGTTGATTAGCGCTTTACCTCGAATTAAATACGAAAAGCAATCATCGTTCCTTCTACTCAGTCTTGGATGCCCACTGCAATGCATTGCGAATCCATGAAGTGTGCTGATGATCCTTGTGATGTGAGCCTAAATAAATGTCCGACAAACTTCTGTTCGCGTACTAGCGTGCAGTGGTTATGCGCTCTTCAAAACCCATTTCAAAAACGGCTTTTTGTTTATGTTTTATTTTTTTCGATTCTTACGAAAATCTAGATTTATTTCCTACCTACACAGTACACCGTGAACACGCTTTAAGGTCCCACATGATAAATAACGTGGACTGGATCATTGTCTTGACTTCGTCGTAATTTACGTTATGAGTCCTTCGAACATTCGATATTTTCTTTATGAGTGACTAACATTTTCAAAACACTTGATCGCTTTGGAAAATTTATATTTAGATTGATTCAGCCGACGGGTATAAGTACAGAGCTAACACAGCAAAATTTATTCGGATTAGAAGTACGTAACTTTAGTGAGGCATGAGAGGCAAGAAGATGATAAGCTCGTAGGGGCAAGTCTTCGGATACCTACGATGTAGGACACTTGCTCGTATTTAATAGTCGGCGTTCCGCTCCAATGTCAACACGAACTCTAATGCGAAGTAATCCTTAAGTAAAGCTAAAAATTGAAACAAATTGTACAGAAAAGTAACGAAAAGTATGAAAATCACTAAGTGAGGGGCGATGAGAGCATTCTTTAAATTTTGATTCATTGAGCTTAAATTCTCTAAGGCAGATGAATATTAATGAATAGATTGGAAGTTAGTTCGGATATATGGGATCTTTTACACTTTATCGAGCTTAAAAATTTCTGCTTCTTTGAAATTGCTTTTGCGTTTCGTTAATGACTGGGAATCGCTGGCTTATCAAAATACAATATTCAACAAGTTGCTCATAAATACAGTTTCAATTTAGTTCATTATGCCTTGCATTTGTTCGCCGTAAACGCGAAACGCGAAATGCGAAAAGCGAAAAGCGAAAAGGCAAGTGTTTTCAGATTTTCAGATTTTGGTTGAAGGGTTTCCATTATCTACGCTTAATATGTAATTTATTAAGTTTACGCCGCTCTATTGACGCTAGCAACGTATCCCCGCATGTATCTGTCAAAGTGAAACTTACATAAGATTGCATAACACAGAGACACTTTACGTATATATGTAATGCGAATATTTGCAACATAAGCAATTTCTTTGTGCACTACTAACGCCGAACGTATAAAGAGTCCTTTACACCTAAGTAGTAAATAAGTATGTGTGAAAATGTGCTTTAAACTAATATAAAAATTGCTGATGTGGAATTATAAAGAAAATTAATAAAAAAATAAAAATAAAAAAATAAAAATAAAAAACTTGAACGTTTAGTATTTACGTTAACGTTGCATCGTCGTCGTCCCTTTTTAAGCAGACAAAAGGCATACTTCTCATGCACTTCGCTTTTTCATTCGTGTTTCTATATACAGAGTCTAGAACAGTCGCAGAATATTACACCGCGTGAAACGATTAGTTTTCGAAAATGGACTCGCTTTGCTTAAGAAAAGTACGTCCTTTCATTCATGAACAATTTAATGATACGTTGAGAAAATTTGTAAAATAATTTCAATAATAACTCGAAGTCTTTGACTTTCTGATAGTTTATCTGGAAAATTTCTTAAGCAAAATTGTTCGATAGGTTTACTTAACCCTGACATATGGAATGTTCGCTCCCCTCGAGAGATTAACGCTCAACGCAAGGTATTCAAAAGTCGCTATATACGCGTTAAGTGCAACTTTCCCAATCATCCGACCATACGTAAGCACTTTGTAAGCGGTTTTATTTAAAAGTTTTTTAATTAAAAAGCAAGTGATAAATTGCGATTGCTTCAAAGCGAATCCTAACCATCCGGCTCACATTCTTTTGCCGAAAATTTATATTTCTACCGGTATTTTTGAAATAGTGCATGAAGCATGAAAAATGTAGCTTGGAATGAATAGGACGGACCGGCCTGCAATAACACTAAAAATTGTCGCAAATTCTTTCGTTTTTCTTCTACATATACATGCAGATGTATAGAAGAAGAACTTAAAAATAGATGCGATTACCTTACATGGATTGATCAAATTACATACACACAAAATAAATTGAACTGTAAATATGTATAAATGTTGAAAAAGTGTGAGCATAAAAACACCACGAATCAGCTGATCACCAACCCGGATGAATAAGGCCTTCCACTACAAAGTGCGTTCAAGTGTTTATTCATCTTCACTTCGACTTCAAGTCCATCAAGCTATAGTTCAACTCTCATCATACTGTTTCCAATGTCTTCGAATATGGTCGTCGCTACAACAGCACAGTCCTATTAAGCATTCAAAAATGCCTAGACACTCGTTAAGTATTTTCCATCATTTTCTGCAACTCTTTCCCATCTATCTGGCAACATGACGATAGCGTGTCGAAAGAACGACATTGGTTTGGCAGCGATCCAATCATCGACCCATTTTCGCCGTCCTTCAGCATTTCGAAACCGCGTGCCTGCCAAGCCATGCTGCATCGATTAGAAGAAGCGGTAGTCAGAAGGCTCTATGTCTGGTGAGCACACTGGGTGCGGCAGAGCTTTCCATTCGAGCTGCCATGAAAACTGTTGCAACGTGTGGCCGAGCGTTGTTATGCAAGATGGTGACTTTGCGTCTGTCAACTGCTATTGCTGGTCTGCTGGTCTATTTTGGAGCAATACAGCGTTCAATTCATTCAACTGACGTCGCTAGATATTGGCAGCACTAGTTTCATTCGGTTTTAGCTGCCCGGAACACACCACACCTTGCTGATCCCTCCATATGCACAGCAAAACTTTCTGATTCGGTGTCGATGTGGTTGGCTTTCCTTGACTAACCCATGACTTTTCGTGCTTGGGATTGTCGCAATAGATCCACTTTTCGTCGCCAGTCACCATACGAGCTCTCACGTTTTTTGCTTGGCAAACAACAAAAGCAAATGAAAATAATGAACGCCGAAAACACAATTCTGAGCGTTTCATGATTAGCGGCTCTGTACACCGAATAATTCAATTATTAAATAATTAAATGGAAAATTGTTATTTTATGCAGAGAAATCTCAAAATCATGAAATTTTACCGTTATGTGCATTGATGCTTCGCATTACTTTATCATTTGCAACAATAGATGCCGCTGGCCAAAATACATGCAAGCACTTATTATATCTCCAATATCAAGTATCCGGACTCCGTATACGCCATTCAGAAACTTATGAACAGACGACGCATACTTTCAAGAATGAGGAACTTTATAGGCGCCGAAGGGTTCCTATATGGTGCAAGACGGATATTAGGATTTCAGGGCAAACACCGCAAGCAAAACAGCAGAGACTGTTTTTGTATGGAGTCAAAGTGTTTACGGTAAAGATCGTATTTTGGAGCCCAGATAATCGAACAATATTCCAGAATAGGTCGCAGTAGCCGACTAGTGCAAGCATCGCGAAACACTGTGGGCCCAGCGCTTGAGTAAGCCCTACGCGCTTTCTGTCTTATTGACGATGAGGTTCATGATGATGAGGCATTGAAGGATTGCTTTCTATCAAACACGAATCCGAGATCACCGAGAGAATTGAACCTTTGTGATTGCAATCTTTGTAATATAAAAGATTCGGTAGGAGGGGAAATTGCAAAATGGGGGTAAAAAAATCAAATCTCATCAAATTTAATATCGATAGAATTTTCTCACATCTCTAGAGAACAATCGTTACCTAAGGCTCCCTAGAACTTTGTAGTTTTTAGTAACCATAACAGGGCAGCGATAAAGCGCGAAACGAAAAACGTCACACTAGCTTCTTTAAGCCTTCTTGAGGCTACTCTCCCCCTCGCTACTTTTCACCCGTTGTCTTCGATTGCACTTTTTCGAAGAAACTACCAGATCACTGACAATAAGGCTCCCGTAGTAATCCACGATGGCTTTGCAATTTAAAGCTCGTTCTTCTGATATTTATGTTCTGAAGTGACATGAGGGAAGCTTCTGAAAAGCATATATAAACAGTAGTAGGGAAATGGACCTTAGAAGACGCTTTCTGTCAATTATTTTATAGGAATCTACGGAAGCAAGACCTAGGAGTCTAAAACAAATGTAATGTTTTTAGGGCCACGGGAGAAAGCACCAGGAGAAGAGCTTTTAGCATAGTTTTCATTTAAATTTTGAACACGAAGCTGAAATTTCCGATACTTACATTTTGAAATACTGATGTCGCAGTGCGAAAAAAGCTTTTAAAGACGAAATGTAATAAATTACGACGAGTTCGAGACTAATTCAAATATTTATTTATTTATACCTCATTATGTATAGTGTTCCCGTGAAGTTAATGGATTAACGCCCAATGGATTCGAGTTTAATGGAAAACGCAATTAGCATTAAGTGAATCGAAAAACGATGATGAATGGGAAGGTTTTCAAAACTTAATGTCGACTTGCATTGAAGCAGAAGAGGAGAAGAGCGATAATTCGTAATGACTTCGAATGCCAAGCAAAAGGCTACGAATATTTTATTGTGAACGGAATAGATTCACTTGTTCGAAGCACGTTTCAATATGTTTTACTTTAAAGTAGAGTAGCGATGATTTCCTTTGAAAATAGTTCCAAGTATTCACATTACTTGTATAAGGTGTTGCATGTAAGCTATTTAGTGGAAATTACTTCGGATATAAGCCAAGACTCATGATTACGTATGATGGGGTGTAGAACAGAGACTTGCAAATATAAGCATAAAAGTCCGATATTCACTTTCATAAAATCAATGTTTCCAAACACACACACACACACACACACACACACACACACACACACACACACATGCAGACTTTCGTATAAACAGCATCTGAAATACACGGGCGAAAAGGCAGCGAAGGTAGCAAAGTCGCTGGCGCGCTTACTGCCAAACTTGCGTGGCCCTAGGCAAGACCGCAGAAAGCTGATCGCAGAAGTGGTAACTGCGACAATAATGTACGGCTCATCTCTGTGCAAAAAGGCCCTCGTTATATCGTAATACACGAGAGAGATCCATTCAGCATACAGGCTAAGTGCTCTAAGGGTGTGCGCCGCATA
>KK502432.1:1550984-1578514 GCA_000688735.1 Glossina austeni | reverse complement strand
CCAAAACTTTCATTCTTTTAAGAACTGCCAGTAGATGCTAATCGCTGCAGGCAGATTTGGAGGAAACAATCAGTTTTTCGTGCCACAGGGTAGGGAATAGGAGGGGTGGTTTTTAGCGGGTTAAAGTCTCGCACTGCCCTCATGGGCGCCTGTTGATGGTTTTCCACCTGACAAAAAAAAAACACACACACACACACACACACACACACACACACACACACACAGAGGATACGTGAGTTGATCGCCATAGGGACACGTGAATAGCTCCTGCTTATGAAAGTGTATTGTGATTGAAATCTTAGTTTAATGAGGAAAATTTTTAATAATTATATGGAAAGAAAACTTCTAAGAGAGTATTAGTTAGACTGGTTTAAATTCGAAGCATTTGTTTCGCTGTCTACGAATGATGTTTAGAAAAGGAGGAAGCAAACGAAAAAAAGGAAAAAAAAAAGAAAAAGAAAAAGAAAAATAGTTAGTTATGCGCGTTCATGTCTTAATTTTATGTTTTGATGTTTTAACATTTTGATGAAAATGTTTATTAAAAAAGTTTTGAATAATCTAACTAATCTGCTCCGGTTCCGTTTTGTTCTTCTTTGATGCTCTCATGCATTGGTTTAATGAACAGATAATAAAAGCGGATGCACTGTTTGGTTATAACCATCCTTGTCAGAAAAGATATAAAAGTATTCGTTTACTGTTGTTATCCTTGATGAGTAAAGTTTAAAGCGTTCACCCTTCAAATGTTTAACACACTGCGAAATTTTGTGTAATTCTATATTTACGCATAGATGCACATACAAACATTTATGTATATCTCTCTCTCTCTCTCTCTCTCTCTATATATATATATACATATATATATATATACATATGTTTGTGTGTGTGTGTGTGTGTGTGTGTGTGTACCCCACATATAAACAAATGAACACATAAGGTCTTCCATGTAAACATAAAGGTAATATATTTACATATATATAAAAGTATATATATATATATATATATATGTATCTATGTGTATATATATATATATGTGTACATATATCTATGTAAATATATGCATATATAGGAACGTGGACACACATCAACACAAATATGAGTTGTTTTAAAATGTTATGCACGTTTTTCTGTCTGAAGGACATATTGTTGCACTGAATAAGCATAAATTCTGTGTGCGCGCGTGTGTGTGTGTGTATGTGTGTGTGTGTGTGTGTATGTGTGTCTGTACTACATTGATTGTAACTGCAAAAAAATTCATCATAAAGAATTTATATATATTTGCAAAAAAAATTAACTTTCAGCTAAGGTCAAATACGTTGTAATCAATTTTACCTATTGCGTACTTTTATATGCTCTTCAGCTAACGCGTAAGCCGAGCGCTTGAAATCATCTAAGCGTTGCTTTATAAACCGATTTCGATAGTGGTTATTTATCCGTGCTATGACTGTAATAAAAAAATTTTCGCAAATAAATCAAACGAGTTTTCTATACAAAAAAAAAAAAAAGAAAAATAATGGGATCAAGTGTAGCATAACTGAAAGAACAATTCTACTACCGTTGCAATCCAAAATAACGCTAGATGCGTTTAACTGTTAAATAGCTGGAAGCATTCGAATCGTTCATATTTGCTTTGAAAACTATATACGCTTTTATCTCGTTCATCTCGTTTGTAGGTACAACTTAGAATAAAAGTTCTCGTCTGTTGTCAATTTCATGCATGCTCGTGCTTGAAACGAGCTAAAATCGCTCCAAATTGATGAGTTCTCTAACATCTGCATTTAATCGTTGATCTGATTTTTATGTGAACATTATCCTTACATATATATATACCTTAACCTGCCCATCCTAGTAAGATTTATTTAAAGGGAGTTAAGTCGATTACGGCGACTTGCAGTGGCGTTCATCATCATGAGTTTTTACTTATCCTCGAAATCTTCTAAACCTATCGATTTGGAGATTAAGAAATTAAGATTGATTGGAAAAATTACATTGACAACCAAACCTTTCGGGGTCCTTCAGCTTTGGTAGTGAAGTGGAATCGATATCAGAAGAATTAAATGTTTGAGATGTTCTTACAGGCGTCTGAGGTCATTTAGGAACAGCGTAGCCTTACGTACAGATGGCAGTGTCCCTCTCTTGCGCTGAACATGCCATCAATTCTAACCTGATTTCTGTGAAATCATTTAATTCAGCCATAAGGGAGAGAGACAGAGAGGTTGAGTTCTTATTCAAAAAACCATTAAACTGAAAATATATGTTTTTGAGAAGAGCGACACTTCTAATGCAATGGAAAATTCTTATTGCGCCATTAAATTGTGATCGGACAGGTGTTAACAACCACGCTAGAAATGAATATTTTATCGACGGTTTGATGTCGAAAGAGTTTAATTGTGTTAGGTTAGCGATTAGTAAATAAGATATTTTTTTATTTAAAGAGAAAACTGCAAATAAGTTAAGCATCGTCTTTAACTGTAAATTTAAAAAATATTTTGCACTTGAAACTTTTTGAACAACAAATTCATTCTTCTTTTAAACGAATGAAATTAATTTTATGCCACACAATTTGGTCAGAGATTTGAGTTGGGGTCTGAATCTTGAACTGCAATAAGAAAATAGACTAAACTCTTGCTTCGTCTTCCAAAGCATTAAAAGTGATGAGAACCAAGCAGTTCACTAATTTCAATTCGGCAAAACGATAACGAGGGCTCACTCTTTTTTAGCCAAAAAAAGGATATCGTTTTTATCAATTTAAGGCTCACCACAACGCTAGACCCTGAAGTTGTATTCCATAAGGGACATGGACGAGCAGTGTACAGAAGCAAATTTTGTTAGAATAGCACTCCATCCCCAGTCACCTAATGACGCCATCGAAAGTTCAAATGAAGCATAATTGAATCGATTTTAGATTTTCCCAAGCCGATGAAAGTAATTCGTTAGCGTTACATTGTCCTTCCGTACATACATGTCGTACGCTCTTTGTAATGTGTATGAATGCGCTGGAAGATCACATGGATAGAATAAAACTTTACCGCTTTAGCGCTTATCGCTATTCCTATAAGATACAAATTTATACCAAGTTCTTAAGTACCACAGCCTAGAGATAGATAGATCAGTCAGGGAAAGGAGAAACCAATTTCTTTTCTTCTTCTTGATGAAATTACAATATCACGCTCCATAGTTAGGAATTTCCATTCTCCATAAATTTATCGTCTGGATTATAAAAAGATATCGCTCTGGTTGCAATGGAAATCCGCACTTAGATAAACTCGTAAGGACTCGGTCCTAAATGTTCTAAACTCACATCCGTGACTGAAAACTCTCTAATTACCCTTTCAATCGCAGTTAAGAGCGTTTATCCCTCCTTTGCGTGTACAAGCGCGTCAATTGTTAGGGAGAATGAAGTTCGAGCGGTGCAGCCACAGCCTGGTAGGTGTACGTCCGATCGCTGAGTGTTATGCCGTGATGCGATGGAACATTTCTCATATAGTCGGTGCCGGCCACACTGCATTCATTAGCTTAAATTTACCTTCTTTGCCGCATAATTGTGCTCGCATCACGCAATCGTTAAATTTCGCTTAATGTATTCCCTGAAGAGCGTAAAGCATTTGATTGCAAATTAATCAAATCGTTCCGAATGAAGCGAATATAAAAAAATCAAATAAAAGTTATTGCAAATGCGGAGCGTATGTGGCGATGTAGAAGCATAACATATGCGGTTATCTATAGAAATTTTGACCTCGTTTCGAACAAAACACTTGGGAAGATATACGATTTGGGTGAAAACTAAAATTTGCAAAATTTTTCTCCTGATCTTTTATGCAGAAACAATACCAATACGAAATAAACCATATATAATAATAGTCGTTTCACGCATACTTCAAAGCATGATTAATGACTTACTGCCGCTTGTTTAAACAATACAAAATATTACAATGCATAAGAGTTTGCATTTTAAACCAATAATTTCGAGGAAAGACTGACTGACTGACTCACTGACTACAAGTTAAACTGTTGGGTTTAGTTGGGATTTGTTTTTAACTGATTTTTAACTTTTATCCAAAACATTGAACGACCCATTAACCTAATGGTTACGAGAAGTCGTTTACCAGTCATCCTTACACGGCCCAAGACGTAGAGATGCGAAACGGTTCGTTTTTCCAAAGTCAACGCAAAATAAAGTTGACCTTAAATACGAAATTCGTTTGCGTATAAGGGCTAAGCGCATAAAGCACACATTAACGGCCAGTGTACGTATCTAAAACGATGTAAAGAAGGTAGCGTCTATAAATAGATGCCAATAGCTTCCTTCTGTTTTGATTACGTGATGGAAAATAAAATTAAAAAAAATAAAAAACACAAAGACTAAGGAAAGACTAACATATAAACAGCTGTTAGCTGATGTTATAGCTGATGCTGATAGTCGTGCGTCTGCTCAATGAGAGCTGAATATGCAGCGAGAGTAGAAACGTCTAAGATTGCTTAGCTGGCGTAAGGATAAATTTTCGACTATTTCGATGGTCAGTGAAATGCTGCACGGTTATCAAGCAAAATGCAAAATGCTTGATAACACAACCAACTACGAACCATCAAAAAACAGTTGCGAACACAGCCTGCATGGGTACGGTCGTCAAAATGTCTACAAAACGAAAAATGTTTTTATCGGTTATTAAGAGATAAAAAAACATATGTAATAATAGTAATAAAAACAAAAAAAAATTATATATATATATATATATATATACATATATATATATACAATACAATAATATTTAAATAAAAATGAAGCAAGAAAAACAAACAAAAAATTCATAAAAAAAAAAAAAAATTTGAATTTGAAAAGAAAGGAAAAGAAGGCAAAAATTTGTGCAAACGTTTGTAGGAAAATATTTAAAATATTTTACATTTTCTAAGGCAAAGACAAACATATTAGAGATATATATATGCGTATAATTAATTAAAAAAGATTCACAAATCAGCGGTGCAAAGTATCAGAAGAATGTATTGAAAATAAAAACATTGTTTTGATTTACAAGCATAAGAGAATCAAAATTCTTTGCATTCATTGACAGGTTAGTAAGAACTTTTCTTTATTCTATAAATTTATAATTTTTTTTTTTTTTTTTTTTCTTCTATTTGTTCAATTCTAAGACAAGAACTCAGAGAATTTAAGAAATTAAAGGAAAAAAAAAAAGCAACAATTAACTCCTCTTTGTCCTATTCATTTACGACATGTCCAAGCTCTGGTATAGAAACCGTGAAGTAGATATGTATTTAGACAGATGAGTTTCAAGCCTTGTCTGATGATTAATCCGTCACTATCTACTTTCAAACAACAAACCCGGGAAACAATAGGAAAAAGAGGAAACTTTTGACTTTGTTTGTTGACCTTGTTTATGCACTTCTTGTGAATTTTCTATAGATTAAGCTTAGAAAGAGAATCTAATGTCTTTCCGAGTACTCTCCGCAAATTTGTCTAGGAAATGAACTCCACTTTTTTTTGTTTCTTTTCTATGGAAAATTAAAGACATTTTTTACCCGTTTTTCAATTTAATTTGAAGAGATATTTGCAAAAGTGAAACAATGAGGAAAAATGATTCCTAATGTTGCAATGACCCGCCGTAAATATTTAAGGTCTGCCTGAAGTGAAACTTAACCCTCGCACTTCAAATGCAGCAAAGTAAGACTCTCTGGCTTTTTCCCAACTCCTTAGTTGCTCTTCAATTCCAAACTAAAACAAAGTTGAAATAAGGAAAAGCCATTTCATTAAATTGAAGTATTTAAGGGCAGAAGTATAGAAATGGAAAGCATGTTCTTTTAAGATCTTTTCAAATTGTATATTAGATAGCTTTGGCTTCAACATTACGGAGAAAGCAACTAAGAAATCTATTTAAGTCTCAAAGGAAGTCTCAAAAATTGCAAGGTTTGTTTACTTTGGCTAACCGATACGTTTTCCGCACAGAATTAGCGGCTGGACAGCAGTACGTACAAATTTAGTTCGCTTTGCTATTATTGTTACTATTGTTATTATTAAATATCACTGTTAGACTTATTTCTCGGTAAATTGTCGTAATTTATCTATTGGATCAACGGCCATCAGATAAACGGACATGTACTTGTAGGACAATTTCAAGTCTCTACGTCAGTTTTCGTCATACTGAGAATAGAAATACTATATGTGTAATAGAACGTAATTCGATTGCGTTTCGACCGACAAATTCTCCTCAATTTAGTACGATTTTTGTAAATCATGAGAGCACGCGGATCTCAAGACGACATTCATTTTGAGTCGACTAACAGAGTAAGCAAAAGTAAAAGAAAAATTGCTGCCATGAAGTCAGCCAGTCGTGCGTACCTCACATTTAGGTCTTTACAAAAAGGTGGGCTTCGTTCGCGTCCTCGCTAAAGTAATTGATAGTTAGGCGGTATAACGAACAAAATTTAATAAAAAACAAAAATATGCTTTATGTTATTTATAAAATGCAAAGACAATTATTGCGCTACTGTTTACCATAAAGTGTGGGTGTGCCTTGGAGAAAACTCCAATGCAAAGTGTTTTGTGGGAAACTTAGGAGCATTGCTGCAACCTCAGCAACCTCTGCTGTGCTAAAGGACTGACAGAAAACTGACAGTTTGTAAAAAATAGAATTGAAAGATTTTAATGCGGATGGATTGTGAAGCACAGCAATTCAATTAGGTTTTTAGCTCCCTTTAAAACACATCAAATAATTGTGGTAGCCTTACATCTCGGCAGTTTTCTCTCTTCTCGAAAAACTCGATTTTCCTGCCTTCCAATGACTCTACTGTAACTGTGCAATTTTTGTGTTTGAATGGTTATCTTTTCGGTTCGTTTTTCATTTATTTCGCCTTAAATCACAGCTTAGCCAAGACATTAACGCCAAAAAATATGGGCTATCTAGGTAGGCTCTTTGCGCTCCCGTTGCATATTTTACCTAAATATCTCCTTGTTTTTATTGTATGACCAATCGCTTAGGGATGGACAACCATGCGTTGAATACGCGGTCGATCGGAAAGAGTTAGCAGAACGGCCGCCCTCTCCCTCTCTTCTGCCTATACAATGTCTACTGGCCCCAAAAACTTGGCATCTATCTAAGCGTACACTTCTGTTCGTCTGTTCATATGTCCGTGTGTGATCCGCGGTAAACATTGTCTCGTTTCCATTTATGAAAATATCGCCTTCGAACTTTGGTCCAAACCATGAAAAAGGCGTATAAAAGTCCGGAGTTCATTCATGCGTTCATTTTTGTTGTTGTTCCCATATCCCATCTCATATCCCAATTGTTGGTTTCAGTTCCAACGGTTTAAAATTAGGGATTTTGATAACAATGACAAAAGACGACCAGAAGGGATTACCAAAAAAGTTCAAGAACCATGAGTTGCGAGACTTATTAGCCGAAAACCCGCTGCAACCCGCTCCGAAAAACTTTCGAACCGCTGAGCAGATGACGAAAGGAGGAAGAACGGCTACCTCGCAAATTGAAATGAACTGACTCTTGGAACCTTTTGAACATGACACTTTCATTGCTTGTCACCCAAAAAAAAAAAAAGGAGTGTCAGTGGCGTGCTAGGATTGGCGATGAAAAGTGGATCCACTACGATAATCCCAAGTGGAAAAAGTCATGGGTTAGTCATGCAGAACCACCATCGACATTGAAGCAGAATATTCTTTGCCATTAGAGTATACTCCACTGACTTTGCTTCATAGACGCCTTTTCCAAACGAAAAAATGGCCAACATTTTTGCAAGCACCTAATATAATATCAGTTTTGCCTTTCCCAGCACCACCTATCGAAAACCTCTTAGAAGACGTTCAATAAATATATCCTTGAGATCAACGGTATCAATTTTCCTATGTAGCTCTGTTCATCTGGTCCTTTCGGTTCTCAAATATTCCCAAATTTAGATAATTCGCGAATTTCTTATTAAACTGGAAGCCATTTAACATTTGTACAGTGTTCTGGGTATGTTTGTGTTTTTTGTTAGGGGGAACAAGCTCACTTTAGCTCACTTTTGATCTTCACTTCACTTAGGGATTTGAAATCTTTTTCGATGTTTCATACGTTGGGACAAGCTTATAATACCTTATTCCACAAGTATTGTGTGATAACAACATTACAAGATGTACGGGGTAAGTTAGGTAAGGGATTGGCCGATATTTTTCACAATCCCATTGAGAGTGTGCAAGTGATACTAAACTTTTATGATTTTGTGCTTTGAAAAAGATTTAAAAGTTTTTACGTTAATGGTAAAAATTTGTCCATTTAAATAATGGTAAATATATAAGAGTAGAATAGGGGGTATGGACAATTAGTGAGCCTGTGCCACGTTGTGCCTGCGTGTGTGCCTATGTCACTCTAACTGAAAATTATAGATAAATAGGACTCATCATCATCAAGGAGGGCTCAGAGATCCCATAAAATATCTATATATTCTTGATCATCATCAAGTTCTGAATCAATTTAAGCTAAGATGTCCATCCGTAAGTCTCCCGGTCTGTCTGTCTGTCTGTCCTTATAATGGCCGTGGTAGACGAAGTGAAGCTATCTCGCTTCAAATTTGGCGGAAACATTGGAAGTTCCTTCCCCCAGGTTAGTGTTTGAAAATGGCCCAAACTGATCAAAGAAAAAATCTCACGAAATTAAATTTTGCTCATCACCGAAAAAAGCAATAAATATTTAAATGTTCTTATTAAATGGATGGCGGACGTTTAAGTTTCGAATGGAAACTAAAAATAGTAAAATGAAGTTGGCAAAGTTTGGATCGCGTAATGTGATGTTTCAAGTATTCTCCGAAAACAGATTTGACTTTGCGTGAAAATGATGGATGACTTTTGGTGTATTATTATCAAAACAAGTGAATAACTGCGCTACGCGAAGGCATTGTATGAACAAGAGTTGTTGCATTAAGCGCAATAGTCCATAGGCCATAGTCGACTATAATAACTTTAGTTATTTGCACAATAGCGCAACAGCGGATCAGTTCCGTTTGGACCTAAAAACATAGGTCCGCACATACAACATGGCGGCTTGAAATCATTTACTTAAAAATAAATCCTTGCCACAGGTAGCACTTGAGTGATAGGTTAACTTGACTTATTATCCCGTTCGCAATTAAAAACAATGAAAACTCGTAGAGAAATCCAATAATTTCCAGCACTTGGTTTACATTTGTACGAATTGTTCATTTGTAATAATAAAGTTACTTCACAAAGCTGTGCATCAATGTATTTTATTGTCAATGCTTTAGATTGTTGCTTCTTGTTCAAGCGATTTGCTGGCACAACAATCATCTTTGTAATAAAAAGCAAGCAGATAAGTAGTCGGATAATTTTACGTTAATTTAAAATACAAAAAAATTAAGTGTTTCGAAGAATGCTGTTAATGACCCTTCTGCTCCTCTTTCTACTGCTTCAATGTCTTGAGCTTTCAGCTGAAATTCGTAAAGAAACGCAAATTTTCAATTTATTCGTATGTACAAAATTTCATTGGGACGATTTTGCCCAACTAGAAGATGTGTTTCGCCCTTTTCCGTCCGTCAGTACTGAAGTCAATCGATACAAGACTTTAATTTACAAAACTACTACCACTCAAATCCGTACACATACACATATTTATATAATTATCTTAAGACTTTTCGTATCCTTATCATTGCAATGATCTTCTTCTGCTGAAATTCCTAATTAATGAAAAATGAATAAAAAAACGTATTGGCCCACACCACAAGCCCCTATGCAAAGCAAAGAAATTCCTGCTCTTGCTCTACGGCTCATAAAAGATTTTACCGCAAGGTTTAGTAAAAATATTTGCAATAATCGAACAGCAAGTTTGCCATAAACAGCCCCGATGTTCCAACAGAGAAAGGCTTGCACTGAACCTCATCTCAGAAATTTCAACTTGTTGTCTGTCTATCGTTTTAATGAGCGTAAAGCGTTTTTAATACACATCACGGATCGCGACCATTTCCGTATCCACTTAATGGTGGATATTAAAAATTTGTAACAAGATCGGCTACAATTGCTAAGTCATTACAAAAACATTATGAAACATGATATCGGAATGTTAGTTTTTCTAGTGGAATTGTGTTTAACACTATCAGCTTGTTGAGATATCTCTGGCAATGTACTGGCGGGACCGACTTTAGTATTTGGAATAGAAATTCTTAGGTAATTACACTGAAATTAAAAATAAACCCTTATCCTTGGATAAAAAACTGCCAAGACTGCTCTCGATATTTAATTTAGACCGTAAAGAATAGAGGAAGCTTGCCTCTATATGAAATACACACATATATATATATATATATATATATGTATTCGTTTTATATGCTTAAACGTTGAAAAGTGAAAAAAGGTGCATTTTCCTTACATGGCAGTTAAAAGAGAATGACAGTAATTGTCGTTTGTTGCTTGAACGTGTAAAACAAAGAAAGAGTTTATTTTCTGTTTTCTCTTCTTCTTGTTTGTCATACAATGTGTTACGTGTAATAAAATTATGTCTCCAGCAATTTTGGTTTAGAAAGAATGAAATGAAATGTCGTTACACGGAAATCGTTTTCATAAGAGAAAAGCTTATATGAAGAGGAAAAAATAAAGTAAAAAATAAAAATATTTATAAGACATTGTATGAGAGGTTGATAAGCATAACTACAACTAAATGACTCAAATTGAATATAAATTGAAAAATTAACATAAACAATTTCAAGTTTTCCTACAAAGCTTTCACTACAAACTAAGTGCAAACAATTTCAAATTGATTTAATATCGATGTGGAAAGCAACGACAAAGTGTACCTTGTAAAGTCCTTCTTCCCTTTCGATACAACAAAGATTTAAAGATTCTTCTTAACAGCGATAATGGAACAGTTTTTTTCCAATCATTTTAATTGTTTGGATTCACTATAAAAACCAGCAATATCTGCGTCTCATAAAGGGAGCTGCGGTTGTATTCGCTAACAATTATAGTTCAATTTGTATTTACCACAACTCATCGGCGAGTCTTCAAAGTTCCCATAGCTACGCATTGTATTCATAAAACATATGGAACATCATTTTGATGCAAGACCTTCATCCTGTTGTTCGCAATTGTGTCGATTATTGGGAAAAAGGTGGTCTTGCACTTTAGCATAAATGTATTTTCATAACAATTTTGTTCACCTTTTTTTATTTTCTTTTCCCCTCTATTTTAACAAAAAAATATATAAAAAACACATTTGAACCATGACGTCGTCTAGCAGAGAAATATGATTTATTGAATATATCAGGTTTTGTTTATGCGTCCACCCGCACAATTCGAGGCCAAAGATATTATGGAAGGAATGAATGATTTATCATGAAATTCGACAATTGCTTGTTTGATCACGCCCCCGATTCTACGAAAGAGAAAATTGCGTCGACTGTTAGAGATTTATATGAAACATTTTAATAATAGGGTGGAAATATTTCTGGAATTAATCGGTGACACAATTGTAGACTTTTCAGAAAATCAAGTTTTTTTTTTTTTTTTTTTTAATACATGCGTCGAGACCTTTAGAATATGTGGGAATAAAAAAGCATTCCCGCTCTTTCAAGACTGCATCAACATCAAATCAATATCTGGCGGGGAGTTATAATCTAATTGCCATCATTTCTTCTTCTTTTGCACTAACCAAGAAATGCCGTCGGAAGAAGCTTATGTTCATTTTAATAGTTCATGTATTTCCGTTTATCGAAAGGCCTTTTAAATGGATATTTTCCTCTTTTCTCTGTGTGTGTGTGTTACATATTTAATTTCACTATATATGCACCCATAAGTAAATGTTGTACCAAGATGCGACAAACTTGTCACCCTGCCGAGACAATAATACACCTCACACACACCCACATAGATTAAGAAAGAAAAGTGAATTAGATATCAAGTAGGTGTTGATGTCTTTCCAACCAGAAGAGAAATTGCCAGAGGATCGATGTAATTACTCAGTCTCGTTACATATTTTGGGGAAATGCGTTGAAATTGATTTTGAACAGATGAAAGCGAACGAAGGGGCTTGCTTTCTACGCTTACTACGCCAAGTCTTTGGTTGATTTTTTTCAAGTATTTCAATATCAAATTTACTGGCTACTCCCCACAGTTATACGCTATTCATGGGTCCGAATAGTTTGCAGAATATTTTTCAATAAAATGCATTCATTTCTTGAATTGAAGTTAAGTTTCTGCATGAATTGGACACTAGACCCCTCTGGTTGTTGAGTCAAGTCGATGTGTATGCTAAGATATTTTACACAATTGTTGATAGGAATATTCTTGGCATCCCCTTCCCATAAGGAAGGACATAACTGGATATGAGCCAGAGGATGATTCGAAGAGGGTAAGCGCTTCTGCCAAGAACTTAAAATGCTTCACTTGGAGAGGTCGTTATATGAACAGCTGTAGGGTGGTGTAGGGGACTTAATAATGAGTCGAGTGTGTTTACTTGTTCAAATATAGTTTTTTTTCTCCTTTTTTTTAATAATTAACTTGAATATGAAGTCTTTTCTTTTCTTTCTGTCTATCCTTCTATCCGTCTGTTAGTTTGATGTTACCTCCGAAAACGAGCTTTGAATGTATACCGCATTTCAAATTCTTTCAAGTCATTTCGTATCTTAATGCTTTTCCTTAGTTTCTTATTATCCGCAGTTGCCGCTTCTGTCGCTTTCAAAGTCGCGCGATTTGTGCAGCAAGTCTTAAAACTCAGCACTTTGATTAAATGTGCGCTTGACAGTGTCTCGCATGACTTCAGTCTACCGCGATATACTTAAGGGGAACTTACCTTATGCGAACAAGGTAGGGAGTACTCCGTTCGAGCGACTCAAATATTGCGACCTTGAACAAAAAGAGAAGACAACTCTGGGCATTTGAAAAGTTTTGCTGGACAGGAATTACTGCACGAAAAATTGATTAGATGGATATCCAGATGAAGGTGTGCGCAGCGAAATTTCGCAAACGACTTTCAATACAACACAATTCGCTCGTGTTTTTTTTTCTGCTTTTGTTACTTCGTATATTTCGCTGATCTTGAAAATCATTTTCTTCAACTTTTATTTAATGCATAACATGTCATGCGGTTGATGGCGAGAACGTAACTGTGCACATTAGTTGTTGGAGTTTCGTTATGGCTCGCTAAGCTTTTTGTTAATTGTATGCGTAGCAATTAACTAATCGAAAATGTTTCAATTGCTTCTAATAGATATGCGAAACCGACATCTGCCGTAATATGTAAAATGCATTCAATTGTTGTTCTCTTCGCACATTTCCTTGTTTCAGTTTATCAAGCACTTTCAGCATTCTTAGGTGCGGTTAACATTTGTGCTATTAAGGTTTAGCTTAATAAAAGACGCTACGTATATGCTTCCAGGCAAACTGAATTCATTACAAACATATTCATTCATTCCCACTGTTATTTTGTTGTTATTTTTTTAACCCATAAAACAGATACGTTTTCATGAAATTGAATTCGCTTCAACACTTAAAAGGGAAAATCTCTCCTCCTCCAGTAGGTTTTATCACACATCAGTTCTTACTCTACGTACGATTAATTTCTATATTAATATGAGTGCTTGCATGTATGTTGATCAGCAACATCTATTGGTGATAAAGTGATGTAGTGAAGCGAAGTACCAATGGACACAACGATTAAATTCGATGATTCTGGTCTTTCTCTCGATAACTTAGCAAGCTTTCCTTTCAGTATTTTTGGTTTATTCAGTGTACACAGATGCTAGTCAAGTAACGCTTGTTGTTTGATTTGAAGAAATCTGCTGCGGACGCCCATCAAACACTTTTGGAAGCTTAGGTTGATGCTGCTCCATCATATCCCAATTGCCGATTTTGGTTTCTACAGTTCAACGACAAAGAACAGGCTGAAGGGCCAAAAAAGTTTGACGACAAAGAATTGCAAGACTTAATGGACGAAAACCCAGCTCAAACTTTCAAAAACATTCGAGCAGCTTAGCAGTTGATGAAACAATTGTTCCTAGACGTTTACATGCGATGGGAAAGATTTAAAAGGAAGGAAAAAGGCTACCATACGGTTCCATTTGGAACTATTTCAATATGGCGGTTTCATTGCTTGTTTAATCAAAAAACGGAGAGCTATCTGTGAGCTGTGAAAAGCGTCCTGGGTTAGTCTTGGAGTGCGGTGCACAGCGATACTAAAGCGAAATATTCGTGGCCATAAAGTTTGCCTGTTCTTAGGGTGGGATGGGCAACGTGTAGTATATTACGAACTCCTAAAACCGAATGAAAGTGTTACTGCAGATGTCTGCCGACGCCGATCGAACAAATTAGACGATATATTGCGGCTGAAAAGACCAGTAATAGCCATTGACTAATAATAGCACTCAGCCACACGTTGCAAAAATTGATAAGGGTCGTTGTAGTTTATGAGTAATGAACGAAAAACCAATTTTTAATTGCTTTTGAAAAGCACAGATGCTCTCACTTTACGTAGTACTGTGGCGAATTTCCAATTGTAGCCTGCGTGCAAGAGCTTGCAATGTGTGTGCCAAATTTCAAGACGACGCCTTCATTTATGCGGCGAGGAGATTGTCTACAACAGACATTACAAAGACGGACAGACAGACGGACGGACGGACAGACAGACAGACGTTAATACTTAAATCGATTCAGAATTTGATGCTAATCAAGAATACCTGCACATCGTGGAGTGTCTTAAGCTTCCTGCCAAGCTCTGGGCGATGCAAACGCTTTCCTCGGCTTTTGGTTATGGATATGATTGAAATTTTGTGTGTTTGACGCTGCAACATATAAGGTTCTATACACTCCGTAACAGTTTGCGTCGTTTTTCTGACAAAGCCTACAAAACTTGATCATCGGTAGACTGAGTTGTGTTTGTGACTATAGGAATTTCGATAACATGAGATGTATGATGTTAAGCTTTATGCTGATCAAACTAGGAGATAGCAGAAGTTACAGTATTTATGTGCGCCCACTACTTGTCTTGATGAGTCGCAGATGCCCTCATCTTCAAGCCAATTAGGAGCGTGAAAATTGAGTAACAAAAAAGATCTTTGCATTTAATTCTTAGATGTCGTTGGGGCTATAAGAGAGTTCGCTTGAAAGGTGCATTTGTTATACGTTACGTTAATTCTTAGGATTTCAAGTGTGAGCGGTCTAGTGTTGAGCGAAATCCTATTCGCTGCCCTATCTCTTCTCGTCGTTTGTTGGGTGATCCACACGCGAAACAATTAATGAATTCAGTGCTGACCTCTTCATCAGACAGACGTCTTACGCTACCTATGCATTCATCCATTTATTTATTTATTTATTTTATTTTTGCCTATCATACGCTCAGCAGGATAAAGTGCTGCATGAAAGTTTTATGCGAATAAAATATTTATTGCACAGAGCGCAGAAACACTTTAACATGATTTGTCAATTTGGTTAAATGAAAATTGAACAATCATCAGATGGTAAGCTACAGCAAACGAACAAAACATATCAATAAAAGATGTAATTGTTTGCATTGACAGATGCTTGTGTGTTGAATGTGTTGTTTGTAATTAAGTAAACAAAAGTGAACAGAATAGGAATGAAACGAGTAGCTCTCAAATCTTTCGTAATTTTTATTAAATTTTATAAAGGAAAAAACTTTTAACCCTCGCCGCAGTTGGTTTTGTTCACTTAGTACAGTTTCATAATTGGCTGAAACTTTTCTTGGTGCTGTGAACAACAAAAATAATAACAACCTGATAACTAATACGAAGAATACGAGAAACAAGAAAAGTTGCTTTCGCAAACTTCTACAAACTTCATATAGATGGGTCATGACAATATTGTCATTGGGTTCGCATTAAGCGCAAGAGCATGAATCCAGAAACATCAGTAAAGGCAGTACTCTCTGCCTTATTAGTCTTGTGATGATTAGCCTTCTCTTTCGACATCAACGGCCATTATCATCATTGACATGAAATTGCAAAGAATTCATCTTAAGACATATTTAAGGCAAGTTTCTCTCCCATTATAACATACAAGGTGAGCAAGTAGTTAGTTACGGGAGCACTTATACTTACGGGCATAACAAGCAAGAGCAAATATAAATGTTGTGTAGTACAAGTGTCGCGTACAAGGATATTAAATTAATCTGTATGCTGATTTCAGGTCGATAAACTAAAAAAGTCAATTGTTGTTGACTCGTTATGCAATTTTTCTTTCAGCACTTGTTTCCTTCGTCTCTTCTGCTTCACCCTCTCTATTAGAAATTTTTGCTGTCATTTTATTTGTTATTATTATTATTATTATTATTATTATTACTGCTCGGATTCTCGTAGCTGTCCTGTGGACATTGTTATGGCTTTTTTCCGATTCGAAGTGTACAAACGCTGCACCTATACTCTCGTCCATCGTGTATAGTTGTGTTTATATATGTGTATAACAACACTGTTACTTACATACAGTGCACGAATGCATTTGTACGTAAAGAAAACAATTCTTCACCGTTTAAAATAATGCAGGTATGAAGGTTTGTATATAGTAAGCCATAAACCGTCAACGACTTTAATGGACTCGCTAACGCAATATCAGAGATGCGAATCCCTGCTGTTATGTTAGAAGCTGCATAATAAGGAAAATCCAGCGGATTAACTATGCTTGACTTAAAACGATGTCAAGATTAAAATTTTAACGTTGGAAAGCGTAGGAAAGCTCAATTTTCACGAATCGTGTACTAAAGGCAGCAACATGTGCCCATTAATTCAACTTAACTTGTAGTCTTTTGCCCTACATAAGTTCAAGGAAAGATTTTAACAAAATGACAAAATCATTTCTTCATTATCGGCTGGCTCTCTTTAGCAAAAGGACTCTTGCGTATCATCTGTTGGCAAGTGAAAGAAGTTTGATTGGAATGCACTTCGGTTCTTCGGTGTCAGTTCTTAAAAAATAAAAGAAGAGAGATTTCTGTTTCGCTTAGTAACATTGCAAGTAAATTTAAAGTTGACAAAGCTCTTCGCCCTCACTGAAATAGAGGCCGTTGATGTTTTCGAAAGTAACCGAATTTCATTTTTCTTCTTTCCGCTTCATAACCCTTTTGTAATATGCTCTGCTTCAAAATATTTTAATCCTTTACGGGAGGTCAAAACTCATTTTTATTATTACGCCCAATCTTACTTGGATTACTTATTAGAAGAAATGGTGAGTAAATTTGGAGAAAGGCTCCCATTCCCGTTTTTATACCCGTCACAGAAGGATGAGGAGTCTATTCATGTTGTCAAAACGTCTGCGACTACCACAAGGAAGCATTAGAGATCCCACAAAGGGTATATATTTTTGATCGAGTGTTCGTCTGTCCGTCTGTCTGTCTGTACAATGTTTGTAGTAGACATTCTCCTGGCCGCAAAGATGAAGCTATCGACTTCAATTTCGGCAAGAACATTAGAAATTTTTGCTCGCAGGGTGATATTGAAAATAGGCCAAATCGGTCGTCGGACACACCCGCAGGACCACATAAACTGAGAACACCTTTGTTTTTCAAAAGGAACAAAAAATCCGTTTTTGCTCATTACTCTCTTAAGCTATAGCACCTGTAGAAAAATGGGAAAAATTGACCACGCCTACCCAATATTGTAGTGTTTCAAAATGTAATATTTTTCCCATTTCTAAGAGGCAGACACAAGCTGCAAAACCCCCATAAAGTACACAAATTCTTGGCCAATTTCAAATTTGGAATGCATGTCCATCTGTTCGTCTGCCCATCTGTCTGTGTATTAACGATTCTGCAGTTAGCGAAAATGAAGACATCATCTAACAATTTGCAGAAAAGTTTGAAAGTGACTTGAACTTTACCAAGGGCGCGCCTGCAATGTCCACACGCCTATGCGGCAAAAGCTTTTGAATTTTGAAAATAGAAAAAATCAGCCACACCCACTCCATATTGTAGAGCGTGAAAATTGAATTCTTTTAATTTTCTTGTCCTGCTTAGCATAACGATGATGGGTATAAAAGATTCGGTCACGTTCGAGTATATTTTTCTTTTCAGTATTCGCGCAAAAGTGCATAATATTTAAACATTCTTTCAGCTCTTATTACAAACCTCATATTTACATATATTTCCTTTACCTATTGTAAATATAAATTGCATTCGTTGATTCATTCATTCATTCCTTTGTTCACTCATTCGCTTTTTATTATTGTGATGTTTTTACGAAAAAAAAAATCAAAAAAAATAAATAAAAAAAATAACAGCACATTTTCCCAATTTAATAATTAATTTCATATCTGCAATTAAAAAGTTTCAAGTTCATCAGCATTGCCACAGAGCCAAAAATTGAAAAAGAAAAAAAAAAAAACAAAAAAAAAAAACGCAAAAATCACATTAACATAATCACTTGAGTATATTTTAAGCTCAAGGCACATTTATGTCGACACAACAGCAAGCACATTTGTGCTGTTCGTGTGTGTGTGTGGCATGCATATGCACATGTAGGAGTAAATGAAATTGTTTTCTCGTTTCTTCCTCGTTACTTTCAACCATAAGTGCTTGTGTAAGCAGTTTTTTATACCCATCAACGAAGCCTGACTGCATATTCATTTCGTCTAAATGCTTGCAGCATACAGAAGAAGGGAGCCGCAAAGACCCTATAAAATGTATATACATGTTCTGTGTCCTTATCCTCATCAAATTTCGAATCGATCTAGGCATGTCTGTCCGTCCATCCGATGCGCGTCAATTTATTGTGAGCATGCTTGCTCACTGTCGCACAAATTGAAATATTGACACCGATTGAAAATTCTTGCATGCAAATCGGTATTGAAAATAGATCGCATCGGCTACACCTATAGCACCGGACACCGTTGTAGGACTAGCATGGCTTTGAATGAAAATAATGTGGAGTTTTTGTGGTGTGTTATTGCCAAAACGAGTGAGTAACTGCAGTAGGCGACACTATGTAGGGTATTAAATGGCAAGACTTGCCCGACTATGAAGTTCTTACTTGTTTTGTTTCTATTTTTCCTTTTTTTCTTTGCAAACACATGCGGTTTTTGTTTAAAATTTTCTATTTTCCACATATTTGAGACATTCTTACGGTAGTTGTACAATTATTTCCGTTTCCGTTGCTTCTGTTCACACCACCTGACGCCTGTGCTTGCGTGGAGCATATTTTTGGCTGTGATTTTGTGCATTTTTTTCTGTTGAGTACATACACACCTTAAGGAACACAACGAAATGGTTTTACTTTTTCTCTTCTTTCATATTATTGTCGTTGTTTTTAATGTGTTGTTTGCTTTTGTCTCCACATATAACAAACGCATGCATGTGCACTTTGCCAACTTCAGGTTCAAAGGGTAATTATATGAACATGCAAAATACCTGCACAACTTACAGCAACCTTCAGATCATGTACTAACGTGTAAATAATAGTTTGCTATATAAAATTTTTGCTATAAAAAATTTAATTTAAAAGAAATGAATAAGAAAATTATTTATACTCGGTTTTGGTCGAATTTTTTACCCTTCCAGAAATTTCATCTTGAAAAAAATAAGAAAAAGGGCCAAATATGAAATTTTGATACTCGAAAATACTGGGCGGGAATGAACGATTTTTTGTACATTTTTTTTTGTAAATACTTGATCGGGATCCTCCGTCCATAGCGTACACGAACTTTGTATCTCTTATAGGAAATCAATTTTTTCTTTTTTTCACATTTAAAAGCTTTAAAAGTTTTCTCAGTTTATGTGAGCGTTTGCATTAACAGATTGGGTCCATTTTTAATACCAATCTCCCTGTAAGAAGTTAAAAATTTGTTTGACAAATTTGGAGTCGACGCCTTACATCTTGCAACCGGGAGTAGGCGGTCGGATTCAGGATATGATAACGATCGAGAATATATATACATTTAAGAATGTTTGGAGCTTCCTTCTAGGTGTGGCAACCGTTTTCCCAACATCATTACACCTCCAATCTGCGGAGGTGAGTAGAAAAATTAATGTAAAGCTAGAAAAAAAAACAGTTAAATCGACTTTCAGTCTACGCACTACACTAAATACTGAAAGAAGAGCTTTGTTCATGACCAGGCCAAAAGGCGTATTTCTGACCATGGTTAACTCCAACTACTTCCTATATTTGAGGAAGAATGATATGCTTCGACAGTGGAATGAATCGTCATTCGGGACAATCTAAGAATTTACTTATTTTTTGTTGCTTCCGAAAGGTCTAAAAGAGTGGTAAGCGAAATTTTTCTCAAAATTCACTTATCCTCAGAACTTCATTCTAGTAAATGCTGGGTTTCTATGGGATGCCATTGCGTTTTAACCAGCGCTCGATATGTTTTAGCTCCAGCTCCAGGTGTAACACGCGATTCCACACCTTCATGTTGTTATAGAGAAACTATTCAGACCAAGAGCGACTAGAAAGAATTCGTAAACGACCCATTCTTCCAATACTATATGGTTGCGAGATTATAGTGAAATGATCACAAAGTTCTTACTTACTATAGGATTTTATTTCATTAATTGTCCAGCTCCGGGAAGCCTGGAGCCAAGATTTTCTCGGTATCGGAATTTCTTTCGATTTATATTAATTTAGACTAAGGCTTGTTGTCCATATCCTTGTACTTTAGCTTAATGTTATTCGCTTTTTTTTGCTTGCATTCTTGCTTTCGTAAATGTTATGAAAAGCAAAAAGCACTCCTCGCTTTCCCATTAAAACTTTAAAACAAAAACAAAAAAAATCGTTCAAATCCAACAACAATCTTGAAGACGTAGCAAAACAAATTAATTGTTTTTTTTTTTGTTTGCTTTTACAGTGAGTTAATCCAAGTTGCTTATCACTTTTTTCTGTGTTTCGCGAAAAAAATCACTTTAACCGCATTAAATGGAAATGAGCACCAGCTGCTGATGTCCCTATCGTCTGCAGCCTCTGCAGTTTTTATTAGATTTCAGAGAAAATTTACTCCCCTTCTCCGATCCCAGCAAGCATTTGTCTTGACCCGATCAAATATTTTTCATTTGCAAGAGTTCTTCAGAATATTATTTTAACCTAAATTTACAACAACAACAACAACAACAACAACAACGTCTACTTTCTTCCTTCCTTCCTTAGTCTAATTTTCGAGCAATTTCGATACGCGTGCGTTAATAACAAATGCTCCCACATTCCGTAATTTTGATGTAGAGGCGAGAATTCTCTCTTCGAAAGCAACCAACTTTTGCTTAATTAATCGAAAGGCAATAAACAAATATTTTAATATTTAAGACGATTGAGGGGCGACCACAACTTAAAGTACTAGTTAATAGTATCGTTAATAAGCGTAAGCGACCTGCTATGGTAATCGTGTACATTTTTCATTTATCAATTTTAGTGACTTAAGAAGAGAGATTATTTCACTTAGAAATGCGAAAATCTTGTAATAAGAAGCCAAGTTAAACAACAACAACATTCAGTTAAACGCAAACATTTACTTGCAAACAAGTTTTTTCATTAAGAGTAAATGAGAGAGACGTGAGTGTTTAGAAAGCGTTCATTCACATCATACCCTCGGTTGGTTGTCGTCACACAATACCGCCTATAGTTTATTCACCCAACTCAATATTTTCATATCTTGCTAACTAATTCTTAATTTTCTGAAATTGGCAACATTGCTCCAAATACACGCAACTTACATGCATACAAACGTACATGCGTTCTTCTCTTACGAAAGCATTGTTACAAGAGTTTTTTTGTAACTATAATTACCACTTAAAGGAAACTGTTTTGTGTTGTTTTCTTGTTTTGTTGTTTTTATGTTTTTATGCTTTTTCTTCCTTTCCTTTTTCTTTTTTTTTTTTATTTTTTTTTATTTTTTTTTATTTTTTTTTTTTTTTACCCTTTAAATTGCACTGCATGAAATCTAAAGTAGAAAATGGTCGTTTTCATTGTTATGGCTAAGTAACTAAGTAGTTTTCATTTGTGCGGAACACCACAGTGTGTTGTTCATTATGTTGGCTTATGCACAAGGTTATAGAATATATAGAGAATTTTTACTAGTTTTTACGTTAACAATTTTTGGTTTATGCCATGATTTCATTGTTACGACAATGCTTTCGGCGATGCTTGAAGTTTAGGTCAGGTTAGTTAATTATATTAAAAATTAATTTAATTGGGGCGCGCTTTATTGATCGGCTCGCTCGCTTTATGAATATGCATTAAACCCCATTTAATTCAATTTAATTCATAATAATTACCTTTAGTGTATTGTTCAAAAATTTGATTTTTCAATTATAAAGCATTTTTAAGTATTGCAAGTCATTCGGAGCGTTCACATGTGCGTAAATGATGCCGATGGGCTTTCTGATCTCGTTTCGTAAGCATACGTTTAACACAATTATAATAATATACGCAGGTGGACAAAAAAGTAGGTATGAGGTGTAGTTCCCAGTTCTATACTACAAAAATGTTGTAAAAGATAGCTTCCACAAAGCCCACTAGCAATGCATTTACATGCCGCACTATACTCACAATTCACAATTAATTGCGGGAATCTCACGTGAGCTAGTTTTCGTAATGAAAAGTTGAGACTTTTATTTGGCTTTAGTGGGCCAACCTAGCGGGATAATGATCCGCAACATTGCGTGAAAGGGTGATTCCGGGAGCATAGTTTCAAAATCATTCAATGGCCAAGTGAATCCTGTTGAGAATCTTTGAGAAACTTTGGGGTTAAATTTTCCGTAGCAATAAGAAAGACTTATGGGACATACGTCAGTAGAGACTTGCTCTAAATTCATTTCATATTGACCTAAACGAATCGTACCTGTCCTTAAACGCAGGCTTATTGACTGCCAAAATAATTTCTATAAAAATGGTTACTTTTAATATATTTTATGCACCTATGCTTTACTGTCCACTTAGGATCGTGTGATATTTTAAGACCGAAATGAATCTCTTGTAAATTGTAAAAAATGCGGAAATGTTCCTGCTTTGTAATTAAATGGAAAGGAAATGGAGAAAGAATATCGCCCATCAACATAAAACCATGAACAACAATTTTTCTATCCATCTGTGTACATATGTACATATTCATGTTTTCATCCAAATCATTGGAAGCGGTGATCATCGTCGCTATTATACAATCCCGGAGGAGAGTTTCCCCCATTTTGTCTAAGCTTAAGTCGCGTTCGTCTTTTTATAAAAGTAAAATATGATGAAAACGAGTGAGGACATTATGGTCGTGCAAGGCCAGCCATTAGATACCCTACACCCTACTTGTTTCGGTAATAACACGACAAAGACATTCATTTCCACATTAATTTCATGCGAAGGCATATTTTCGTGAAAGTCCACATTTTGAAGGATGTCTCAAACATGACATGGTTTGATCAAAATTTAGCAAAATTAATTTATTTGCAAAAAATTTTATTATTTTCCAGTTTTCGTCAGAAAAAATTGAAAGTAGATTTTCTCTCCATATAAGGAGTTGCTTTTCATGATAACCCCTATATATGTTGGGATCTACAAAATAGACCTATCTGGTCCAAATAGTGTAAAAATTAAACATATTTCTGAAAGCTTTAATATTCATGCGAAATCTTATATGGAGCGGGGTCCACGAAACAGACCCATATGATCCAAATATGGTCCTATTAATTTTTTGTCAAATTATTATCATAAATAAATTTTCATTGTAAAACATTAATGATTAGGTGGTCCATATTTCCATATTTCATTAAGTTGATTTGCAACTTAGATCTTCTTAGGAGTCGCAAAAAATTACCCCAGTCGGAGGTGGTCCATATTTCCATATTTCATTAAGTTGATTTGCAACTTAGATCTTCTTAGGAGTCTCAAAAAATTACCCCAGTCGGAGGTGGTCCATATTTCCATATTTCGTTAAGTTGATTTGCAACTTAGACCTTCTTAGGAGGCTGAAAAAATTACCCCAGCCGAGTCAAATTTATTTTAGAATGCCGGAATAGTATTGCTCGGGGACTTCTGTCGAGAAATTTTGAAAATTGTAAATTTTTCCATATAGCCAGTTTTTAAAGTAGGGCGTTATACGTGGACTGACTGACAATGCGGATCGATTCAAGCCATTATCAATAGCGTTCGTCTTTGGTCTAAAGCAAAATTTCAACAATTGTGATCTGTAGTTTGAACACGAAAAATATATGGACAGACATCAGACGGACAGACAGGCTTATATCGATTCAGAGAAATGATTCAGAAAATGTTTCTGAATCGATCGGCATAATGGAGGGTGCGTTTATCTTACGCCCTTCTGCGTATCACATGCGTCCGCACAAACTTAATATACCCGCTGCCACAAGTGATGTAGGGTAGGAACAGATTTTTTTCAAAGTAAACTAGACTGGAAGCTTGACTCTCTTATCACTATTCATTATTACCCATCACGTGGAGTGGGCTCAGTTCAATTATATCATCCGCCGTATGCCAACAAGTCAGTCTATATTATTTATATCTTCGATAGTCTTTAAACAACACTGAATCAAATAGTGGTCAATAGCTCAGATCAGATCATCCTGACAAAGTCCTGGCAAATTCCAATTTCAAATATCCGTTCCGTTCGTTAGCAATCCTCAAGGACTGTTAGTGTAGAAACATGTGTAGGCATGTGTGTAAAGGCTACGTGGCGGGAAATTTCAATATATCTCATGCATAGTATATATATATATATATATTTATAGATGTAGAAAAGTGTGTGAAATTAAAAATAAGTAAAATGATACTTAACACGGTGACGATGGTATTCGTGTAAAATGGAAAATCACATTTAAATGAGTTGCAGCGACAAATCACTTCACTAGCGGAATCTGTATTTAAAATTTATTCAAACTCTTATATCTCTGTTTGGTTTTCTCTCTCTCGTTGCAGTTGAAGCAATGTGACCTTTGAAATAAATGGCGGCAAAAACATAAAAATTCAAAAGTAAACAAAAGCAAAACAAAAAAATATCATTTGATTTTGTTTGTGTTGTAAAATGTTAACGCAGCATCCTCCACAATTTGCATACGGTTGCGCTGGCAAAAATGCAAATTTTGCACAATGTAACACCAACGAAATACAAGCAACAGCCAGAACAACAACAACAAAAACAACAAAAACAACAAGAGAAGCAACGCAACGCAAATTAAAAGCATTTATTTACAAAACCTTTACCATCATCACAATAACAACAAAAACAGTAACTGCCACTCAATGCTCGCAATGCCGTTGTAGAACAACAAAAGCCAAAGCCATACATCAACGGAAACTGTTAGCCAAAAAATCGGAAGAAAAAAATTAAACGATCAAATTAATAAAAATAAAAAGCGTAAAAATATATTAAAAAGAAAAATAATAATGTTTTAATAACAATAATAATAATAATAATAATAATAATAACGCATGAAATACAAAAACAAGAAATAACTTACAAAAGGCGGAACATAGGCGAGAAAGTTTCTCTAAGCCGGAGAAGGAGAAGCTAAATAGTACCGCGGCGAAGTTAGTTTAAAAACGAATCAAAAACGAAAAAACAGCCTTCGAACCGCTCCCCCTTCGCCGTTAAAGTTATATTAAATTTTCTTCTTTTTTTTTTCTTTTTTTTTTTCTTTTGTTTTTCTTATTATTTTTAATTTAGTTTTATTCTCTCTCGGACGGAAATCCAAATTAATTAGTTTCTCTAGCTGAGTGATTCATTTCGGTATAACTGAAAGCATTAACATTTTTATCGTTACATTATTTTTTTTATTTTTTGTTACTCTTCCGTTCCGGTTTAAAATTTAACTACCTATAAACACACACATATATACATCATATACAGCTATATATATATATATTTATATATATGTATATATATATGTACAAATGTGCTGGTGTACGTTAAACAAACTATGCTAACGCGACTCTATACAACCGAAGAGGATCCGGCATTGTGTTCGATTATATGGGGTACGAATTTTACGGCGACGCCTGCTGCTGATGAAAATGACAGTAATGTTGGGGGTATAACAGCTGCTTCGATCTCATTAAATGGTGCCAGTGCTGGTTACGTAAGTTCCGGTAGGAATTCTGCTGCTTCTGCCATTGTTGCATCTGTTACAGTTGGCGACAATTTACGCGATGATTTTTACATAAGCAATGAGGTAAGCATTAAGATTTCGATTGAATTGATTAACATCACGAAACCATCTCATATTCATTTAGATGAAAGTGTAATCACAGGTTTCGAATGCTAAATTAACAGAAATAGCGGATAGAAAGCACTTACGAAAAACACACGACAGAGTAAATTAAGTGAACTTTTTTTCACAATTAATTTTAATTTTCATTTTCCTTACCCTCAAGTCCAATGCTAAAAGACTCCAGTCGTGCCCTATGAATTCCATACCGCTTTCGATGCCATTGCCACGTTACGATTTTAATTGCTCTGTAATCGAAATTAAATTAATTAACAACATTGCATATAATCTACTCCTTACTCTCTACGCTTTAGCGAGGCTTTGCCTGCTTGGACTCATTCGAAGGACATTGCTCGCTTCACTTGTCCAGTCTCAAGTCAACCCAGACTGTCTATCGATGAAAGTGTAAACCGACAGGATTTCATTTAATCCTCTCCTAATGTCGATGAATAATAGTTAGAGTCTCACAAGTTCGTTACATATTTCAGATCATTCGTATCATCATATGGGTGACGAGTGTACCGATTCATTATGCAAATGCAAGTGCAGAAGTTACGCAATAAAATGTTTAGTCTTCATATCAATTCTGTCGCACTTCAATCCATGAATTGACTTGCATTTCAATTTCTTGCCCACACACTTACCTATCTACCTATTTAACCATTCAAACCGATAACGAATTTGCTTACTTACTTACTTCGCATTGTAATCATCTCTAACCGAAAATATCATTAATATTTGTTGTTCGATTGTTGAGTTCTGCACACATTTCTCTCAATTATTTCAATACATTATTTTTTCCTCTTAAGTCTCATGTAAATTAAATTTATTTCTCATTTTTAGTCTTTTTGCTTTTAAACCAAATTTAATGAAATGAATGAATGTACATACCAGAGAGAGAGAGAGAGAGAGAGAGATAAAGGGAGAAAGTGTCCATTTATTTTTGATTTTAATTCTCAGACCAATAGTAATGCTCGTAAAGGGTCGTAGACTTGCCTCATATGTTCCGGATACTATGCATTATTTAATAATCTCTTAAATTATTTTATTTATTATTTTTATTCCTTTTTCTTGTTTTGTGTTTACATTTTCTTTTCTTTTCTTTTCTTTTCTTTTCTTTTCTTTGCTTTCCGTTTTTCTTGTATTTTTATAGGATCCACGTACGGAAATATTACGAGAATACTCCTATGGCATTATATTACCCATCATATGTGCTCTGGGCATTATTGGAAACGTACTCAATCTCGTTGTATTAACGAGACGTAATATGCGTGGCACGGCCTACATATACATGAGAGGTTCGTAAAATTTAACCCATACTGTACTTGAATGCTTGTGTATTGTATATCTTTACATATAAATATTTAGTTACATATTATTCTGTATATATTA
>KK502432.1:1529971-1550859 GCA_000688735.1 Glossina austeni | reverse complement strand
CCCCCCCCCCCCCCCCATCCCTTTTAACACAGTTAATACATCGAAGTTAATGTATCGAAGTCTTGTTATACGAAACTTTTTCATTCCACCTAAAATATCATATAAATAATATAAAGCACAACTATATGGACCGGCTTATATCGAAACCTTATCCGTGTTATAGTGAGATCGTATTATAAAATATCTTGCAAGAATGTAAATCGATGCAATGTGTACCGTCTTGTATTGAAACCAAGTCTTAAGGTCTGAAAATTTTATTCGGAAAATTTCTTCTGGAAATTTCACTGCAAATGTACGCAACAATGAAAAAGTAGTAGCATCCGCCTGAGTGGCCGAGTAGACAAGAGTCTCGACTCAATGATCGTGGGTTCAAATCTCAAGTGTGATAGAGTTTTTAATAATAATAATAATAATAATAATAATAATGTTAATAAAAATAAAAAGCCGAAAGCCTTAGATGCTAATGCTTTAAGACTTTAGTCTTAGAATTCATTCTCTGCCTAAATTTATATACTAATAATAATAATAATAATAATAATCATAATAATAATAATAATGAAAAAGTAAAGTAACTTCAAGTAACTTCAACTTTCATTGAAAAAAAGAAAAAAAAAAAAAAAGAAAGCATGAAATTCAACGTTGTGCTCTCATTAATGATAAAATAAAATTGAAAGGAAAAATGAATTAAAAAAAAAAATAAAACACATACGAGTTTTTTTTTTTATTTTTTGATATCATCTTGTATCGGAACCCCTGTTAGAACAATCGCAAATTTTTGTACCGTCTTGTACCGGAAAAATGCTTAGCAAATACTGTATTAAGCGAGGCACCTCTGTATGCGTACAGCATACGTAAAGGATGTCGAGTAACAATTCATTGATCGTCGATAAATGATAAAAAAGTGCGATAGAGTTTTCAATAAAGCCGATCGCTTTAAATGCTAAGGCTTTGCAACTTTAGTCTTGCAATTTATTTCTCTCGCCAAATTAATAATAACAACAATAATAATAATAATAATAATAATTTGTTAAAAGACAACAAGCAATTAAGCGAAGCATCCGATGTCCAATTTACAAGACGCAGATCTGAAAAGAAGAATTTAGTTGAGACAACTTTGTATTGAGAGTAATCGCTTAAAAGGAACATAAAGCTTAGCTGTTTATATGAATTCAAGAAGTAATTGATGCGCAAAAGACAAACTCGTAAACAACTGCTAGGATTATATAGAAAGAAATAAAAATGCTTTTTTTATTCAATAAAGGGATTTATTTATTCCATAAAGCTGTCGCTCCCACGAATGCTGATGTTAGTTGAATGCTTTTTTAACATTTTGTAAAGAACAGATGTTGTCAGCACAAGAAGAGGAGTGCAAAAAGGCTTTTATTCCTTTGTAATTCCCATTCCCATTCAAAGTTGAAATGCATAACTTCGACGGCTTTGATGACTACCTCAATCTGCCAGGTGGTAATCTTACCGTTAAGCTTATGCTAAACGAAAAATACGTAGAATAAACTCATGTGTGATACCAAAAACTTTCTTCATTTGGTTCTCACAATTTCAATGCTTGCTTATAGAACGACTAGCCGAGACCGCCAAAATACGCCTCAATTTCTGGGTCCAAATCTTGCTTCTGTTGTTACTAAAACAGCCTGGGTTGGGACAGCAATACGAACTTGAACCTGTGTTACTTATCCAGCACTTCGAGTCCATAACAGTTTGTTGCTCTTGTTCTAATGCGAGTAAACGCGGCATCCTTGCAGAACACAACTTTTGCAGGCCCAAGTATTCGTGCAAAATAGTGAATATATTGACCCTGCTTCTAATATTCTTAGTAGGTCAGCCCTCTTTGTTTTCATTTTCCTTTATTATGTACTCTGAACAATCTTTAAGCAATTGAGGGTTTGCATCGAAGACTACTACTATACGGGGCCATAGATCGGCGCAGTCTTTCGAAGCAAAACCGACAATACCTGAACCTTTCATTACTTACTATAACGCCCGGATTATCCTCATAGTGTATAAGGACGCCGTCCCTGCAACGGAATGGTTTTCCCTGGCGTACGGCTAACATTAGCTTTTCCCTCAACTCAGATGACAGGTGGACAGTGACCACAAACATTTCATCGGCCTCACCAGCTACTAACGCTTCAAGCGACCGCGAACTCCGTGCATTCTTTTTGATATTCTCTTTTGTTCCCTACGTCCTATATATTTAATATCGCCCATGTCGCTTCGCTTAAAATCGGAAACGGGCATAAAGTCGCTAAGGCGACTGTAAGTTGTAACTAAGTTAAGGAAATGCAAGCGAATTTTGACATCAAATTTGATGACGTGGATCGTTCTTTTTTATCGAAATGCTATCTATACGTCAGTCCCGATAATTAATCACCGACATGTTGTATGCCCGAGATTTTATTTACCGTGTTTTTGCTTGACTTTTTGCGTTGCTTAACATGCAAGCGCTTAAATCGCCTCGATTTGAGGCAACACTATGTTGCGATTACTTGAAATTAAGTTCAAGTCCAATCAAAAATAGAACGCTGGAAGATCCATAATTCTATCCTACCTTTTTACTCGTTAGTTCGAATTTTAGAAAACTTGTTTTGTAACGGTTTGTGTCACACTGGTCTATAAACTTTTGTTTGGCATTTCGAGGCAACTATTGCATCCCAGACGATTTAATTGGCAAACGTGCTCGACAATTTTCACCTGAGCTTAAATTGCTGTCCCCTGCATACACAGGATTTTAGAGGGATTTAAGTAAACTCTCGACCGTTAATAGCTAAATGCATACCGAAGACTACGAAATATAATGGACAAGAGGAAGAAGAAGAAGAAGAAGAATTGTTAACGTTGTAGAAGTAAGACATGACGTTACTATCCTCTTGAATTGTTCCACTGAACTAGCGATAATATCGTTACAAAGACTAACCCGACTGTGTGTTTGCATGAATTTATTCGTTAATTTTCTTCAATAATAGCCCAGCAATCGAACTCTATTTCAATCCTAATGTTAAGATCTCATATTAAGCGTCGATGCTCTGCCTATACGTTGCTTTTCCAATATCGTCACAAAAAAAAAAAAAAAAAAAAAAAAAAAAAAAAAAAACCCAACAGACAAGCGTGCCATGGTGTCAGCTGACAAGACCTTGATAGCAGCGATTAATGTTGTTATTCGATCAGGGACTTTGTGACACAACAAAACGATGTCCTAACTTTTTATGCCATTATTACCTGTCTTATGGCAGATATGGTTTTAATTAAATTTCCCCCAAATGTTACAAAACATTACATCAGTTTGTATGATGACGATATAGATGCAACATCAGCTATTGAGTATAAAAAGGGAAAAACTTTTCTAATATTGTAATAGAGTGGAACAAAGAGAAAAAAAAAAGATGTCGCATATTTTCTTCAACACCCTCATAAATATCAAATTAAATAATAAACAAAAAAAAAAGTTTTTCCTTAAATAAAATCAAATGTTTTTTCGCTGTTTTATACGAATCCTGAGAAAAACTTTTACTGTTCATTCATTTTTATGATATACTCGTGCATCTGCTATGTTTCGGATCCATATTGTTTTTTTTTTTTTTTTTCTGCTTCTTTCCCTTTCCTTTCTTAAATATTTTTTCCTTTTTCTTATAAATAAAAAAATAATTTCTTGCCCCGAAGTTATAAAATCGTGACAATACTCTGAAGGAAATACAAGAAATAAGACATTATCACAAGGATATCAGTGGCACTATATATGATGGATGCCGTTGTATTTTATGTGCACTATGGGAAGAGTTTAAGGGAAGCTTGTGAACAAATTGAAAACACAACAATGAAGAAGAAAAGAAAAAAAGAAATCACAACAATTTTCAAATTAATATTTTATGTTATTGCGAGATCATTAATACTCATCAAAGACCATAAGTAAACTGAATCGTACATTAAAGCAACGCAATCATAACCAATGACTTGACATGACACGCATGAATATTTGCCGTTAGAGCACACAAAGGAAAAACCTTCAAGATGGCGTATCTGTGACTTTATTTGTTTCATTTCCAACAGTCTTTAGCAGATATTGGCTAAGAATGGTGTAAGCGTGAAGCTTGGAAGGACAACACCCAAAGCCTGGAAATCGCAATCCCTTCTTAAATCTTTATACAAATGTTTCGCCGCACGCATTGCAGGCTCGCTTCAAGTTAAACGCAACAGTTCAGCAACAGTAAAACAAGAAATTTTAATACAAGAAACTTACTACGAAACCGGGCGTTCTATTGGAGAAGCTACACATTGTGTGTGGTGCCATTCAATGGCACCGATTGGGCGATAGGTCACAGATAATGTCAACATGTTCATACTCCACATAAGACAGATCTCACTTGACGGGCTTGCTCGACTTGTGCAGTAGAACGTCTGCTTGACACCGCTCGAGAACATGTTCACGCTACTAACTACTTACTTAAACCTACGAGCGAGAGGCGTGTTATTTGTGATTTAATCTTTCGCAACCAATATCTTGTAGCGGCTGCAACTCCTGCACAATATTTCAGAATATCAATTGGTTGGACGACAAGCTGTAGGAGTAAATAATATGTGAAGGAGCAAAGATGTATTAGCCAGAGTTCGATTCAGCTCTTCTCCGTTGTGTGAAAGAACACGCGAACAAACATGGCCCAGCTCAAGCACTTCAAATCAACATTTCATATAAAATTACAGCCACGGATCCATCCATCCACTGATATCGAAAACTCTCGAATTTGATTTATTTTTTTCAAATATTTTTGTAAAGCCTCTGATGCCGAGTTGAATGTGTTAAGTTAATGGTAAACACCGAAAAAAATTATTGTCATGCGTTAGAACGAATTACTGAGTACCCGCTATTCGTTTGTTGAACTTCAAAATATACGATATGCTATATCATATGACATCCAATACGATATACGATATTGTAATGATTTATGATTTTATACAACTTGACAACACGCTATAGATTAATAACCAAAAAAAGGTCCTACTTGCGCAAGGCGTTTTTTCGCAGCGAATTTTACGCCCAATTAAATTAATTTCCCAGCTGGACTTGGCGATCTTCTTAAAGAGAAACACACGGCCAGACACTCCTTTTGGGCGCAGCCTGAAGCCATAATTGTTATTTGCACAGACAGCCAAACGGCGCAGTTGAGTCTCAAAGGCAGATCAAATCCATATATACTCCGTCAGGTCGCGGATGAATGCTTTCACAAGCAGCAAAGATTTCGCAAGTCTAGTCTATTCCTCTGCTCTTGCCCCCCACCCACCACTCACACTTTTCCTCCCACCCTTTACCTACTCACCTTAATGAGTACGAGTACTTGATGTTTTAGCGATTAACTCATGAAATATTAAAATTGTTTTTTTCATCTTAGGACACGTAGCAGAATGCTTTTAACACGCGTCTCTTTCTTTCGCGTTCATTTTGCTTAAAACTATTAGCGAGATTTTCTCTATTTTTCCAATACGAAATGTTTCCTTCATTCTAATTTTTCATAATTTTCATGGGCATATTTTTCCGAGTGTTTACAACACACTCGTCACATTGTTTTCCTTTATAATTTACTGTTATTTTGCGAAACTCAAGACAATCAATCGCTTGAAGCGTTGCAACAGCAGCTATGTAGAGTTAAAAATATGAAGAGCACAGAGAACGCGGAAAATATGAGTCGATTGTTGTTAGCATTATTTACTGCAATCAAGTCGAGCGAGTATTTAAGGAATTAATGTAAAGCCTTTAAAATTCTCAACTAAGATTGTTCTACCCCGGAGAGACAACCAAGTACCAAAAAGTTTCAAATATCAAACGTGATAAATGGCGGTTTAGCTGAAATAAAACAAAAAAAAAAAAAGATAAGGAAATTAATTAAATTAATTATGCAGAAATGATTTAACGTAAGTTTTCCAATTTAAAAGCCAAACATAAATAAAAAAATTAACAGAGAAACATACCTATAGGAATGCCTTGAAGATGTAATTTAATAATAATGGTGTGAGGAATGCTTTTAGAATTTTTTGATTATCATCGCGCGTATGCTTAAAATTATGCTTTAAAAATTGATAAGATTTCGGTTGAACAAGGAAAAGAGAAAAAAAAAAAAAAGGAAAGAAAATTATTTCATAATGTGTTTCTAGACGCTTCTGCCCGAACACGTGTCACTCATTACACGCATTACATTAAGAATTATTTATGCCTTCAATGAGAATGATACCACAAGATGTAGGGAAAAGCACTTTTCACTTCATTTGAGAAAATGATGTCACTTTGAGAGATTTTCAAACTTTCTCGCATATGCCTTGAACGTGTTGTCCTCATTTATTTGACTGTTTGACTTAGAGATCATAGGAAAGCAATGAGCCTCCTGTGAAGTTTGCTTCACTCTCTTACTATACTCCGATGCTTGAACAGATATCGCAATGCATGAAAAGGTGTACAATTCGTATCGGGGCAAAAAGCAAAACCGAATGTTTAAGCGGAAAAATTGATGCCTTGTATTTGGTCTCGCTTAGCAATACCGCGTTTATTACTAAAGTGACAGACGATGATACGAAGTGTAGTAAGCAGACTGTGGAATAATAAGAATGTCGCGATTTTATCATACATGGCTTTGTGTGACCATGAAACTTCGTTTAGAACAATAAAGTTGGTCCCGGTCAAGCTCGACAACCAGTCAAATCGATCCATTACACGGCCCGCAATTATCAAAAAAAAAGAAGTAATACTGGAATTTTTCTGTGGACTCAAGCACAAAAAGTATGGAGACTGATGACGATTAAATGGTTCGAAAAATTCGGATTTCTTTAAATGCGTTTTCCTCGAAACCGTGTTTCTCAAGCTCATCGTATTGCTGGCTCCTTCAGTTTTCTTCGAACTACTACTCGGCCCTACAGCAACGAACTTCCACCTGCAAATCGCTGCTAAAACGAAACGAAGTGGAATGATTTTTGGATAGGCTGACCATAGGCGAAGGAAAGCATGCACGAGAAGAGGGCGCAAAAATGTCTTGGATACCATTAGATAGGAAGGACCGGTTTGACCACACGTAAAGCAGCGCGCCTTACTTTGTGGTATATATGGGCTGCCACCCTGTTTTCTACGATCTTGCCTAAGGCCCCGCAAGTAAGCGCCCCTGCGACTTTCCTGCCTCCGCTGGCTTCTCGCCCTTGTACTGCAGGCGTCGTTTAAATGATAATTTGCAGTTGATCCTCACTCCTAGGTATTCTTGTGACATATACCGACATTATCAGCTATTTTGCAGTTTTAAATTGTTTTCGACATATATAAAGATTAAATGTGTCTTGGCGTGCTTAACGATTTTTTGCTTTCGAAAACAATGGATTAAAGGATTTGTAGTAAATTTGATGTTAAAAATAAAATTAATTGGTCCAACTTACTTAAAACGTTGTCTATGACATTTGGCGAGTCGACTTTGAGCAAAAAAGAAGAAAGAGTTCGTGGGTGGTGCAAGCTGTTCACAGAAGGCCGAGAAGATGTTAATGACAATGCCCGCCCTGGACACCTCAACACGTTAACAACTGATGCAAACGTTGAAGCAATGTAAAATGTTGTTACGGAGAATCGCCGAATCACTATTAGAGAAGTTGCTGAGAATGTCGGCATATCGTGCAACTCATGCCATTCAATTTTTTTTCAGATGCTTTGGGCACAAAACATTATAAATACTACGCCACGTGCCAGCTGACACGTGATTGCTTGTTCGTTTTTTTTTTAGGTAAAAACAATTCAGTGATCATGCCTCTGTCACAGTCTCCGCTGAGCTTAGCCCCTGCGATTGTTTCCTATTCACAAAACTGAAAAAATCAATGAAAGGGAGGAGTTTTGCGACGACTAAGGAATAAAGACTGCATCGCCAGAAGAGCGCATATCAGATGCGCTTCAAGGATTGGAGAAACCGCTGACACAAGAGTATTATACCTAAAGGGGATTATATTGGGGGCCACCCAGCAGATATTAATTGAATAAATAAATATTTTTCAAGAAAAATTAAGTCATCTATTTTTTTGAACACACCTCGTATGCAACATCCAGAAAGATTTGAAGTGTACCCACCTTTTATTGTACTGATCGATTCACAATTAGTTTTTGAATTGATTGAAGCTTATCCGTCCGTCTGTCTACCTTGTTGTCTTGTATTCCCCAAACGAAGCTAAATTTTTGAAATGTTTTGATGGATTTGATGGATGATTGACGCGGTTTGTCCCAAGCACGAACGCTACTCGAAGTGGTACGGATCGACACTTTCCCATTTAAGGCCTTATTTTAAATAGCCGTTATACTAATGTGTGTAGGGTGATGCAAGGTGGCCCACTACATTGTTTTTGCTTGTTGTAAAACTAAAAATAATTCCAAACCAAGCAACACATGGCCTGTAGGTGACAGGCAGACGTGCTGTTCTACTTTTCGAAACTAAGTAAGAATTAACACAAGCTCTTTAAAATTTAACAGATATGGTTATTAATACTATAATAGATGATAAGACCATTTCTTAATGAATAAATAAAAAAACGAAGCCATTGAAAAATTCTCACATTAGTCATGTATCGTCTTTTTACAACACTATCGTCGTTTTGTTGCTTTGAAATAGTCCCGAAATGACCCGACTGTAGCACTTATTAGTGACGACCATTGTTAACGACATTTGTTGACAACAGAGTCAGAACATTTATTCTTGGTTTGCAGGACGATTTCACGATTTGCTTTAAACCGTCATTGGAACTCAATCGATCAATTTTGATTTTCGATTTATCGGATCGATCCCAATACTTTTTAGATTTGCTTGGCAGATTGTTAACAAGGAAGGTTTATGTCATGCTTTCGAAAATAATTAGGCAGCTTAAGCAAAGTATTTGCGACTTATGAGTTATACGAAAATTTGATAAGAGGAAGTAAGAGAAATTATACAAGACCAGGTCGGATGGTTCGCTAACTGATTAACATGAAGCGACCGATCTATTCATTTTATCAAATACATCTCGCATCGTTTCACTTTGTACGCACATCTATCTACACATTATCGCTCCACTGATTCGAGTTCAGTTTAAAAAGCAACATCAATACAAGTCGATAATAAGTTAAGTTAATAAGTGAAGAATAATGCGAGCTTTGAAAAGAAGATTAATTTTCACTAAATTTGGTCGATGTCAGTTCGCGTTTAGGACGCCCTCCCGAAAAGTACGCTTTTAAATGAAAGAAGCGCATCATTACGAAAACAAATGAGGATCTATATCAGATGCATTGATGTAGGGTATTTAATAGTGCGTCATGTACGAGCATTATTTTTCTACTTATTGCGTTGCGTCGATTTGAATCAATTCTATAACTAATTCTTCGCGAAAACAATTCTTTATCCAAAATCGATGTTATTTTCTTTCTTTTGTCGATATTTTCCAAAAATCATACGCACTTCAATGTGTATCGAACGACATTTCTAAAATTTCTTTTACTCCTTATTTGAGACAAGAAATGGCGATCTATTAAAATTTAAAGGTTAAGGGGATACCATGAAAAGCCATTGAATTTCTTTTTTTCTAGACTTGTTGTGTCGTAATTTGGTTTTCAAAAGATTTTAGGAAGTTTCTGGAAACAGACAAAATGGGTTTCAAGGCGTTGGTTGGTACTTTTTAAATTAATTCGAGAAAAGGACCAGAAATTTCCAACTAATGCTTGCAAGGTAGCACGAAAATCTGAATAATTAAATTTGAAAATGGAGCGATTTTCGCGCTAAATAAAAGAAGATGAAAACTAACCGTTATATTGGCGACGCAATTCAATGAAAAGAATCGTCTTCTTCCAAGTTATTTACTTAAAGTTATTATTAAAGATTTATATATATCTTCGATTTGTCCAACCCACCTATTTTACTGCTTCGTCGACCAATTGCACAACCAAAACAACTAACTTTCAAACACAACACCAACTAAAAGCAAAGTAGCGAACTCTGCTAATAAGCTCTTATTGACGGCCTCAATGATGGCTTTATATGCTGCAAAATTATAGAAAATTTTATCGTCGCAAACTAACCAAAGAATCAGTCAAAGATTTAGTTTAATGCACTTTAGTTTATTTATTCTTTTTGAAAGCATGGAGCGAAGAATATGGGGAAGAGGCAGAGGTGTAAAGGCGCTCTTATGAGGAAGATTAAGAAGATGGGTTGGCTTATGAGTTCATTAGGAGCACGCTTAACACATCTACGAAATTCTTGACAATTTCCTTTCACAGTAAACTCTTATTGCAAACTTTCCTTAAGCAGCTAAGAGCTTTTAGAAGCTTTCAAGTCCTACATATTTAAGTTTGCCATTACATAAGTTAGTTAGTACATAGTTATTCTACAACAACTATGCAAACAATTTAACAAAAGAAATTCATACGCGCTTGCATGTATTTCGATCAGAAACATCTATCCCATCTAACTGAAAATGGTCGAGCAATGCGAAGTACACAACGATGAAATTCGAAGATTTTGATCTAATCATGAAACGCTCAAAATTGCATTTTCGATATAGAACACATGACTCGCGTGGGCGAACCTGAGAGAGATAACTTCAGTTCCCTAAGCTGTTGTTTGGATAGCTTGAGCAGCGCCCAAGTTGTTTTCATTTGTTTTTTTCCATGTAAGAATAAAAAAATTTATTGATAAACGTAACAACTGCTTGTTATTACATTATACGCATTTTCGACATAAACCGAGCGTTCAGGCATAAACTATAGTTTAGAGATGTATTTGCGTTAGCTAATAATACCACAAGAAAATTTTTCTTAATGGCAATACTGTTCTCTTACGACATTATTCTTATAATGAAAACGTCCCTAAACTATGGTTTGTGCGCAAAATTCCACTCGCCAAACAACCTTATTATGTAAAGAATAACAACAGCGTAATATGCAATGTTGTTGTCCTCGCAACAACACCGTTTATTACTATGTATGTAAAACTCAGCCTGGACGCAAATCATATAAGTAGTGCTAAGTAAAATGTACAGAGTGCCGGACGGAGAAAAGATATTTCCACCAAAGTCAATGCATATGCACAGTGTGCCTCGTTACAGGACACGAAAAATAATTTCAACTTAACTACGCATATAACAACAAGTGATAAGTGATAGTTTTACTGATAATGCCCGAGGCAGATGAAACGCACGTGCTGTACGAACTTTTATACTTTATTACTTGCACGGCCTGATAATATGGGGGAGGAGAACAAGGTTGGGGCCATTGATCTTTTTATGCACTACAATAGAGTTGTTGCCACATAGCTGCAAGTGGATGCGTCATCCGTTGACTAGCATTACACAAAGCTTTCCCACGCCACGTTATTATTTGCTACGAACTCGAAAAGCTGCTTCTGTTGTCCGTTTTACGAGAGACAGAGAAAGCCAAATAGCAAATGTAGCTAAGGAAATATTTAAAATGAGAAGTAGTAGAATCTCAAGGTCTTTCGTTGTGGTGTTGTTGTTCTTAACAACACCATAAGCAACGCAGTTAACTAGGAGCCGTTCAACTATTAGGTTTGAATCACATGTCTATCGGCTGCAAGTATTTTTGCCTATTGTCAGCGTAGATCGCTCAGTTGTCCTTCCCACCTCGACTCGTGACCATCGAATAGAATTTGTATGCCAAAGTTTAAACCTTTACGCCAATCTTTGAGTTCGTTGGCGTCCTAAGAAGAGGTAGAAACCAAACACGGTTACATAGACACAAAATTTTAACTTGTGGGATTTCTAATGCATACACGAGCGTGCTATAAGTAGAAAAAGCAATTCTGTTATGCTCGTATTCTTCTGTTCTACGAGTAGCTATAGTAGTCAGTCATCCGTTTTTCCGAAGGTAGAGCTCCTACTTAGTGTTATACTCACATCAGGCTTACATCAGAGGGAAGGTGACGAGACGTCCCACCCAAGCCCTTAGTTGAAAGTATATATAGAATAAATCCCGAACTCACTTCTCCACTAGTTAGCTGTTACATGTGAAATGCTTAATACGATCACGTACATATATATGTATATATATATATATATATATATATAAAATTTGTTGATACCCTGTGGATACCTTTTAATTTACGTAGGTTATGCTATGCAAGTGAAAGTACTTTGCAAAAGAGCGAGGGAATAGACGTATAAAAAATTTCATTGTCTTTGCTAAGTATTCTTCCCCACAACTCGACATACGCATCCAAATATGTACGTAGTGTAGACAATAATCGCAGTTATTCAAGTAAAACTTAATTTATTTTCCGTTTATGCAACAGATTCTATATAAAATTTATTACATGTCTGCAACGTCAAAAAGTATGCAACTATAAGATTTATATGACTATTTATATGAAGCATGACCAGTGGAATGAATTTAGCAACGTTTGTCTCTCGCTATATAACCATGCAAGCATAGACTTTTGATAAGAATTAAGTTTCAAAACAATTTAACACATTCCCCACAGTGCATGTACTGTTTTCAGTACATGCAAAAAATCTCTCTTTTTGTACTCTAAGGACAATTTGACAAACATAGATATTAGAATTTAAAAATCAATCGTTCTTAGCGGTATTCTATACACTTCTGGTACAATTCTGTTTACAATGATGTTTAAGACGTGTGCCCATAACGATGCATGCGACAATGGCGATCAGTTGTGAGTAAATATTTTTGATTCATCAGTTAGATCTTTGCTTTGCGATTTCAATTGAACGGGATCTGCTTGGAATTGTAAGGGAAGAAAGGTTGAGAAATTCTTGAATTTTCATATTTAACGTTGACATAGGACATAACTGAGGATGAAATATATCTCGATACGTCTAAGGTAAATGTTGAAAATGGGTAACGAAAAATCAAGTGTTTTTGAACACTTCGGCTTCGGGGACGACTAAAAGAAATCTCTTTTCTTTCCATTTTGAATCGCTATCCGTTCCTGCTATTCATTTGAAACAATAGAGGGAACAAAGGAAGGCAAGACTTGACGTTTGTTTGTTCCTAAATAACCAACATTATGGTAACAATAAATAAGCACAAAATTATATGTTCATCAGTTGTAACCACCAAAACTAACCGGGACCACATCATACCACTCTAACAAGAAAAAAATTTTATTTCTATTAATTAAGGCCTCAGTCATCCCTATTAAGTGATCTAAGAAAAAAAAAAAAAAAAGAAAAGTTCATATAGAGTAAAATTTTGGGACAATCAAATGAAAATGGTTCAGTGCATTTTAATTGGGCGGGCTTATAATGCCCACACCCCTATGCAACAAAAACTGTGAACGCATTTGCTTTCCGTGTTTTTTGCTTGTTACTCACTCATAAAGCATAGCGCGTACACCCTGCCTTTAGTTTCCCTAGTTGCCTTTCCTTTCCTTTTACCCTTTTTTAGCACCGCGGTGATGGGTATAAAAGATGCGGTCCTGACCGAAGATAATTTTCTTACTTGTTTTGTGTTCTCCTTAGATATTTTATATTAATTATACTACTTCTCAGCTATGTTATCCCAAGTACATATGTATATGTATATAAAATATAATGTATATGTTTGTGTGTGCCATGCTTTGAGAAGGTTACGCACTTTCCTTTTATTGCTTATCAGATATATGAGGGGAATGCTTACACTTCTGTAGCATGGTAAACCATACAAACCTCGACTGTATTGTTTACGTTACGTGAGCGAGAGAAAATCTAGTTGAGGGCACGTATCCAAGGATTAGGCCCGAGATGATTACAATTTCTTGTTTTTCTTCTTTTCAAAATTTTCCATTGCAGCTTATTCAACGGCAGCTTTACTGGCGATTGTCTTTGCCATACCTTTCGGTATTCGAATGTTGGTACACAAAGATCGCGGACAATGGCAAGAGTTCGGACCTGCATTTTATACCGCGCATTTAGAACTTTTCCTAGGAAATGGTTGTTTAGGTAAGCGATTGCCTTAATAAAATTTTTAAAAATTTCCGTTTACCATTTCCCCCATTTTAGGAGTGGGAGTAATGATGCTATTAATTTTAACTGTAGAACGTTATGTTTCCGTTTGTCATCCCAGTTTTACTAGACCAGTAATGGGTCCTCCCGGGTATGCTTCAATAATATTTCTTAACAAATATCTAGGTGTATAAATAAGTCGTTACCGGTTTTTCTGAGAGCGGACGTACATTTTCTATTATTTACTAAGCTATTTGCTAACTTATCGCTTCCGCATGTGAAAGTACAATAATATCTACGCCTTTCGCGTATCAATAACGGTTCAAGAAACGTACTCAACCTGTTCTTTTTCGGAGATTTGAACGAGTGGAGTTTTGTGCCCAAAAAATTCGCTTAATTCATAGAAAGGATTCATCACGGATGGGTGATGGAAAGCAGACGCAATTCGCATAGTACCGGAAGAGTAAAAGGAACGATAATGTTGGTCAAGCCGAACATCTTTTGGATATAGGGTCTAGGGATTAGTTGGGTGTAGCACGTTTCGAGCTCCTTCCACCCAACCAAGGAACCATCGCCATAGTAGATTACTACCAACAACCGATGAAATTTTATCGCCCGTTAAACAAAAAAATAGGGCAAACATCGCTTGAGTTATTAGTGAAGAGGTGCTAAACCTTATATAAAAAAATTCATTGAGAAAACAATAGCACATCTGAGGTGTAATGACTTTACGCACTCGTCATATTCATTAGACATTCGACCTGCCTGCCCAAGCGTCGTCTTCGTTCTTCTCGTAATGTTCTAAGGGCAAGTACTCACTTGACGAATTCCAAACGAATATTTATTTTTTCGGTGTAGATTTCATTTTCTCTCAAACAGCTGAGAAGCATCGGTGGCTAACGATGAACAATACTTTGAATAAAGTGTAATTTAATAATTTCTTGAAACAATTCAGGATTAAACCGGTCAGGATTAATTTTTACACCTATCATATATGTAGTAGGTGCTTGTATGTATTTTGATCAGCGACAACTGTTGGTGAAAATGCCAGAGAGACGGGAAAATGTTGGAAATGTGTGTACTATACACGTTGCAGCAATTTTCCTCAATAAATAAAAGCATTCATTAGTCAAGTGAAAAAACGATCAAAATACATGCAAGCGCCTGATAAATATGTGCGTATGTGTAATTTATGAAATTTTATGATATTTTAATAGATTAACTGTTTTCCTAACCACTGTGCTGACATTTATCATATACCTGCCGAGCGTTTTTCGCGGAGAATTAATTAAATGCATTTTACAAAACGACGGAAATTTTGTATATTTTCGACGAGACAACAATGTTTTCCTCCGAACGATCTTTTACTCTGTAAGAATCGTACATCCACACAAGCATCTAACAAAAGATAAGAGATAATAATTGAAACTTTTCGTTGCAATTCTTCAGATATACAAAGTAATGCTAGAAGTGATATTTAAATTAATACCGACTGTGCTGATAGCGGGTCTTAATTTACGCATTATGATGGTCTATAGAAAGACCTGTGAACGCAGACGTAAAATGATTTTGACTCGGGCCTCATACATCAAAGACGAAGATCCTAGAAAATTTGCTGAAGAAAGGAGATTATTTTTACTATTAGGTAAGCGAAATCATTCATGCTACGACCGATCGATATTTTCAAGTTAATAAAATCATTTTATCATTTGAATTATATTTCAGGAAGTACATCTATTTTGTTCTTAGCCTGTGTATCACCCATGGCTATCTTACATATGACAATTGCCTCCGAAGTATTGCCGATCTTTTCATTCCAGGTAATTATTCTTCATTTCACAAACACATTTATATGGCCACCGATACGTTATGCCAATTAATTTGCGACTTAGTTTCTTTAATTGTTCGGCAGTGGCTACAAGTCCAATGCAACAATCGTGGAGAAAATTTAAGGGAGAGGCAAGAATAGTTGTCAGTTGCCTATCGAATAGTGACCCACGATTAAGGAAATTTTTTTTTTACTTTGGATTCCTTTCCTCTTATTTCAATTGCTGTGTTGCTTATGCTTATGCTTATTTCGCAAAAACCACAAAAACATTTATCTGTTTTTCTAAAGGAAAACTTTTCCTATGCTTTCACCGTCATCTTATGCGGTGTTTTGCCTCACTTGAACGTGTTTGCAGCTCAAGCACATTAATGACCGAATTCGACTGACCCTCAAAGGTAAATCTTATCCTAAGTATTATGACTAAACTATCGCGAAGTACATAAAGAAAGAAAAGAGCAAATAAAGCACAAAAAGAAGGAAAAAAAAAAAGAGAAGAAGAAAAGCATATATACATTCAAACTTATTTTTGCGTGGTTTTTTATTTGTTCAAATTCTTTTATGCGATTTTTTTTTGTGCGGTATATGAAAAATTCAATCCCATTGGAATATACTTGACGAAGCTATCAATAAAAAAGATTAGTAGGCTTCATTTTCGCTGATGAGATAGTTGGCGACTAGTCTCCTGCTTTGTTTTGTTTCTTTTAACGAGTAGGTAGAAGAAGTTTACTTGAAGGTAGTAAAGAGTAGCCTTTTTTTATTCGTCTCTGATCTGAAGTCATTTAACATAATCCCTGAAAATGAATAAAAGCAAAAACAAGCGCGAAGATGATTTCCTTAGAAAAGTAAGACTACGAAGGGAAAGCTCGAGGATTCACAGCTCTTGGTAACGTGCAGGTGAAATAAATAATTCTAGTAATTATGTCGCAAACGGAAACGCTGTGTTCAAGAAACATTTTGATAGAGAGAACGGAAAAGACGCTCGCTCGTATAGTTGATTCAAGAATTAACTCAAACACGAATACCCATTAACGAGAACTGGGGAATTAATTAAAGAGAAAGCTATATGGTTTTATAATCGCCTGAAGGGTTTAGAGCCGTCATGTCCATCGTCTCACATTCGAAGCCCGAAATTTTCCGCAAGCAATGACTTGTTTTCGGTCGGCTTCTTTCAGCGACACGCACTTCACAAGTTGAAGATAAAGATTCCAAAAGGTTTGGCGAGATTCTAAGTAACTACCAAGCCTCGTGTCTTGATTTTGTTTTGAATTTTTTTCTAAATGAGATTTCTTTTATGCGGTTAGCTACTCAAAAACAAGTTTGCGTTTACATACAACACAGAGGTACACCCGTTGTCGGTACGCTTGCGAATCAGGGGAGGGAATGAACTCTTAAGCAACCGCTGCAAACGTGCAAAAGCTTGGTAATCGATAATAACAGTGAACGTATCCGCATGAAGTTTTAAAGATTAAAAGCTAGTTTCGATACGAAATACGCACAGTGCGAGTATTAGCGAGAGTTGATTTAATAGAACTTGGAGAGTCGGATATTGGAGTTAAATTAAATTTTTTCCAACGACCCTAAACAGATTTAAAAGCTTGTAATAAAATCTATGTTGGCTAAGTTTTCTGAAAATAAAGTTCCTTTAGGAATATCAAAGCTTATCTTATCTAGTAAGGTCGGCAAGTCTACTATTGACATTTTTTAGCTTAACTAGGAATAAAAACTAAGGATAAGTTTGGGTTTCTCTAGTGGCGATAGGCTAAGACAATAGAAAGTTGATTGGGTCAAAGCATAGCCGAAAACATGGGTGTGTCTCTGTGTTTGTGCTTCTAATTGGAACCCCCCAAATTGACAGCATTTAAAATTATGTGTTAGCGAATCTTGAAATGATATGCACTGTCAATCTGCGTTAAACTTTCATTTACCATGAAATCCAAAACGAACAACTTTTCGTATAATTTATAAAAGAAAAAATTGTAACCAGCATCCAAATTGCAAGAACTAAGTGTTTGTGTTTTCACTTGAAACACTGGAAACACTGTCGAAGTTAACGTATACGGCTATTCTTTCCCAGTCAAATAATTTGCTACCACAAACGTGTTTGCATTTTAGAGTTCCCAACACATTCATAGTAAGGCCCGATTTATATTCTACTGCGAAAGGCATCGAATCGGGATCTTTCTATACAATGTCCTCTATCTTGTTATATGTACCCGCATGGTTTTGCATTCAAAGAGGTACTAGCAAGAGAGTTAAGTTGCATGTGAAGTTTTCTGCCATCTCTTGCAATTTTCTTTTGGTGTAATTAGTACGCATTGAAAGACTCGAAAAGTGAAAAATTCGATATTCAAGGCCAGTCCAGCAATCTTTTCCCGTCATACATGTCGCAGATTTCAAACTGGCACAATGTTAGGTGAACGCCTGCATCTACGCGAAATTTATTTGTACATGTGTTTAATTTTTTCAGGTGTTCCGAGCGTTAGCTAATCTTTTAGAGCTGACGAACTATTCTATAACATTTTACATCTATTGTTTATTTAGCGAAGACTTCCGCAATACACTCATGAGAACCGTAAAATGGCCTTGGATCAAAACTCAACTATGTCATCAAGTGGATGTGGTAACAATATTCGCCTAACACTTATGCCTATGAAGTCCTGGTTGTTGTACCCATCACCGAACGATCAGGGGGATAGTCATTATGTCAAAACGTTTGCAAAGTCCACAAGGAAACTTCAGAGACACCAAGACGTATATCGATTCTTGATTAACATGAAAGTCTGCAGCATGCCTAAGCATGTCCGTCTGTTGCAAACATTTACCTGACCGCAAAAATTCTGCTATAGACTTAAAATTTGGCAAAAACATTCCAATTTTTTACATGCAGATTGGTCAAGGGACACGCCTCCAGTACTGTTACACTAAAGTGAGAATACCTCTGTTTTTCAAAAGGAATAAAAAATTGGTATTGTGTTCGATACTTATATATATATATATATATAAAGTACAGCAGATAAATGTACAAAAATCTGAATGTATTATATATTCTATGAGCGATGGTGTAGTGCCTTTAAAAAGAAGGAAAAATCGAACGCGCGTACTCAACTAAATAGTGTGTCATAACGTAATTTTTTTCGAAACCTTTATAACGCGGGGAAGCAAGCTTCAAAGTCCCTGTAAAGTATATAAATCCCTGCAAAGTTCCAAATTCGGAATGCGCCTAAACATGTCTGTCCGTTCATCTACCCATCTGCTCATCTGTCCGTCTGCGGAAAACATTGTCCCGTTCGTAAAAATGAAGATATCGCCTACAAACTTGCAAGAGAGTTCGAAAGGAACCCAAAGTTTTGAAAGAACACGCCTACAATATGCCTCGACACCAAACGCTATGCACTAAAAAGCTGTGAACACTTTTGCTCTCTGCGTTTTTTGCTTCTTACTCATGAAATACAACACAAGCAGCAAATAAATTTTCACTTTTATGCTGAAAGTAGAAAAAACCAGCCGCTCCGATCCAATATTATAGGGTATGAAAATTTAGTTGTTGCAGTTTCTTTTTAGGATCACGGTGGTGGGTATAAACGATACGGTCACGACCCCATGTAATTTTCTTACCTATGGTTATCGTAAGAATTTCGTTTCATTTTCTCCTAAGTAATTCTCACATTTTGATCTTTCAGGTAACTGCCAAGCAAACACCTCTTGCCAATTTTGATAAACTGAATTTGCGTAATCATCATATAACGACCACATCTGGTGTTTGTACTGGTATGGGTCGTTCCAGTAGCATTTAATGCAATAACACATATAACTCTCTTTCTCTCCCTCTCTCTTTCTCTACAAATATCTATACATATATATATACCTACATATATATTTCTTTGACTAATTTAAATACTTAGAAAAATAAATTGAAAAGAAAAATGAAAAAAAAATGAAAAAAAAACAAATCTGTGTTCATTGTTAGATAAGATAAAATGTTAGTGCATAAAATTGTTTTGAAGAAAATTCAAAATTTAACTAAATATACATATATATAAATATACATATTAAAATATATATATATATATATGTATGTATATATAAATGTATGCATATATATAAATATATGTATATATATATATACATATATTTATTTTTTGTATATATCTACGTATATATATATACATATATATATATATATATATATATAAGTGTATTTATGTATATGTAAATTTTGGGAATTTACAAAAAAATAAATATTTAATATTATTTTTATTAAAAATTTAAAAACCGTTCAATGTTTTAATTAAGTTATAAACTAAAATTGCTCAATTCTATAGAAAAAAAAAAGTATTTATTATTTAAATATAAAAATACACTTTCATTATGCTTTTTAAAACCGTTTTGACTGTAAATGAATGTTTAAAAAAAAAAAGGAAAAAAGAAAAAAGAAATTGTGATTGTCTGTTGTTTCCGAAAACTCATGGAACAAATGAATGATTACTAACATAATCGGCTTGAAGCGAATTTTCGATATCCATCAACTTAAGGTAGAATTTTTCTCTTCTTCTTCACATTGATTTGCCTTCTTTTGTAATGAGCAATCCTGAATAGCTTCATCATCTATCTTTTTCTATATTCACTTATGAATCGCTTGCCGTAGAGTTATTCACTAAGGGCTCCTCCGTTAGCTGTAAGGCATCTTATGTCGAGATATCTTATGCTGAGCAAACCTAATTTTTTGTCTCTTTCCCAATTTTTTAACACATACGTCAGATATGACAGAGCTGTTCAATGCCATAAACGTAATTTTAAAATGAAGTTAAACTGGAATGTGGACAATTGGCAACAGTATGCGTTTAAGGATTAAAGATTCCGATTCATCATCAGTTCGTTGACCGTCGAACATTTAAAGCTACATACAAATTATTGCCAAAGATTTCCAATTTCACAATTATTACTAAACTGATGCGAGCGTTGATGTGAATTTTGATGTAAGCGTAGAATGAATGAGGAAAAGGTTAACGTAACAGTTTGATATCTCAACCAATGTAAGGAAAACGGAAGACTTTTTGGCAGAAGGAGATGTAGAAAATTTGCAAAAATTGTACTAAATCTTCACCGATAATTTCGC
>KK502432.1:1435124-1529920 GCA_000688735.1 Glossina austeni | reverse complement strand
AAAAAAAAAAAAAAAAAAAAAGGGTTGAGATGTGACTTCATTGGAAATAACACGGATTTACACTCATATACTAAGGGTATCCCATCGTGGAAATGGTTTCTTGGAAGTATATCGTGGTGACTGCAAGTCTGTATGTCCGTATTCCATATGCTTGGCTATAGAGGTGCATATCAACCGGTCCCCTGGCCTATACAAAAAAATGAAGATGCGTAGGGATAAGCCTTACTCTTGGCTAAATATATAATAGAAATTGTCAACTTTACGAACGAAAATATTTCGCGAAAGCAAAAACAACATAAGCAGTTTTAATATGACAGACACGTATACATTTGTTCAGTCTCTTTGGAATACAGCTGATTATAAAAACGATTGCAGTCTCACTAATAGCATCTCACTGCAATTTTGCATCTTTCTCATAACGTGGGAGATTTTGAAAACATTCTCACACACTACAATTCGATGTCAAATACTTGAAGACGAGGTTCACGTTTATCTTGTCTTTCTTTTATAATAGTTTATACCGTACTATGATATTTCTTTTCTCTATCGATTGGAAGATAATACAAAATATTTGTAGTTGTGGTACGTATTGAATGTTTGTACGAAATTATTGAAGAAATTTACGCCGTATTTTTAACCGGAAGTAAGGGAGTCCAGTTATGATCCTAAATTAAATCCATTAAAATAGTTATCTGTTTTTTTTTAAATTGAAGATGCGCTCGTAATATTCAGAGCGCGTTATTGAAAATAGGTTCAAATTGCTTTTTGGACTTCGCCTTTAGGTATTAAGAAATAGAGAAGAGAATCAATCATTCACTGATCTTGTGTAAGAGTCGCTCTTCAATCCTCAATTTGCATTTAATTTTAGCTCTCTATCTCAAGTATAGTGACCTTAAGAGCACCATCAGCACCGAACGAGCGATTCAAGATAATTGAAAAGTTTTCATTTAATCAAATATCTGTAAACTTACTTTTTATAAGTTTGTTAGGGATACAAACAGACTGATATCGATTTGGTATACTTCTACCTTATGATGATGGGCATAAAAATATGTAAAAGTTCAAAAGCAAAAAAGCGAAAAGAAAAAAAAAAGAAATTGAAATTGAAAGTAATTATTAGCAAGATAAAATTCCTAGAAATTGTTAAAAGATAAAAACAGAAAAAAGAATACAAATTTTTAAAAAAATTTATTGTTAATTAGATATTAAAAGAGAAGAAAAAAAATAATAAGAAGTGAAAGTCAAGTAAGAAGAGAGACACCGTAAAAATGAGTACCTAAAGCAAAACAATAATATTAATGAAGTAACAAAAACCACACAATAGTACATACATATAAGGCATAAGATGAAGCAAGTAAACAGTATTCCAGAGACAAACAAACCATTTACAAGATATAGAAAAAAAAAAAAATTGAAAAAAAAAATTATAAAAAAAAAATAAAACAAAAAATATTAAAAAATATATGCAAAACGGAAGCGTAATATGTCTAAAAATAAAATAAAAAATAGAAAGCTCGATTGAAATTTTACTCTCTACTTAAAGCTTAAACGAGCTAACAAAACACACTGCAAAACTATGAAAATTATGATATGACATCAATAAGAAATTTAATCAACAAAAAAAAAAAAAAGAAAAAAAAACTCTTTAATTAAACAAAATGCTTTCACTTGATGTACGTATAAAAAAACTAAATCTAAGCTTTTATGCTCAACACGGGATTTTTCCAGCTTCTTTCGAATGGATTCTTAATTTTTCAGTATTTTTCTTTTATTTATTTATTTTTATTTTTTTTATTCTAACTCCGTCACCGAAGGCTTTAGTGATTGCGTCGAATTGGATTAGTTACCAAATGTATTCAATGGAAACCCTTTATCGCTCATAATCCTTTTCATTTGTATGTCCGTCTGTCCCTAGGTAAGTTCAAGCAGCCTAAGCAGCGTAGTTACGGTTATTTGGGTTACCCGTCAGACGTGTTCACTGACTTGGGATTTACTTCAGATTTTTACACAGGCACGTTACATCCAACACACATGCGTTACATCTGATATATATTCTTTATTAATATAATAATTGTGACTGCATGAGTAAAGAGAATCTTTATAAAAACAAAACTCTTGCAATTGTTTTAACGGTGTTTTAAGCTTTCCCGCACGAGCGAAGCCTTCTTCTATGCAATTATCGGGCATAAAAATATTGCTTCAAATCTGCTCAAATTATATCTTACAAGTTCCGTCTGTACATTCAGACGTATGTTGCTGAATTTTCCAAAAAAGGGAAACAATTTACAAAACAAAGCCGGTTGAAAGTTGGAATCCCTAAAGCAACACACTTTTTGGGGTTCTCTAATTTTTATCCAGATGGAAATTCGCTCTAATAAAAGTAGAAGCAGCTGCACATATATATATATATACACTTTGCCCTATTCGTTGCGGCTTATTATTTGTATATAATTAGGTAAAGTTTGATCCGTTTACGAAAGCAGAACAAAACGAAGGGAAGAAAGAAGAGAAAAAATTGCAGATAACTTATGACATAAATGTCTACCCAAAATTTTCAAATTTATGACGGATTTTTAAAAATGTAAAGGCATGTTATACGCGCCCATAATTAACAAAAAACTTTTGTAAAGATGCTGCTCATCTAAGAATCGCTACGAGCAAAATCACATCCTTTTGTTTACCACAATCATTATCGGGAGATGGGGGGACTCACTCAAGGCCTTGAGAGGCCTTCGTTAATGCTTAATAATCTGGTGGAAAACATCAAGTAAATTGTATAAAGTGAGTGAGTGCGTGAGTGAGTGTAACTGAAATTAGAGTATCTAGGGCTAGCTAGCAAAAGTTAACATAGAGAGCTAAAATTTTCTGCTCACATTTTTTTACAAAAATCTTTGCTTTGCGTAAATAATGCGAAGCTTTTCATGACTGATGTGAAAATAATCCCGATCAGTTTATTGAGTTGGAATGAGACAAACGATCAAATACCAATTCATTCCGACGAAGGGTATTCAGGATTCGGCGTATAGTTGACAATGTTATGTTCACTCATTTATTGACTTTTTTCTTTATTTTTTTACTTTTGATTTTTTAAACTTAAAAATATTACACATATTGACTTTGGTAATGTTATTGTTATTGTTGTTGTTGTTGTTGTTGTTGTTGTTTTTGATGTTTTTCTTTCTTTAGATTTATTTATAAATTTCCTGTTTACATTTTATTTTTATTTTTATTATTTTTTTTTTTCGTACAGATGTTTTTAGATATATACATCTATATATATATATTTATATATAGTTGTGTGAAAACGTATACAATTTTACCACACGGACTTTAAAGTTTCTAATGTTTTATTTTGTTTCCATTATTTTTTAATTTTTTTTTATATTTTCTTTCTATTATGTTCTATAAGCGACGGGAAAATACATCAAAAATATATATAAAATAAGGCAAAAAAAAAAAGGCGGAAAAAAAATGAGATAAAATAAAATAAAATAAATAAATAAATAAAACTCTTGCCTCTATTAACTTAACAAATCTTTCTTATTCGAACTCTATTTATTGATCTGTGTATGTAATGTTGTATGTATAAAAATTATATTTGTTAAAATGAAACCGACAAATTGACTTTGATTGCATTGAGATGTTAAAGCAAGAAAAAAGAACAAAACCCTATGGAAATGTTTTAGTGCCAATAAAAGGAAAAGCAAAAGAAAAAAAAAAAAATTGCTGAAAACAAAAAATCTCTGAAATTTGTGGAATTATTTGTCTTTGCGTCCATCTAATGCCTACCTAATGCGATTGAGAAATTCATAAGAGCGAAGGAGGCCACTTTAGCGTGCGAATGCTCCTCATCTCTTTATGCGACTGTATCGCCGTATTCATGGTAAAGTTTCGCTTCAAAAACTTGATTGGCAAAGTAAATAATTAACTCTTCGTGTCTATCTTTACCATCCAAACTGTGTTAGGTTATGCGCTAATGAGTTCATTTTGTTTTATAAAAAGCGTTTCAGCGTTCAGTTAATCAAAAGGCAAGTACGCTTAACTTTTTATAATTATAACGACAGTGCAGCCATTTTCCTGCATGGCTGGATTATTTCAAAAGTCACAGATTGTAGTTTGTTTCTAGTTTGTTACGTAGTGTAGCTCTCATTACAGCTCTTGTTGGCCAAAGAGAAGATCTTTTAATTTTGCGACAAGTTCTTGGTATATGTGCAGACCATGGTCTCATGGAAGTATATTTTAAAAGAACGCAAATTCAAATCGTACGAAATCATTGTCTTAAGTCTTAACTCTTTTAAGTTTTCATATGTGACTTGGACTTCCCCAAGGCTTCTCTTTTGAAACTCTGACACCAAATGTTGAATAATAAGTTCTACGAGACCCTTTATGTCTGTGGGAAATTCCTCTAACGCTACGCTACTTCATCGAACATCTAGTCACAATGAGTTAACATGCTCTAAACTCTGAGTTCTGACTGCCAAAACTAAACCAGCAAAAAATAATGTCAATCAAAAAAAAAAAAGAAAAGGAAAGAAATGTACTAAGACTTCATAGCGAGTCCTCTTTCAAACAGTAAGCAAATGGAGCTCTTGCGCAATATATATAAATAGATAACAAAAGTTGCATGAACGTTCTCCGCCTAACATTTGATGTAATCACGTGATTACAGTGCACTAGTCCTTAATTCTTAAACAGCATTAGTTGTTACTCGAGTCACAGTATCACATATGACGTACGACTTGCGATACAAAGGATTTTCAAGAAGAATGTCATATTTTGGGTAACTCTAGTGATAAACAATATTGTTTAAGAATTGCTTTGCTTTAAATGTTTTGCGCATTTTCTAAGGGACGTCATTTAGCTTAAGCTTTCAAGAGGAAATCGCTTTTCCTTGTCCTTTACGACTTTGTTACGAGATTTTATGTTATTGCGCGAGAAGTGCCGAATGCCGGCATTACACTTGACTAGCGTAAAACACGAAATCGATAAAGTGTAGTTCGCCAAAGGCAACGGTCGCGTCTTGTGCGTGTGTATTTGAAATGCGAACTGCTATAAGAAGATGCAGATAAGGACTTGGAAAATAACGTTGACTCGTTCACTTGGAGGTCTACAAAAAACAAAAAAAATTCAAAATAATTTCATTAACTATATGTATGTAATTGTGACAAGGCAAGGGCCTTTATCGATTTTGCTACATATTTGACATGATAACATGATCGCTTATTGCATTAGAGTCTTTACCGAGGCAGGTTGTCAAAAATGAGTGATGGCAGTGATCAGTGGCAGTAATGGTTAAGGAAAATTAACCAACACTACGCAAAAGCATATAATAAGTGATGGACATCGGTCTCGTATTGCAAAACCTAAGCTTAGATAGATACGGGAATACTTTCTGTTATATGCCCTCCTGCTGCTTCTGATCAAGTTCGATTTCTATGGATTACATATGCTGTCTGTTTCAACAGGGCTTCCATTCCACTCCATATGATGACGTTTTCCCGATTGAATTCACATCAAAATCAATTATTTATTCCTTATGGAATTGCAAACGCATTTAGGGGATGGAAAAAGTGGTGGTTAATGATGGGCAAAAATTCGCATAAAATATTTCTTTCTAGCGTACATTAAATTTTACTAAAAACTCGGCAAAAACTACTTCACACTTCTGATAACGTAAAACTAAATATTTATCGTATATTAAGTTGTCTAAAAAGTACTAAACCTAACAATAACGAGTATATGTGTTGAATAATTCAAAACGATTCACAAATTGTTGCCTCCCTCCTCAGGGCCTTAAGAGAATAATTACGATTCGATCTAAGGCTAAAGAAGAAGAACTTTCTTACTTATCTTTATTACCGCTTAAAAATAATGGAAGCTAAATAACTGTACATGGTAACTTTGAATGGATTACCTATGATGAGATCGTTTGCGAAGCGATCAAAGTGTCCAGAGAAGCCATAACCAAGATGGATGGATCGCATGCCATGGTTAACGAATTGGTTAACGGATTAATAAAAGTGCGGCTAAGGCAAGATTTCAAATGTTATCTAGTCTGCGATTCTGAATATTACCAGGGCCGCCAAACCTGAGCGGTGTTATCTAAAGGCATAACAAAATGTTGTTCTCTTAAACGTTTGCGTTCAAATATTTGATGGCGTATTTTTAATAGTATATCACCATGTTTGCCACGCTTGTGCTGTTGTAATGGCCGACAGCAAGTGTGGTTCGTGTTTGCTGGTACATGATAAAAATCTTTACTTAAATCCGTTACTAATACTGTATGCGGTGCGTGAGCCTCCTCCTGGTGACTAAGTGCTTTAACATCGTCTCTCATGTTTTGTTGATGTTGCTCTTGTTGCTGTTGCTGTTGCTGCTGCTGCTGTTGCTGTTGCTGTTGCTGTTCTGGCGGTTGTTCATGCTGTTGTATATAATAACTATCGCTATTATTATGCCCTCCGTGTGGCTGTATCACATTTTTTTCACTTAAACGATTTTCTTCAAATTTTTGTTTAAACTTTTTCGGAGTCTGTTGTTGTTTATGCAAATTTTTCTGCAAAATTTTTATTTTCATTAATTTCATATTTAAATAGAAGATCAATAAAAGTTTACATTCGTTTTAGATTTCTCCGCTAGAAATTTACACAATTGTAAAATGTGTTCGGCTGTGAAGTGTTTGTCTTCCGTTTCATTGACCGTCCCATCTGTACGCTCAATGATATCGCCATCCATTGTTAGCATGCGTCGATTTTCATTTTTCAACTCTTTGCGTTGTTTCATTAATTTATACATGATACCCATTGATAGAAATTTTTTAAAAAAATATTTCCAATAAATTTTTTTACTTTAATGTCTTTGAATAAATTTAAAAAAAAAAAAAAAAAGGTAAATATTTTATAAAATTTTCTTTTCTGTTTTCTTTTATATTGTTGTTGTTGCTGTTGTTGTTGTTATTGTTGTTGTTGCTTTTACTATTGCTGTTGCTATCGCAATTGTTATTGTTGTTGTTATCCGTGACTTGTTGTTTACTCCTTCACTTTAGGTTTTATTATGATCTTTGGAACTCTTGTGGTTTTATTCTTATACTCAGTTCTGTAAGGCACATATGTTGATACGTGTAGAAATTTCCCGCTTAAAAATTTCAATTTTTTTCTCTCTCACTCTCCCTTCATATTAAAGAAATTTATTTATTTTTAAAATGCCGCTGCACACCACTCGACATTCTGCATTCAATACTGGCGCGTAGACAAGTGTAAATATTTGATTCCAACTTCATCGTAGTTGGAAGAAAATCATTTTCATTTCACGTTCGTCTTATACTCTCTACGGTTTATTTTTATGTTTATTTTTATTTTCATTTTCATGCTCACATGCACACATATACTGATCAACATTATATTATATTATTATCATTGTCCGGGTCGAAATATTAGCGTTAGCGGCAAACAATGTGCGTTAGCGGCTAATGTGCAATTATTCCCTCGTCTAAGCGAATGCATCATTGGATTTTCCGTCCCGAAAGAGATTTGAAAACATATTTCCGAAGCACTTTAAACGCATTTCGATCAAAGCTTCACAAATAGCATTCGCTTCAGCCTTTAACATACACGTTTATTATTTGGCCAGAGTTTTTCTTTTTTTTTTTTTTTTGTTCACACACACAAAACGTTTCCCCCATGCAACAGCGATTCCCGCGTACTAGTTTGAGGAGAAACGATAAAAAACGATTATCAAATTATGATAAGTATGTCGAGAGCAATGATAGCCAGCTGTAAGATGGAGAGGGAGAAATTTACGTCGAGCAAGGATATGTGCAGCTTGCCACCCGCAATCGAAAAAGCTAATGCAACACTTTCTCTTTCTTTCCCAAGGTGAGCGCAAAAAAATTTAAGAACGAATTTAGAGTTGTATGTAGACTTGGAAGGCTGTAAGCGTGCAATACTGGCTAAGCACGGCTGGAGTCAAACGCTATCTCCAATTTCCTAACATAATTCTCGATGAACTTCGACACTCGGCATTTGCAGACACTGCAAGTGTCGTCAAGTCTTATACAAGCGCTATTGGAGCAAAGTCGTTCTTATGTGAATTTGGCCCATCATGTGGTACTATGTTGCAATATGGGATCCTTTCTTAGATTCCCTTTCGTTTCCATTTCGTTGATTTCGTTTCAAGTCATATGAGTAATGGCTTCCATAGGCCTTTTGATCACCGCATAAGAGTTCATGTTTCCCGACGCTTCTAAATTATTCAAGTATTTCCCAAGTCCTGCTCGCAGTTTCTTTAAGTGACCTGACAAATGAAAAATTGATTTTTTAAATCCGACTCAGCGGATACGCATCAAGTAGTGATGGAAATTTTGTGGTTGTAGGACGTCTTAAGGACAGTGCGGCGCAGTGCGTCCAGCATCCTGAGGCTCTTTCAAGTACTTTCAGCGAGTTTTTTTTATTTTTTATATTTTTTGTCCTTTTCCGCAATTGCCATAATAAACACGCTAGGTGTAGTTCCGAGCTTTTGCATCAATTATCTCAACTTTGGTGAAATTATTTTCATAAATTCCCAAGCCTTAATTGCATTTGACGTATACCGTAACACATGCATATAAATGAATTAATTTGCTTTAAATACGATCAGAACTAAAAATAGCTCGGGTGTAAACACTTTGCGTTCCTTTCAATCCCTGAAGCTGTGTCCGTGCCCACCTAAATTGCAGCGCTAGCAACGTTGAGTGTGTAAAACGCACAGCACACACTTGTACTTGAACTACAGAATCATGTGTTTATAGCCATCACTAAAGAGCATGCTAATTAAGTTGTTCCATTTGTAACAACAACCTTGCGAAGAGCGAAGAGCGAATAGGAGACAAGGCAAGCCAAGAATTATCCCAGCCTATCAATCAATAATCACGGGATGGGGAAGTAAGCCTTATTGCAGTCGAATTCAATTTGTGTCACATCGAAAGTGTTGTTATGTAAAAGTCATGTAAACGTCACTTCTATAAAATTGTAGCGATCCGATTACAACGTATGTCATGAAATTTGAATTTACAATTATTCGCCTTCTTTGGGTCGTGTTGGGGAAAAGCGTCTATCAAAGTCTTATACTTTCTATAAAGCGATTGTAAATTAATGTCACTTTATTGCCTACTCAGCTATTACCGAAATGGCGAGCAGGCAACGACAACATATGCATTAATAATATTTTCATCATTTAATGTTAAAAATATGCTCGCAAAGAATTTTCATGTTTCGATTTTTTTTTCCTTTTTTTTTATTTTTTTCGATGACTGTGGAAATGTTTCATTTTAAAATGTTCAAGAGTTGTTTATTTTTAGCTTCATGGGAATTGTTCAATATGCAACATATGCTGTATGTGGGATACTTATACGTATATAACAGCATTTTAAGCAATATCTGCCGAGCTGCATACTCAATAGTTATTAAATACCGTTATTGATGTATTTAAGGCGAACATATGCGCCTCGCTTCATCGTTTGCGTTATTGTTGTTGTTGTTGTTGTTGTTGTAATCTCGAGTAGATTTATAACTTTGTACGCAGATAAATACATATCAAGTATTGTAAAAATTATTAAGCACCAATGAGATGCATATAAGGAACGAGTCAGTCCTAAATTCGAAATTCGAATCAAGTCAATAAATCCTCTTTGCTTTTTTTTTTCCTACGGAATTTTTCCATACAGACGTAGGCCCGAGTCCCAACGTCAAGACGGCTGGACTTTTTAAATATTGTTTCACTAAGAGCTTAAATACTACTCGGATCGGTGCAGGAACGGTTTATTAAAGCAACGATTTAAATAAATTTCGCAAAAGCGAATGCAGTTATGGCGAAAAGGCGCTCCAAAGGCAGTTTACGTGAACTTGTAAATCTGTAAGGTTTTGAGCCTATTTTTCTGAAGCAAGTGCTATGACATAAGTCAAGTGGTAATAAAGAGGCAAAGTTGTGGAAATTAAGCATATGACGGCTCCGAAAAGCGAAGAAAAACGCAATTGCCTTTAGCGATTTTCGGAAAGTGTCACAATAGGCGGCAACGAACGGCATTTGTCAACAGAAATGTGCCTGACAACGTCAGACAGAGAAGTCTTAAAAGACTATTTCAATGTCATTAGTAGATCGGATCAAGCTAGCGGATAATGCTCTCCTGCCGTTCTTCCTGCAGGCTTTTCCAAATGGTCTTAAAGTAATTTTTAAGAAACTTCTGTACATTAAAATTTTCTTCATCTTCGATAATTTCGTTTTTTTAGACGGACTGAGTTTGTAGGCTCCTATAGCCACACCCACATCCACATCTACTTTCATATATATATATATATATATATTTATATTATTTTTTTTTATATATATATTTTATTTATCTCTCCCTATAAAGTTTTTATCCGGCTTCGATTTTACCTTTTTTTTCTTTTTAAGACTTTCATGTTTGTCAATGGAGAGCAACAATCTGTGCTCTTATAACCGAGAAAATGTTCTTTTAACACTTCTAAATAAGCTACGTTATGAGGCAGGCATGAATTGACATATGTGAGTATGTGTGTGTGTGTGTGTGTGTGTATATGCATGCATATAATATAATATAATATATATGTGCATGATGATGTACTTATTTGCTTAAAAGAAAATACAGGGCAGGGCATAGTACGCATATGTTTTCGTGGTTGCTGCACTTGAGTTTGCCTTCTTAAGGGCGTATTAAGCCTGTCAATTAGACGCTGCATTGTATCCTTTCGAAAAATGTATATATAAGCAAATGCTTATTTATGTATACTTAATGTATATAAGCAAAGCGGAGATTTGTTTTTCCTATATATTTATACATATATATATATATGCCATGATATATGCTACGCTATATACGCTATGCTATATATGCTATGCTGTATATATGTATATATGCTTTTCATTAAAATTATGAAAATTCTTTTCCCACACTTTAAAGTTTATGAATCTTGAGGAATCTTTTTTGTAATACAAAGTAATTTATGGAGATTTTTGAAATAATATTTTAACGTAATAAACCGAACAGATGTAAAATTGCAAAAGTTCTCCAAAAGTATTGCGACACTTTAACACACTTACACTCATCTTTTCTGAAATGAAAATGTACCGTTATTTCTCTTTTGCTCATTTTTAACTTATGCACGCCGGCTACGATCCTTTTTGTCTTATTTTTTCTTCATATTTTCTACTCTTATATCAAAGGATAATAAAGGGCAACGAATGCATCACAATTTTTGGACCCAGTTTTGTATCCATCGCCCAACTTATTTTGTCAAGATGTTTGCAATACTCTGTAGATTACATTAAGTATATGTATTTTCGATATGCATCATATTCTGAATCCATCCGTATGTCCGTTTGTCCGTCTGAGTGATGCCTGTTGTAAACGTCATCGTAATTTCAAATTTGGCAGAAAGATTGGAAATTTTTTCACGTAGGTTGGTAGGGAAAATGGGTTATATCGGTTGAAGGATGCGCCAATAATTCTACGCGAAGTGCGAACATCTCTGCTTTCTAAGAAGAAAGATATTTGTTGTTTTCTTATTGTTCACTATAGCAGATATACCTGCAAAAATTTAAACGTACATTTTTTTGTAGGCGATGCTCAAGTACTTGCAAAAAAAATGCCACGCCTACTCAATATTATAGTATATCAAATTTTCCAGTTTTTGTGAAAATCGTGGCAGCGCCCAAAAGGAAGGTTTAGACAACCCATAAAGTCCGGATCTTTGTCTGTCAATCTGTCCGACTGCTTAACTGCGCTGTATCTAGGACAAATAGTCTCCCGTTCGCCTTCAAATTGAGCACAGGGATGCGGAAATGCCTCGTTACTCAAAAACTACAGCAGGTACTTTGTGTACATTTCGACTTTTATTCTACAAAAATAAAATAAAAAATCCGCCAAGCCGGATCCGGATTTATCCGATGAGAAAGTATTTGGTTTTTTGATTTCATATAAAGCTACTGGAAATTAGCCAATGCATGACTTGCAAGTAAGTAACTTTCATAGAGGGCCTCTGAAAGCCCGGTCTAAATGATTGAACTTTCAAAAATTTCAATTCAAAATTTTATAAGACAATAATATATATATATATATATATATATATATATACTTTTACTCTCTTTACCCCTCTCAATTCCTGGACTTACACGTTCTAAATAAAGCGTTGCCATGTAAACAGCATATGTAGACAGCGCAACGTAGCAGCGTAATGAACCTCATAGGATAACTGTTGGACATCGCAAGCATATCAATGTTTTTAAAAAATTCGAAGCGATGCCCTAGCAGATGAAGTATGGGGTCAACAATGTTATGCTTCCGAAGGTAAATGTAAATAAAACACACTTGTGATTGAAGTGTGGATCAAGCTTTTTTTCATTGAGTTGTTTGTTCTTTGCCATTATTTGTGGAATACAATGCGCACATAGTTGTACAGCGTATAGAAATTCACAGAACTTGTTAACGAAAACAATGAAACTACGCATGCGTTTCCTGCACGTGAGATTAAGTTTCTTTTCGGTGAAATGGCCTCGTAAGTAAGGACTATTGCCCTTTTCATGTAAAGACAACATATCTGATATTTGTAAAGGACATTTACGAGCACAAAGGTAACTTTTGGTTGTGGGCTATGAGCTGTGCACTGAAGCTATCATTTTTGCGCATGAAAATGGCAACGGGAAAAATTAGATCATTTCGACTTGAACGGTATGTGATTTTAATAAAATATTGCAGCATGCCATACATCTCGTGGCACCATCAACTTGTTCCGGGAAAAGTTCAATGACCATGCAAGTTCCGAAAATGCTTGCTTGTGAGCTTGCCCCAAAGTACCCTGCGATATAATTCTTTTGGTCTTTTCATTTTGGAATTATGTTTATGTTGAGAACATTGGCTTATTGGAATAAACACAACGGCCTTATTCACCAAACACATTCGTGTTGTTGGTGAAATAAGAGCAGATTTATGTGGGAAGGCGGCGAAAATTCATTTTCCAGAATTGATTATTACAAAAGTCGAGAGGCGGTCGTTTACAGAATTCGATTTCTAAACCAAACTGAGCTGAATCCATATCCAAAATAAAAGCAAAATCTTATTGATACGATCTACCGCTTATTTGATGATGATGACCTTGTATTTAGATTAAATACCCTTCTATATTGTCTTCTTTTAGATTCCAATTTTGAGTAATTCCACTGTTTGCCACAGGGGCGCTTAAGCTAGCAAGGCTGCGCAATGATGTAATTAATTTAGTCAGGGAAATAATGCAGAGACCACAGTCTTGAAGCACTAGCATATCTGAGGCTATCCGTCTCTACTTGAGCATTGAAACCCGCGACCGTTAGGTTGTTAGTTGGGACCCTAAGCCTACTTGACAACTCAGGCGCATATGTTTTTTTAACTAATGACCTCATCGATTGTTGTTATTTTACTGCCTTCTCTTCCATGCAAAAAAAGAAGCTTGTCAAAAAAGGCTCTTCTAAGACTGCTACACCTTTACGGTGTCTTGAAGGTCTTCTTTCAATCGCTTACGACCAGTTGAGCCATATTTTATTCTTAAGATGATTGCAAAGGCTAAAGTGCTATAGTGTCGCACAAGGGTATGGCATTGAACGTATGGCGTCGGTATGTCGTAGGTATGGCGTCGAAATTTTGGAATAATGTCGTAATGTCAAGTTCAAATTCAAACTTCCTTATCGCTGTACACGTCTATAAATCTCCAAAGTATATCGCAAAACGATATTAATTAACAGGTGAGCGAAATTTTTTGGCCAGAAGCGTTAATGCGCGAACAAGTACACTTTGTTTTATAGACTCCGATTTCTGGCCGAAAATCTTTTTTTGTCAATAGCTCTCAGTCTTTCTGCTTCGTTATACCTACGCATTATACTTTTTATATATCATTTTGTTCATTTTCCTATTCGGTCATAGCTTTATTAAGAAACTTTTGCAGATCAATCGGAAATACTGTGCAATCACTGGCTTCCATCCAGGAGGTCTCGGTTCGATTCTAGGTACGGGTTTTTTTTTTTATTTTTTTTTTATAGAATTTAGCCCTTTAGAAAGAAAAGCATCCTAAGGTGACTGTCCAAGATAGTGCTTGAGAAGAATATTATATAACATCAGTTTCGCTTTTCCCAGAAATACCTAACAAAAGTCTTATAAAAAAAATTTCCATAAATATCTCATCGCCTACCGTTGATATTAACGACAAGTTGGCTTTTTAGCTCTGTTCATCTGGCCCTTTTGGGGGTTCCAAATACTCAGAGAAATTTAGATAATTCGCGGATTTCTGACTAAATTGGAGATCATTACACATTTGTACATATTTGTTTTATGTATGTTTGTGTTTTCGGCAATGAGGAATAAATAGTTTCAGCCAGATTTAGCGCACTTTTCATATTTGATTTATAGATGTCTTCAAACGACTTCTCGTTTTTAACATTTCACACTTGTTGTAGGGTATAAACTTTATAACAAATGTGGTGAAGGCTTCCGTTTGTAAGGTAGATAAGCGATTTCCCCTGATTTTTCACGTTCTTATAAAGAGATAATGAGGTTATGTGATTGCGTGTTTTCACCTAATCCAACAGTAGTTTCCATTGTTACGAAAATGCCATTTTTCATGATTTGAGTTTTCATCAAAATTAATGGATTTCCTAAGAAACTAAATTCTAAATACACTTCCACTACGCGTTACCTGCGTCATGCAGCTTGCTTGTAAAAGATAAGGGAAGAAGCAGAATATTTGCGGAAGGCAAAGTGAGCAGTAGGTCAGTCGAGTCAGTCGTAAGAGAGTCGAAAAATGAGTCGTGAGGGTCGAGTCGAGGCAGTTGGGTGGCAATATTCAAGCGGACGAGACCAAAACGAGAATTAAAGCGTTGTAAATACAATTTCCTGTAAATAATTTGTAAATAGATTTTCTTATCTTGTAAATAAAATCTGCAAAAGACAGACAAAAGAGAGCGGTACGAACTTTATTTCAAAAGGACTAAAAATTTGTCCATTTAAGTAATGGTCTACATATAACAGTACAGTATGCGATATGGACAATGTATTAGCAGTTGCAGACTTTGTTTTTTTTTTTTTTTTTTTTTTTTTTTTTTTTTTTTTTTTTTTTTTTTGCTCAGGGAGCAGGAGGTAGAAAATCTTCGGAAGATACTGCTGGTTCTTAGTACCAGCACACGCGATTCGTCATCCATGACGCTTACGTACTAAAAACTATCCCCCCACACACTTCTTCTACCATTCTCCTCCGCGGGACCACCGTTAGGTATTACTTCGCGGAGGGTGGTTGTCATTAGCACGCTACGATGGTGGGACCTCAGTGGAATACACTATTGGCTTCCACTTCCTCTGCTCTCCACCCGCTGTCTTTCAAGCCGTCGTAGTTCTTTGAGCACTGTGCTTACAAAGTCCTTTGCAGACTTTGTGTGTGTGTGTGTGTGTGTGTGTGTGTATCAATCAAGCGAAAAATTATAGGCAGACTTGTGAGAATCTCTTATATTTTACTTTTGCATTTTTATACTCACTACCGAAGCATTCGGTATGTATTCAGTTAGTGAAAACGTTTTCAACACACAGAAGGAAACTTCGTTCGTATAAAAACTGAGCCCACCTACACATATCTGTCCCTCCGTCTGTCACTTTCCGTAGATTTACGTGATAAACATTCCCTTGACTGCAAATACGAAGATATCGCTTTCAAATTTGACGCAAACATGAGAAGCTTTCGCAGACAGGTTTGTATCGAAAATCGGAAAACTAGACAACAGCGACCACCAGACTACATAATAACTGAAAACGTCTTTATTTTCTGAAACTAAATTCAATTTTGCTCCCACTATTCATATCTTAAAATAGATATGAAGATAAAAATGTTCAAAAAGGCTCCGCTCACTCATTTTTTTTTGCATCCTTTCTCAGAAATTGGTGGTAGATATACAAAATTCGGACACACATATAATTTTCGTATTTTTTTTTTCCATTTTGCTCTTAGATTTTGAATGTCATTCTTCCGTTATATAATAAAAATGCAAGCAAAGAGCGTAAGTATAAAAAAAAATGCGGTTCTTCTTGGAGTAAAGACTTCGATCGCTTTACATGTCATCTTCTAAAGCAAGTTGCAGCTCAACTCCTTATTTCAAAGATTTAAAAACAAAATTTACGTGCGAACGTGGGCGGCTAGCAACGAAGTGGAACGTTAGGAAGCTCCGCACGTTTATTAGATTTTCTTTCTATCTCGTTCGCTCGACTTTCAACCAGTTCTATAGATTTCATTGAGTGCTTTCTCATCAAATCTGGTTGACAGCTGACAGTGATGAACTGTTATCTCGTAGAATCTTCTCCTAACTTTTGCCGACTTTTGCTTGATTATATAGCATCTACTAAGATCACTGCAAGGCTTCAAAACAAACAAAGTTCGCTTGTATCAATCTTAGAGAGGATGTTACGTCTTGGATGAAGCGAACCGCTCAACATATCTTTAAAGGCGGAAATCACTTAAGGGATAATGAGGCTCAAACGTGACGTTAACATTAAAGCCTAACTTACTAATTATTGTTAAAGACTGCAACAACTTATTACTTATTACAAGATATTTATGCTTTCCAGGTATATATGTGGATATATTATCGCTGCATTTGTGAGTGTGTGTTAAGGAGTAAGCAAGAAGGGCATATCTGCTTTTTCTTCGTGTGTTTATTGGCTGTCCACAATTTTCCAAGTAGCGACCTCTTCTAGTCATTTGAATTATTTATCTACAAAACAATTAATAAGTTAACTAAAGCATATAAACTGTCAAGCGTGAAACGTATAAAGAGCAATGTTTATGACCTACAACAGCCTTGCCTTCGTAAGAGCAAGAGATGTAGAATACAATTCATTTCTAAAATTTCACCTTTAACGGCTCATATATAACGAAACAAAGTTTTTGTATTTTGTATTTCATACTAACCTCCCGCAAAGTTACTCGTCATTCACGTGAGAAGAAATCAGAAAAGTCAATATTACGTAGCCCAGATTAAATGCGCCAAAACACTTGAGATCTCATTTTAAAGTGAGAAATGCACACACGTACATTTATATATATTTATATATATATATATGGGGGGATCCGTAAGCGCAAGAGATATAAACACATACATGCATCGATGAATACGTATAAAGTCAACTAGAAAAATTCTTGTAAATGCAAGTATAAGGGCAACCGAATTACTTTTCACATGCTTCAATGCTTGCAATTGTCATAATTTTACAGATAGAGCATAAGCGTCATTACGCTTCATAGTAGTTCAAGGCAAATGTCTCCCCCAATACTAGTTGAGTTTTTCGAACAAAACACGAAAGGCAAAAAGTAAAAGAAAATTAAGATAAAAAAATTATGTTCGGTCTGAGTCACATAGTCTTAGCTCTTACTACTATTAGGAGCATTTCAGGTCTAGAAAGCAGACCTCATGGAAACCTGTTTAAGTTCCTTATCGATTACTTAATTCGAAAGCGCGATTAAGGGCCGCTTCATTAGCCTAACGTCGAGAAGCGTAATTATGTATTTCCTCTTAGTCTTTTTATCCAAATAGAAATTCATCTGGAAATTCAGCGAGTGATGATGAAAAGAGGCGCTTGGAAATACCTTAAGTATTATTGTTTTTTTTTTTCTCGGCTTGTTTTTTAGAATTATTATCATTTAAAGTTTGGCCAAAGTTAAACTCTTGCAAATTGTCGTGCACGCAGTATAGCTTTCATGTCATCAAGATGCCGAAATGTAATCATGGCACATATTAATTGGGGTATACGCGATAGGGTATTGCTTGTCTTGAATTTACTGCTTATTGCCTATTTTCAGAAACCGCTCACAATCTGGAGTAAAGCCGATCACTCGATTATTTCGTGTAAGTGGTAAGTGCAGGGTCTTGGCAAGACCTTGCGGGCCTACCACATAACCTGTGCCGAGTGACGCTCGTGAGAATTATTCGAAAACACGAAAGGACAACGATAATCTCAGCAATGAAATTAAATTCCCGTTATCACATCATAGCAAGCCTGCTGTTACGATTTTCATATTTTATTCTATTAGTTGACAGCAGCAATTAATATAAAAGATTTTGCACTATTCGATAAGAGTCGAAGCATGGAAGAAGGAGCCCTCAATCGGCTACTGTTCCTGAAATATTTTCGATTCATATAAACTCGGAATTTGTTATTTGAAAAGCGTACATGAAAAATTTCGTTATAAATTTTTTTCTTTATGGTGAGACAAAGTTTTCAAAACAAATTTAAATTTAAACTCCCTTACGCTTCTTCTAAGCTAATGCTTATACTGATCTATTTTAATCTTTGATTTTTTCAATAGACTTTTCTTTGTGTTCTTTATAAGAAAAAAAAAGAAAAAAAATTTCATGTGCTGAACCGCCCCAGATGCCGCATAGAACCTAAAACAAACTTTATTTCGAAAGCACAGACATATGATTAGCAATATAAGGCATTTTAACGAAAAAAAATTTGGTGCTTGATTTGCCGCGTTCTTCTAGAAGGTCGCCAGCGACTGCGAATTGATAAAAATGATTTTGGGAATTTCTCTAAAAGAGGTAAACACCCATCTTGTAGAAGCACTATTTTAGAATCAATATTCAGACTGGGATTATGAAGAAGCACAACAAGAGATCGTTCGACAAAATTGTTTCTTGCCAAAAATCCAATTTGCTATGATTGCTGCAGGATTGGGTATATGCATCTAATAGAGTTCCGTCTGACTTTTTTTCTGCTTCCTGGATGTATAATAGAATCACCATTTCGGCAAGAGAATGTTTTGATTGATTGATTAAAGCTTTGCAAGAAAGATCGCTGAAAGAGTTCAGTGTCCTACTTCGCTTAGGCTATGAAAAATATATGCAAAAATAGATTAAACCGCCGCCGTAATTATTACAAGCTGGCGGAATATTTATTTTATAATTTTTACGAAATAACTTTTGCTCTCTTTAATCTTGCTTTACATCCTAGTGGACCAATCAGATGGGATGATCTTGTCTTGTATTTTTCAAAAAATTCAAATTGATTTGATGCCTATATTCGGATGTTTCAGATGGTATGGTAGTCAGCTTCTTTCTGAATATGTATCGCCCTCTATACTTTTTAAAGTGAGACGAAAAGAAAAATGATCGAAACCATAACAGTCGCTGAAAGCAAGAACATTTCAATATATATATAAACACATGGATGCAAAGATTGCAGTCCTTAAGTTGCTACAAATAGAATTTAGTCCTTGCGTTGCCGAAAAAAATCTCTATATAAATATATGTATATATATATATATGTATATATATATATATATACATATGTATACATTAATATATATCTGCGTATATATGTATTTATGTATATGCATAACACATATGCTGTGTAAATTTACAAAATGTAATAAAAATAACTCAATAGTGATTTTGTTTATGCATATGGGTAAGAAAAAACATACATACACATATATAATGAAGTTATTTTTAGTTCACCATCAATATTTGAAAGGAATATTTATTTTATCTTCTTAAAACACTTGCACTACTACTAAATGCATATAATACAAGTGTATTACACACACCCGTAAACGTGTACATATTTATGTATATTTAGTCAAATGTTGTTTTCAGTTTTATTTGGAACGATACAATATTATAGCTGCAATGAAGAGCAATATGTCTACTTAAAACTCTATTCATATCGAATATTTTTGATAAATTATAAATACACACGTATATCGTATATATTTTTAGAATTTTATTTTTATTTTTACCCATCACCGAGTAGCAGGGGTTTACCAATCTTTAGATATGTGTTTTCCGAGACAATCGGCATACATTCGACAAGGATGAAAGCCGAAATCGCTGGGGCTACGTTTGCTGATCAATTCAGTAGCTGTGGTTAATTTAAATAATTAGTTAATGTAAGCAGCAAAAGTCACGATACGAATCTGGAATTTGTTACTTGGTTACTATAAGTAACAGATTGCAACGATCTCGGAAAAAAAGCTGGGGAATATTTTTAAATATTTCCGTAATAATTGCAAATTTAATCCTTGAATGCATATTGTTGCCAATTGTCTACATTCCGGTTTTACACAATTTTTCATACAACTTTTTAAAAAAAATTAAACAGAAAAAATCAAAAATAAACTAAATTTGCCGACAATAAACATTTAAGGCTTAAAAAAAAAACTAAGCAAAGGTTGCTGTGTAAAGATATATAAGGTTTAAAACATGCGATCGCTACGCATTTAAGAGTGGCAAGTGGCAAGTGGCGAATTTACATGTATCTAGATTTTTATTAGAGACGTTAACGTCGCACAACCCACTCTGGTTAGGTACAACTTCAGCTGATCAAAGGGTAACATGCACTCGCATGCTCAAAGAGTAATGAACACATTCGTTACTAAATAACAAATAGTAACGAAACCCATTTGGCCACGTAGAGTAGTGCAGGCTTGCTTATGAATAGTATTTGAAAGAAGGAAGAAAATTGTTTTCGAAACGAAATCTATTTCCAGCCCAAAGGCTAAAAACTAAATATTTTCAATTTGTGAATCACGAAATCCATAAAACTATTGTCCCGGCCATGAAAAAGAAGTCTTTCCTCCTACTACGATCTACAATGCGATGCTGATCCAGAATATGCATACTTTGTGGGCTCTCTGACGCTTGCTTCTTGGTCTTGCCAACGTTTTGACAAAATGATTGTATATCTCATTCTTCGGTGATAGGGATAAAAAGTGACAGCAACGCAGCCATTTCGTCGATAATTTTGAAGCCCTCTGTGGCACGTAGTGTAGTAGTCGTAGTAGTAGTAATCTACATCTCTAAAATATTGATCTTTGTATGATCGGCAAATGTGCAAATCAAAAAGTTTTTCAATTAACTTATCGTATAAGTCCTTTGGGTTTCATTAAAGAAAGTAATTTCTTTCGAATGAAAAAAACGAAAATTATTGCAGTTAGGCCGTGTGCCGTTTTCAGAAATTCCCCGTCGAAAAAAACATGTTTAAAATGTTGAGATGTGTTATCGATAGCTTTTGAAGAGAGTACATTTTTTATAATCTTGCAGTCCCAGGAGTATAAAAATCCTCTTCCATTTTCCATATTTAAACGATTTTTTCTCATTCTCTTTTCTCGATGATTTTTCGCTCGAAAATGCCCCTATTGCAGCATCTGACACTTTTACGCATTACTTGTTGACAAATTGTCGACCAGACGGCAGAAAATGTATAAATGAATAGCCGAATATTGTAGTCGACGCTCCAAACTTTTAACGTCTTAACAGAAGCATTGAAAACTTCCGAATCGTTCCTAGCCTCATATATACTTAACGGTCGTTTGGTTAAGCTATGCGATTGTACTCCTATTTGGTAATGCTTTCAAATAAAATACAATGCTATCTGAAGACATCTATTAGCGTATTGGAGGAGCTCGAAATTGCTCGACAAGACATTGTACTGTGAAATCTTAGCGAAGATTCATTTGAGTTTCCCGAGTTCTTCGGGGAAAACCGGGAAATGCAAAGAAAAACTATTCGTTTCATGTAAGGAACTTGTTTGCATATATTCCAGAAGGTTCAAAACATCTATCAAACCGATTGGCCTTTGTAAAGAAATTCAAGAAAATGGCCAATGAGTTCGTATTCAAAACGCAACAATATTTTCCTATTACAACAGGACACCCTAACGAGAGAAAGTGGACGTTAATTTTTGTTTTAAAAAGCTACACGGAAATTTTTCGCTATTACATGCGCCTTAAGAAAAACCAAATCAAGCTCTAACAAGTAAAAACCCATTTTAGTTGGGCAAAGCCGAACTTACATCGCGCCGTACCCACCGCTTTACTCTTCAGCGCTATTCTTCAGTTGTTTGTCCGATAAAATATTCAAAATTATATTTTCTTTATACGCAATGGCATAGTTTTGCGGGGAGAGCCCAATAGGCGCAGAGAAGAGAAAATATTAAAAGTTCGATTTTATTTCCGCATAAACCTTTACTTCCCCTGAGGAGTGCAACAAGAGGGTGAAAACCAAAAAAATAAAATCGATTCAGTGAATTTGTTTTGGTAAATTCCTACTACGGATCGATTTTCATCATAAAATATTAAAAATTAGGACTTTTTGCTATATAAGAGTTTACTTTTCGTAAGAGATGAATCAAAAAATTGACCAATCGAAAGTTTTCTCCGTAATTTTATATGCCAAAGTACTATAATTGAACGGTTTTGGTTGAGATATTTTTTGAAAATTGCAATTTTCTTCCCAATAATGAGTTTTTGAAAACCAAGCGTTGCATGCATTTGGATTTAATCCATTTCGATAGGGTTCATCGTTAAGCCAAAACACGTAAATATAGAAAATCACAAAATATCTCAAAAATGACGATGTGAAGTTTGAATGCAAAAACATATGGATTGACGTTAGATGCACGGACGTAAAGGGCAGTTTAAATCGACATAGAAAGTGATTTTGAACCGATCGATGTAATCAAATTGCTTCGCAGGTCATTTTGGGTGTTACATACATTCGCATAATGCTAATATACCTTGTACCGAAAGTAGTGTAGGGTACAACAAGTTCTCGTTATGCCACTAGCTCTTGTGAGGGAATTATATAAAATCTAATTTCCTAATTTTGTTAGGCAAAGTTTACCTGAAAGCTTAGCAACACCAAACAGGCCGTACAGACAGACAGACTTAGGTGACAGAAAAGTTAATTTTGCAAATTTAAAAAGTTCTTCCATGATTTAACTTAATTTTAATTTTCTTATTTTAAAATTTTCATAGTAGAGGTCTTCCTTTGGTTGGTTGGTTAATTATGTGCAAGTAAATTGCTTCAAAATTGCTTGCATAGTGCATATATCTTGTTTTGCGTAAATTTTTAAAGCATAATTTAAGGTGTTAAGGACAACAAAATGGCCTAACAAAATTCCTTATCCACAGCACTTAACAGTGGCAATATATCAATGCAATGCAATGTCCCTCTAGAGTTAACGAATTATTAATGGCTCGACAGGTAGAGTGCGAAAGTAATGATTACTTTAAAAAATACAAAGTAGCTGTAAACTCGTACATTTTTAGCCGACACGGAATATTCTGATGCCTACTAATTTTGGATGTTTCAGTAAACACATCTTGAAACCACATTTCGTTGCTCTTTTCACATTAAAAATGCGTAATGCAGCTTAACATGATGTAAACGCATCGACATATTGATGTTACGTAATTATTGATGTAACGTACGCTGCTTCCGCTAAACGAAGTCTTTCAAACTTCATGTAACATAGACAAAAACTGGTCTGCTTATAACATGACCTAATAAACATGAACAGAAGCATAGTTAATATGTAACCTTGACAGGACAGGCATGATTATACACTGGAACGGTTATTACTTTCATATAAACGCGACCCTAAAGAAGAGATTTTTCATATTCAACTGTTTCGTTTAGCTTCTTCATACAGTTAGCTTGACGGAGCAGGGACGGAAAAACAGTTCAGGACAAGCTTGCATTCCACACAATTTTTTGAACTCATAATTGGGAGATTTACCTGGAATACAAATAAAAGGGCAGAGCTCCTTCTAATGTGTATTACACACATTTAACAAACTTAATGCATCTCTGCTGATGGGTTGTGAAAGACAAAAACAAAAAAAACCCTGATTATCGCTATATTGTACTGTAGCTGCCGTTTAATTAAGGCTTTAAGAAGAAGTTGGTTTTTTGAAGGGCTTGTGTGGGCAATATCTCCCCACGCGCACGAACGCGTGCCTAGACAGCCATCACTTGTTTTAATTGCAAAAAAACAAAACTTTAAACTTTGGAACACAAATTTGTCGATAAAACCAATCGTTCTGATATTAGTTAAGTGCTTTACGGATTGAAGGGGCCAAACAGTGCTAGATGTCGCTGGCAGCCTTTTGAACTCCAGATGCTGCGAAGTTTCAAAAAGATTGCATACAGGTTTTGCTACATGTTTGTGTTTGTTGTGTAAATGATGATGTTTCTGTTTTTATGAAAATTGCATATAAAATCATTCTGACAAAGGATTTGAAGCAGCTGATGAGGGTCTTGGGCAAAAGCCATTTGCCATTGGTTCAGAAAACTTAAAACGTTGAAGTTGCCGGAACTCTAATTGAACCTTCGATTCTAGATATGTTCAAAGTAAGAATTATTCTCAATGCTCGCATGACAAAAGGGTACAAGGGGTTGGCTAGCATTGTGAGGAGAATAACATAATACCTGAGAAATACTTTACACGAACAGACTCTAGTCCAGTTTAACATAATCACCTGAGTTGATAGCCTTACGACATGGCGACCGGTAGTGCAACGGGTTGTTTGAGTAACCGATAACCAATGCCCCGCTGCTAACCAGTGGGGTAGTCCCCATTAAAGGTGGCACTACTATTGCCAAACCGTAAAAGTAAGAAAAAAAGGGGGATAAGAGCCGTCTTTCTTGCAATTCCGGTTGGCGTCAAGGTCTACCTAACACCTCACTGTTTAATGTCCAACGAGACGTGGGTATAATCACAGCCATCCCGATACTTACGGAACGTCTGTGCCCAGCAGTCAGGAAGAGAGCATCCTCCACGTAACCTGATGGGAAGTGCATCATACTTACTACGAGCAATCCTTTATTGGGCTACCTAATCCCATAAACACCCACTAATTATCAACTTTCTGTTTTACTACTTATGGCAATTCTGCATAGCTTTGGATGATCTCTTACTGGGCAGCCAAAACCCTATTTGCCTTGGGATCTTCCATACGTCACTAAATTCATTTCAACACACAACCATTTCTCGAATATCTCAAATATCCAACTGTGTCCCAGCGTTCCACTACCATCTAACTTAGTACCACTTCCATAGCAGAGAGGAATAATTTCTCTTTTTAAAAAGGAAAAGAGGGAAAGAAGTCCTCTTAGACGCTCCTGTCTTACACTTCCAAGCAAAAACCTATCGAAGATTAGTCACAGTAGATGTTCTTCGTTTCTTCGCCGATAACTGACCAATTCTTAAAGATAAGAACTCTTTAAAGCCGATGAAAAAGTCAGGATAACGATGCGTGTATAAAAGATTCGCGTGGTTTCGCCCGTTACGTTGCAAAGACGATTGCATTTACGAACATTTCTTATATGTGTTCATTTCAAGGAATGACGGGACTGACTTTTTCAGGACCGTTACAAGCTAAAAAATTGGGAAAAATCGAAAATAGTTTTGTCAAAGACTGAAAAATTGTTGAAGAGATTTTTTAACCCTAAGCCCCTTAAACCTAATTTCTTAGCTTAGGCTCGATGTGAATTTATGGAATCCTTTTAAACATATCTTCGTAAAGCACAACAATGTTACAAACTAATTCCCCATCATATGGTGAACTTTAATTGCACTCATTAGTAGCTATTAGCTCAAAAGTGTTCTCCTCTCAAGGCTGCCGACCATGCGTTAATTACGGTTACCACTTGGCTGCAGCAAACTTGAGCCATAAAAGTGTAATACGTGCTGATCAAGTCTATGCTTATCTCTCAGGGTACGGCCACACCCTACCCCCTTTTCACACTTCTTTCTTCCTGACCATCACCGCATTTATGTAAATATACGGGACATCCCCTGAGTAACAGCTGATTGAAAACAGCTGATGAAAATAGAAAACGAGATTTTTCTTTTCACTTCTAAACGGTTAAGAGTGCGCTTTGATGGCACATTATTTCTATTAAATAGGTCGTAGTAACTTTTAATATAAAGAAATATTCAAGAATAGCTCAACAACGAAAGCGGATATATTCGCCTAAGCCTTCTACCAAATTTGTCTTTCATAGCATAGGGAAAACTTATGTTTATCGAGGCGGCGACAAGATGAAGTAAGAAACTCTTCCGGCTGTGAAAGCCCGTTGTTGAGCAATAGAGATTCGTTACAAGCCTATGCATAAAATTATTTTTGTATTGCTCTTCTTCTCTTGCTTTCGTAGTCTGCGTTAAGCGCTGCCGAGACTAAAATTGTGGCACATGTGCGGTACACATGAGTATGAAATTGTTTTCTACAAAAGCATACGTCGTGCGATGATAGGAATTTAAGCAAAACATCTCTGAGAATATTTTAGTGGGAAAACATGTTTGAGTTTTTTGCATTACATTCTGCTGCGCGCTGTATCAATTCATTTGCCGTTTGTTCGTCATCATCATTATCTTCATCAGCATTTTCCCACATTGCATTTTATAATGTTTATAAAAATTTGTATTCTTTTTTACTCTCGTAAGTGATGTTAATAAATATGACGCTAATGCGACGTTGGAGGTAAAATAAATATTTTCTTATACTTTTGGCGCCAATATTCTCTCAATATTTGCGACTTATGATAAGTTAAAGATGTGATTAATGTGTGAAATGTATGTGTGTGCTTTTCTCTTACTCATTTTTGCTTGTTTTTTTTTTTTTATATAACGTTTTAAAGTACTCGGTGGAACCTATTGAATGCTATCAATTAATTTTTCCATTTTAATTTAATTTAATCGTCCGTTCCTCCATATGATGAAACCAATGGGTTAATTAAAAAATCGTGAGGCCAATAATTTATTGCGATTTTATTTTGTACAAGACAGTTTAAAAGATATTAAGCCTTCCGGATATCGAACATCAAGTATTTATTTCCTTCCTATACACTATGCAATCGTATGCACAACTAAATCTCTTCATCATATGGCTCAATATATATTAGACTGTAATATATTTTCGTAAGTTTTATGGTATTACACAACATGCGATCGATAGATTGCATTGTAATTGCATGTCAGTAAAAGGCACACAATAGTAGGCAATAAACAATTAAATGATTGCGAGCTATAACGTTATGAAGCCTGGCAGGAGGAGTAGTTAACCGTCGACGACCTCTTCGCTATCGTCATCCTCTCGCTTAGGTGTTCGTGCGTCTATGACCGTAGTAGTAGGTAGACATCATGCAGGCATCCGTAAACAAACTTCGTTTAAAGTAACGCAACTACAGCAATTAAGTGGTATAACTGCTGCACGAATTTTTCAATTCTCAAGACAGAGAGAGAGAGACCTTAGGTTGTGGATATGTGTTGTGCATGTTGTGCCTTGTTATGATGCATCTCGTTTTTGACAAGCTTATAATTATTGCCGTCTTTCAATGGTTTCAATCCCGTTAACTAATTCATTTCCACAAATGCCATGTGAACTGATGCCACGATTACTAACGACTTTAATTTAACATTAGAACGCGACTAATTCTTTTTTTTTTTTTTTTTGGTTTCGTTTTATTCATTTTCACTTGTTTTCAAATTGCAAAACTTTGTACTGATACTTTGTTTGTCTTCAATTAAGGAAACTTTCTATTTCCAATAACTAACTGGTTGCCGATTTGCTTTTTATTGATATGAGGGTAAACCGTAGGAAGGCCGCATGAGTTTGTTGTACTCGGCAGTGCCTCTAGCTCTTCGCCTTTAGGAGTCTTATGAAGCAATCCTTCTATCTACTATCTCCTTCGGATATCCTTGGGATATCGTAATGTGTTTGAAGCGCATTCAGACAGGATATGATCGACCGTCCCACTTGTCCCAATATTTTTCAACTAATACGTGATGAAGTCATGAACCGATACTGTAATCGGGAGAGGGTACATTTGATTTACTTAATGGAATCGAAATATTGATCATCCTTACAAAATTTGAATAACCTACGGAAGCTTAGATGGCTCACAGTTTTTGCTACAATCGGGTCACATTGGCGTCATTAAAATCCACCAGATAATGTAGAAATAACAAATTCATATAATTGGCTATTATCCTGGAGACGAAGGTAATCCATAGCTCTAAGCACCTTCTTTGCAAAGATTGTAGGCCGGATGGTAGGTAAGTTCGAGTCTGTACTCAAAGGTGGCGAATAACAAAAATTTCTTTTGTACCCAGTCCAATAAGTTGATGTTTGACACATAAGCTAGCGACCATACGATGGCTGACTATTCTTATACACTTCGGACAATCGAGGTAAGTAGGCGCTTGCCAACTGGCGGATCGTTAAATTCCTTGGCTCAACGTTTCATGAAACTCAATAGTGACTTCACCTTATTAACGCAGTCACTAAGACAAAAGTGAAATCACGAATAGTGGTCTAGCAAAACGCCTAGGTCGCTAAATAGCTATACTTTAGCCGGCTCTTAGTTATCAATAATATTTTTTATTTATTTATTCTCTACATATTTTGTAAATAAATTGACAGAGTATGGATTTAAAGGCTGTCGGATAACTTAGCTCATATGCTCGCCTGGATTGAAAACTCTACCGCACTTAAGATTTGGATCCACGACCATTGAGTTGTTAGTCGCGATCGTTAGCCTATTCGGTTACTAATACGAATGCATTTGCCCATAATATATATAGCGAAGGCAATCGGTTATGTTATGCAGGGAGATTTAATAAATTTTCCTTCACTATGCTTCCAATGGCTTGTCAACTTCTTGCGTACCCATTGCGATACTAGTGGATTCTGCATCTCTCATTGTCCCTCGAGCTCGACTATTAACCAAATAGTCCGCTCTTTCATTGCCTTCAATACTCAAATATCCAGGTATTCAAATTAGTGGCTCGGTAACGATTTCGGGAAAGACAATCGTCTGAACTAAGTCACAATTCGAACTACATGACACGATGTACAATGAAAAACCGATTCTGTTTGCGAATCTCGTGAACCTATGGCAAATAATTTAGAAAAAAAGTCCACGTGCGCCTTAGTACTATTGGGATAAAAGACTCGTTGCTTTCGTAATTCCTTAAAAAATTCTTGGTAAACCGACTGCGACATCTTACAATTGACACACCTACAAATTGTTGATCACAGCAAGCCTTCTTAAAGGTCATCGAAAGCCATGACTGCATCCACTTGTATACTTTACAACTAAGCTTTCGTCTAGTGTGAGTTTTTTCGCGTAACGAATCGAAACATAACTCGTTAACACGTTATAATATAAAGGAATTTTTTGTCACTGGAAACTTTTAACGGGCTCCACAGTGAAAGAGATCGACTGATATTTCAAAATTTCTCGAGTATAATTTAAAGATGCGAGGAACGTCTTTTACCAAAGCTATGCACATTTTTGATTATAGCACCTGCCCGGAATGACGTAGAAGCCAGAACAGTCCCAATTTTCGCTTACAGACTCGGTTTTGCTATCTATGTCCTAGAAGTTTAGAAATTTGGTTTTCTATTGGGAAGAAATTCCGCAACAACAAATTATATATAAATTATTATTTAACATATTGAAACATTTACATCTATATATATATATGTGTGTGTGTGTGTGTAAATATTAATTATTAGAAACATATACAGAAAGATTGTACCGCGAATATCATTTTTATATTTTTATAGAATATAGATTTTTTGAAAAGTCAATGGAAATGATAAACGCAGGCGAACATTTTCAAATCAATTTCTCACGTTTTTGAGTGTTTCCCCCTTTATTAGTAAGACCGCAGAAACCCTTTTAATATAGAAAATTCCCAGTAAGCGTTCATCTTAATGGCATAATCTAAACTGACACTAATGACAATTGGCTTAGACTGTCACACTTCAGAATCAAGGCACACATCTTACTGAATGTAAGCACAAAGACTAAAATACACACATGTGCATATATATATATATATATGCATGCAAGCATAAGCAGTGGTTTATGTATTAAAACGAAAATTCCCATGATTCAATATTGGGATAACAATATTAAGAGCTATTAAGCTATGAACTTGTACACTTTCTTCAATTGCACTTACACTGCTATAAACATTCGTATACGTTCATCTATAGATTCATATAAGTGCTTGTGAGAATACCTAAAAGGGAGCATCAGCAGCAACATCATGCAATCAATTGTCAGAAAGAGCCTCACTATATACGTATACCAGATAGATAGCGTAAAACAACATCACCATAAATTGACGACAATTTTAAAAGAAGTCCAAAAACACAAACTTGACAAGGGGAGAAGTCTAACCATTAACCAGTACATGTGAATACAAATCTATGTGAAACCGTGGTAATCTGATACAGAGGTAGAAGTTCAAAATGTATAGTAATCATGTACAGTAATTTTCCCTTAGCTGCTGCACGCTTAACAAAAAAATTCCTTACCTTTGGCTGCTCTGTAGTGTTTCAGGCTTTCACGTACCACAATATTCCATAAATAACTGAAGCGTTGACTCACCTGGCTTATGTTCCTATACTTTTCGGTGGAATACGATTTGTAAACGATTAAGTAACAAAGACTAAGCGCGCCAGTGTAGTTAACAAAAGGGGGCAAACTTTCTTTTTATTGGCTTCGAATCTTCTACAACAAGTAGAAAGAAATGCATTATAAAAAAGAGATGGGTTTCCATTTAACATCCGGCTTTCTACTGAACCACGCCGAAGGACTACTTCAGGAGTCAAGTCAATGCTTGCTGAAAAGTTATACCCTAATGTCCGGATGGTTGATCTCAAATTTCCCTATAAAAATACTTAAGATACGCTTCATGCAGACGAACTGAGACAAAATCGAAGGATATCAGTCCTTTTAGTAAGAAGTGTGTGATGAAGTTTATGATGTTGTTTCTGAACTCTATTGTATTGTATATAGGATAATATATTTTTCCTCGTTTTCTTTGCTAGGTGGGGCAAAGGCCACAACTTCTAGCAGTGGATGGTAAAAGTGAATAAAAAATTATTATTTTAATAAAAAACATATCTAATTGCTCCAGTTCAACATTCGGACATGATAATGTATGCAGACGATGTTAAGCTTCTTTTTTTTCCTCACACAATTTCGAAGATTTCCATTTGTTGGAATATGAGTTGCTTTCGTCGCCTGAATTGTGTAAGACAAGCACTAGATCTACGTCTTTCAGTTCAGTGTTCTTCGTCACTTTTGATTATAGTTTGAATGGAGAGGCTTTGGCGTAGTCATTACGCTTAGTCGGTGCGGCGCCTCGTTGAGTGTGCGTCGATTATTTATTGTCTCAGTTGCCATCATTATGTCGACCGACATCACTGGAGCAATTCAAAAGCAACTTTTTCCGCTTTACTTGCGCGGGTAAGTATAGGATACGTTGGTTGCTACTGATTAATTTGCTTAGATTGATCCTTGGAATAGGTTTTGTTAATGAAACCTATACGAGGCCACAGTTCGTCATCATTCTTGCTCATTAAACTAGATTTTAATATTCCTTCAAGAATTAAAAGAAATTCCCTTTCCTTTCGGTTGCCTTAATTATAAGAATAATTATGAAGTTTCTTTTCCCTTCCCTTCCCTTCCCTTCCCTACCCTTCTCCTGGGATGGGCGATGGGGAATTTTTGAAAAATACATTACTTGTGGTACGGGGTACATTAAGTTTGTGCGGACGTGGCTGCCAGAGAGGCTTAACCGATCGATTTGGAATTATGTTCACAATCAAGCCTGTCTATCCCTCTGTCCCTTTGATGTCTGCCCAACCTACAGGTTGCAAATTTTTGAGATATTTCGATGAAGCGTCGTATACTGACATGTTTTTTCACTTAAGGACGTTCGCTATTGAAAATGGTTTAGATCGGTCCGCTATTTCGACCACACCCCATATAACGCCTAATTTTGAAAAGTCATTAAATGGGGAAAAAAATGCAATTTTCAAAATTTCTCGATAGAACTCGTTCTGTTATAGCATTTGGACATTGCAAACCAGTATGAAAAATTCGGTGCGGCTGGGGCGATCTTTTGGACCACTTCTCTTATAACCTTTCCTACGAAAACTGAAGGATGTAATTTTCATGAATTAATGGTGAAAATTGGTTCACAATAGTAAATTGACAAAGAAATCAATTTTTGTGAAGGTGGACCACGTAGGTCTATTGTTTGCATCCCATCCAACATAAGGATTACAATGAAAAGGAAATTTTTTTTGTGGATAAAAGTGAACTTTTCGCTATTTTATGATGTAAATCAATTCATAAGAGTAAGCTTTCATAAAACTTGATTGTGTGAAATTGAAGTCAAAAAGCAAAACATACATGGATTTCCACAAAATATAAACTCGTATGTGCTGAAAAGGTCCAATTTTTAATATCTTTTGATAAAAATTGGTGTACGGCCGCAATCTAGCGTAATAATTAACCCTCGGGAATTTGAATTACATAGGCTCGCCCTATAAAAGGGGTCCCATGAAAAGCAAGCATACCCTGCTCTGTAGTTCTCTACGACAGAAACACCCGAGATGTAATAATATCTTCGACTAGTAAATTAAGTTTAGTAAATTGGAAAGACGTCAGTTGACGTTTTGCGCGTCCCCTAATACGGGACGGCTTTCGTGCAAAGTATGCCTTCACATGCAAATAATGTACAATTTTGATGTTCTGTTACCACGAAAGTGAATGATTCAGGCGAACTGACTGTGCTAGATGAAGTGAAGTAGAGTATTAAAAATCGACCTTGCCCGACTATAGTGTTCTTACTTGTTTTCCCATGCAATTACCCGTCATAATGAAAGAGGCTTATCTCTTATTACATTCAATTTCTACACCTTACTGCGTAGGGTATTGATTATTAGAGAGACTTGAGTGTTAAGTTTTAAATGAGAGATAATTCTCTGTATTTTCTGTAAGCATTATTCTTGATAAATAAATGAATTGAAGGCCATGATGTACATTAAATTAAATATTCAGATAAATTAAATACCATTGTGTGTTAACTTTATTCTGCTCGACTTGATATAAATCATCCAACTGTACTTCTTGTAATACCTTATACTTAATATCTTAGCTAAAGTTTTGCGTGAATTAATAAAAATAAAGAAAATACTTTTTTCTCGGGATCAGTTTTTCAAATTTTCGACTCATACTTAAAACATTCCCCACGATTTTCGTTGTTCTCATTCGGTTTTTTTAGAATACTTTCAAAATTCAATTTTAAAGGGAAGCACGTTTTCTCGTCTTTTCGAGAAGTTAATTGAAATACGTCGTGTTAAGAAATGCTTTCATCCTTTAGGTGAAGAACGGAACTCTACCATTCTAATGGTCGCCAATCACAAAGAAATCTACATTTTCAAAAACCACCCTCGTAGGGCTTCAGCAATAGAAATGCAGATTTTTTCTTCAAGTCATAGTCGTAGTCGGAGACTCTGGTTTATGTTTTTCAAATATATATGTTTTTTGTAATACTTACATATATACGAGTAATGACTTCTTCAACTATTATTATTGTCCTGCCTTCTTTCCATTCGAAAACCAAAAAAAAAAAAAAAAAAAAAAAAAAGAAAGGAAAACGATCAAGAATCCCTTCCTTTTTTCGATTGTTATCAGGGTTTGCCTCTTTAATTACGTTAGTGTAAAAGCTGGTAACACAATCAACATCTCACTTCGTGCGTGATCCCTTTATAGCTTTATCATGCATGATCCTTCTTATCGCATAATCATAAGACCTTCAATTTGGGACCTCTGTGTAGTAATTTACTCTGCGGTGGTCTTTTAACGACTCGGACTCACTTGTTTGCGATTAACAGCAACCGGGTATCTTTTCCCGTTAACCTATATATGTAAAGTACTGTGCACATTTAAATACATGTGTACACATTTGCTTATATTTGCTTGTGTGTATATAAACATGACTTTGCTATTGCACTTGTTAAATGCAAATTTGTTAATGCTTCGCTTGTTTTACTAGAAAAACAAAATGCTACTAATTGTCTAACGAAAGAAAGGAAATAAATTCTCCCAGACTCTCCAATAGTAATTTTCATTTCATTAATTCAACTGTCTATTATATCTGTCTGTTCATTCATCAGTGATGGATATGCACGTGTGTACTATATACCCATTGTCAATATAATAATATTATGAAAGTGGATAATCAAGTAGGGCTCCAAGTTTGAATGAAATTAAATTCCGATAGCTGTCATCACATGTTCCTTGTTCCGCTAGTGGTTTTGTAATTTCACACTTATTACCAGATGCTGGGAGGTACACATAACTTTTCATTTTATTTGCCTTCCTCAGATAGAAGTAAAAGTAATTTTCTCCGAGCTACATATAGTTTTCGCCGGCCTCGTGTATTTAATTTAAGAATTCATTCCGAAATTCTTTTATCATTTTGTTTATCGTTCTGATTCTGAAAGTCTCCGAGAGTCGCAAAGAATTTAAACAAAAAAACGAAACAACCAAAAACATTATAGTTGAACATGGCCGACCATTAAGTAGTGTACGTCACTTCACTTAATACAGTTACTCATGTAATGACTTTTCAAAATAAAGTCTTATATGGGAAGTAGTCCGATCTGAATCATTTTCAATGGCATTCATCCTTGGGCCAAAATAGAAGAAAACAAGACAGACAGACAGACAGACAGACAGACAGACAAATGTAGATCGGTTTAGAAAGTGACTCTGAATCGATCGGTATGGCAAAAGATGGGAGTATCTCAAGTTCCTCGGGGTGTGGCACACTTTCGCACAAACTTAATACAACTTTATACCGCAAGTGGTGCATGGCATAAATCTACAAATTTCTCTCATTAACTGATCGGTAAAAAAATCTTAGCAATTCATTCGTGGACTCGTTAGAGACTCTATTCGATCAATGATAACGTTTTAATTAACGCATCGAGATTTTTTTAAATAAAAAAAGGGTCAGGCTAGGTGATCCAAAGATCTTGATGAATGTTATTTCCCAAAAAAGCTATACATGAGCCTAGTCAGACCAATGCTTGAGTATGCCCCTGTTGCGTGGTCTCCTTCCTTTAAGTACTATGTCGATTCAAGTGAATCCGTTCAAAAGTGATTTGCGATCCACTTGTCGAACGAGACTGAGTTGATTTTGCTCACCTTACTGCCACGTGAAAAATGTATATCCGTTGTTGGTGCTTCCTTCCTAATTAAGTTCATAAATAGTATACTTCGTGTACTTCGCCGATATCACTTGATGGGATGCGCTTCAGTGTTCTCAACCGTTTGTCTACGAACTTCATTTTCATAAAGCTTAGCCAATGTAGATACATTTAAGAGCTTCTCAAAACCTTTCGACCCCTTTGCAAAAATTTAAAATGTATCTATAATTTAAGGCTATTAGCGAATTACTATCTAAATTAATTTCTAGTCTTGACGTCTTCGTTTAATTTGAAAATTCAAGGACATATTTTCAGTATTATCGGTTCCTAAGCTTTTATATGATTGCAAACGCGTATGTGTTCACTTCCCACTCGGATCTGTAACGGGTTCGGGTGTGCGTCTGCGCTAGATGTGTAAATGCACTACCGGATGAGGGTTATACTCATTTTGTCAAAACGTGTGCAACGCCCAGGAAGGAAGTTTCAAAGACCCCACGAAGTATGTAGACTTTTGATCAGCGTCAAATTGTGAACCGATCTGTCCGTGTATCAATCCAGTTTAAATTTGGCGAAAACATTGAAAGCTCTTGCACGCAGAATGGTATTGAAAAAGGGCCAAATCGGTGAAAGGACACACCTACGGTACCACATAGAGTGAGAGCAGCTTTGTTTTTCCATAATTTGAACCCGTATTCTATGGGCGATGCTGTAGTATTTATACAAAAATGAAGAGACTTGACCACGCCCATTCAATATTATAGTGTATGAACATTTAATTTTTTCAAACGCGCAGAAACAAACTTCAAAAACCCCATAAAAAATAAAATTCTTTTTCAATTTCAAATGTGGAGTGCACCTGCGCATGTCCGTCTGTTCGTCTATCTATCAGTCCGTCTTCCTAAGTGTGGCAAACACAGTTCGCAGAAGTGAAGATAACGCCTACAAATTTTCAAAAAAAGAAAAAAAAAAAATCTAAACGGGCCGAAGAACACGCCTGCAACGCCCACATTTGAGAAAGACTCTTTTTAAGGATGTCGTAGATTTTATTTTGGAAAATAAGGACAAGCTGTTAGCAAAAGAAAAAAGGAATTATTTACAAAGTTGTATGAACTGTGCTTTCAACAAACATTAAACTGCGCGCCTCGATTGCCACCTCTGCTGCAACATCACAACTGATTTGCCCCAATTTGAGTAAACACTTTGCCTATGATCCACAACACTTTGTTCTAATCTTTCAGTTAATCGTCCGATCTTTTTTTTATTAATCAGTTTACATTTCTTAAATCTTCTTGTGAACAGGGTACGTTTGCTAATCTTCAGGGAGTATAAAGCGTCTACTTATTGTATGATGTCGGCGGATGAAGACGGGCTGAAAGGCAAATATATATTTTATTTTATTACTTCGCCTATTGTGTGGGGAAATGGCGTTTGCAACCAAATTAGGCAGTTTTTATATGGCTTCCTTTCATCATATGAAAGGTTTTCGTAAGAAATGGTTTTGAAACACGTTTACGGTTAGCGGTTACGTTTAAAGATTTCCGATCCACGTATCTTTGCCTTAAATAATAGCTATCCCACATTCGCTCTAAGACATGTACAACTTTCCCCTTTGCTGCTTTTTTTTTTTTTTTTTTTTTTTTTTTTTTTTTTTTATAGATTTTTTTTTTTTTTTTTTTTTTTTTTTGCTTTTTTATAGATTTCTCACGATAGTTTACCCAATTAGCGCTTGAAAATGATTTTTTGATTTTTATGTAATGTGAATGTGCGTTTGTGCGTTTAATATTGGATACAGTAGCTTGTACGAGTATTTCATCAGACTAAAGGAGGTCGTCAACTTCAAGCTCATCAGATAGATGTACTAGCAGCACTAATGATAGTCAGCTCGATGAACGAATATAAATGTAATCGTAGTGATGCGATTATTGACAATTCGTTAGTCAAATATTTAGTAAAGTTCAACAAGTCCGACGAAGAAAATCGTCAGAGATTGTTTTTGTGAAATTGCTTGAAGATGAAAATAATTAATAATAATAACGTTTATCGTTTCTATCAACAAAAGTGTGTTGTGAAACCGACGATATATCTTTTAACACATTAATTATGTCGAACCGACAAAGCTTTTGGTCAAGGGTTTTGCTTCTTTTTTACCGCGAACAAGCAAAATTAACATTTCAGTTTCGCATTTATTTTTCTTTTTATGCCCTACACCACTTGTGGTACAGGGTACAGTAACTTCGTGCGGACGTATGTACCACGCAGAAATGGTTAAGATAATTTTTTACGCTAAATTACTATTTTAATATATTTTTCATCATGAAGCATCGAATAGTATACCTTTGCGTCGCATGAACGTCAGTTTTCGTTATATGAGATGGGGTTAAAAAAGTGCCCCAGCTGGTCCAAAGTTTTCATACCAATTTAGAATGACGGCATAGGACTATTTAGCCACTTTGGCAGAGAAATTTTGGAAATTGCAATTTTTTTTCCAAATAAGGACTTTTCAAAATAGGGCGTTATATGGGGAGTGTTCGAAGAAATGGAACAATCCAAACTAATTCCCATAGCGCTCGTCTTTAGATCCAAGCACGTTAATGTACCTGTAACTTGAACAGGCGGACAGACGAACAGACAGACGGACAGACAGGCTTAGATCAATTCACAAGATTATTCTGAATCGATTGGATAATAAAAGGTGTGTCTATCTTAAGCAGTTCTGCGTGTTACATACGTCCGCACAAACCGAACATACCGTACATCATAAGTGGTGTAGGCTAACAACAAGAGGGTTTTTCGAAAATTGTTCAACTATTTTTTCGAAAGTTTGATTTTTTTTGGTGGTATTCATTAGAGATATCAATTCGAGTCAGTCAACCAAACAAGCTAAGCACAGATTATTTATTTTTAACCTGTAGTCCATTTATTTAAGTTCTCTTTATGCGCAGTGAAAATGTTAAGCTCATAAATTATTAGTGGATTGTTTAAAGTGATTTTTGGTTTGGCTTCTTCTAATGAATTTCCTGTTGTTTCAGGTGTCCCTCAAGGCAGTTACATCTATGTCCTAAAGATCCTCCGACCGTGATCAAGTCAACGCATATCTTAATGTATGCAAACGACATAAAACTGCTCTCCCTCTTAAATTTGAAACCATATTCAAGCACTGGGCTCATTCCATTTCATAACATTAACCTTAAACAAGTAGAAGTGTTAGTTACAATAGGCTAGGGCCCACCATTAAATACTCTGCACCATATAACGACTTTTCAAAATAAGAGGTTTTATGGGAAGCGGTCGAAAAAGCGGTCTGATCCGAACCATTTTCAACAGCGTTTGCCTTTGGACTAAAACAGGTCACAGTGTACCCTATTTCATCGAAATGAACACAAGAAAACTAGATGGACAGACGGTCTGACAAGCTTAGATCAATGCCGAGAGTATAATAAAAGATGGGTCTACCTCAAGTCTTCCCAAGTGATGCATACATCCACACAAAAATTAATATACCCTTGTACCACAAGCGGTGTAGGGTATAAAAAACTAAAAAAAAAATGTTTAAAAACGAATTCATTCGCTACGGAGTAGCGTTCGTTAATTTTCGGAAACTGGAAAATATAGATTTGTTTTCTGCGTTCCATACGCATGCTATATAGCGTAACATTTTAGATATTGGGCTGTCGATAAATGAGTGTTAGGACTGGTCAAAGATACTGAATGATCCATACATGAGCTACAAGACTATACATGAAGTTGAAATATTCCTCTGATATAAAGTCTCCGCACTATCGCTGCTATGTAGCATCAACCGAATCTGTCCAGAAAAAAGATATTTTGCTTTGCGCGTTAAGGCATTTGCTTTGGGAGCTGTTAGTTTCATTGTTGCAGTATGAAAACAGACTGCAGGTATTGGTATTGTGGGTGGGGGGCGAGTAATCAATTCTTTGCCTTTTGTTCTGTACTAACCGTTGAAGAGGACGCACATATTCTTCGGCAGTTTTCGGTAACGCAGCCTGTGCAGAGAATATTTCAAAAAGTATGATGTTCTTCTACAACACTGTAACAAAATGGCGCCGCCCATACCTTCCGAGGAATATATTCGTCATTTCATACGGAATTTAATACAACGATAACAACGATGAAAATTCGCGATCTTTTTGGAGATGTGTCGAAAGTCAACTGGGGTCACCGTTGATTCAGAATGTTTGCTGCTGGTGATTATGATCTCTCCGACAAGTCGCGAAGTGAACGATCAATCGAACGATAACGACATCGTAAAATATCTCGTGGCAGTTAATCAAACTTTAAGTGCATAAAAAGTATCGGGAAGCCTTGGCTCGCACAGTGACCTATATCAACGCATCCCAATGCCATTGAAAAGTCTTATAGGAAAGGAATATGGATTTCGCATCCACTATCTGGGACAGGAGCCCAAGCTATCCAAACTTCCTAGAGATTCAGTTCGAAGCAGAATCGTTACCGGAGATGAAAAATTAATTCTTTATGTTCGCATAAATTTTTTCGAGCAATGGCTTAACTTATTAAAGAGGCACCTGGACTTGGACCTGTTTCGTTTTACGTATCCTGGATTTCTTTAAGGGTGGGCTTCAAAGTGGGCCGACTTTCGTTGATAGTGATGGATAATACTTCAATGAGTTGAGAGAAAGAAAAACTTGAGTTTACTGCAAAGGTTTGTTTTAAATTTCAAAATAATCCATTAGTTACGGATCACTTACTTGCTTTGGCTTCGCAGGTGAAGCGTCGGTATTTCACTTTTAGTGAAACGGGTAGTGTTTAATGGCTTGCTTTGTTAGATGAAAGAAACTTTAAGGTCCCTATTCGGCCTTCAAAGCGCTTTTCCTTTCGTAAAACTTAGTCATTTATGGTCCACTTAGTGTCCTTTGCAAAAATGTTAACGGAATTTATAACCTATTCCCTTTATCGTTGAACCCCACACATATCATAAAATCCACTGTTTGCAATGTTCGAGTGGTGTGGTTGTCACATCTAACCTAAAAACCTATAATTAATTTAGTTACGTTACTACCCGTCAACATATATTTAAGTGCTGTCGCTATGATCGAATGTCAACCTTTACGTGTTTGCATGTTTGTAAATGGAAGTGATGCGCCCTTTGCTTGATACATATCGCTCCGCGAGTGCACTTCTGGACTAGTAGAGTACATCTTTCGCTCTTATTCTCACTCTTATTTTTTCGTTTATATTTAGATTTGCAATGTTTTAGTTAAGCGGACAATTTTACGTTAGCTTAGTTTATTTGCCGACGCCTGCTGATTCTAACTAAAGTTTACATATCTTTGGATAAATACGTAAATAAATCAATGGCCAATTGTATGTATGTTTGGATATTGAAAAAATTGTCTGTCTGATGGCTTAGTGTTTTAGTTTCAAGGGCTTACAAGAATTTATTCAAAATTTTGAAAACTTTATTGCTTTTATTTAGCTTAGTAGTAATTATCTCCTGCTCTTCCCCCTCCTACTGCTGCCACCATGCTTCTATGCTTCTGCTCGTCGAATTCAGAATTCAGAATTGTTTTGAAAGTGCTTGCGCAGTGTATTAGGAAATGTGTCATAATTCGAAAATATATCAAAAAGTTGAAGAATATTTCTTTGATGACTGACAAATTAGAGGAAAAGAAAAGACAAAGAAAAAATGCAAGTTATTGAGAAGAAAGAACTAATTCTGTGACTTGATCTGAAAGGAGAGAGGAATAAAAACAGATACAATCCTGTTTCTTTATATTTAGTTTGTTTGTTTGTTTGTTTTTCTCTCTTGATGTTCACATAATCATTAGCTAACTAGGTAGACAGTTTGTATGCTTTATTTATTATTATTTTTATTATTATTATTATTATGTTTAGTTGTTTTGTCTTAAATGTTAAGCTGACAAAGTACATAAACAATATGCATCCGAGAAGGGTCACTTAAACGAGAGGCGCGACAAAAAGTTGAGTATTTTGGTTTCATTAAAGAAGTGTTTTGTGAACTCTTGCATACTTTTCGGCTGTAAGCGTTCTAAGTGTGACAAATTAAATTCGCTGTCAATAAGACTGAAGTGATGTTTTTTCCTTTTCCTTTTCCTTCTTCTTTTTCGTTTTCTTTCCTCGTCTGACATGATATTTGATGAAAACTAAAGTTCCTTAATTGTGAAAGTGCCTGTTAAGCATTACCTCCGTCGGTACCTTTAATGCTAATTGATGTAATTAGCGCTCGTAAAACAGTTAGGAATTAAACGGCACCATTCTCATGCTGCTTAATATAATTAAAACTAAAAAAGGGGAAAATCTAACTCGGCCAGATTTTATGAAAATGCATTGCTTCTTAAATGTCGGTTAGAGTGATAATTAAAGATTAATCGGACATTGTGATAACGCCCCTTTAATTCACTGCTTAGATATATAGAGTTAAAGAGCTTTCAATTGAAAAACAGTTAATCCCTTCTTCTCGAAAGAATGTCATAAGTCCGGTGGTTGTTTTTTTTTTTTTTCTTTTTAATTAAAATCTTAATAGTAAGTGGACTCGAAGCTTAAATATATATAAAGAATAAGAAAACAAATTAGTTAATGTGCGAGTGATTATATATGCATGTGCATGTGCATACATGAGAAACACGTTCACACACAATATTCCAACCATTCAAATTAATGGCTGTAATAACAATCACAATAAAGTGTTGAATGTTGTCTGAAATCAACATGAATTGTAAATTGCGCACGCGCAACTATCACCATTGCGCGCAGTAGCGATGAGTTGCCTTCATTAGGTTAACTGCTTATTCTCATACATATCATCGAAGCACATAGCACAAGTAGTTAGCGTGTCCAAACAGTTTGAATCGTGCATGATTGCTTCTTTTGTATGCAAACATGCACTACACTACACTACACTACACTACACTATACTATACTACAGTACACTACACTACACTACCACTACGCTGCCACTAAATTACAATACACAACAGTATACACTAATACATTAATATCGTACCTATAGTGACTTTGGATATAGAAAAAAACAAAAAAAACAAAAAACAACAACAACAACAACAACAAACGACGAATGTATGAATGAAAAAAAAAAAGAAAACAAGAAAGAAAAAACTATGACATGATGACGACGAAATGAGACGAGTCAAAACGGCAATTGTAACGTCAGTGAGAAGTGAGCAAAGCGTACGAGTTAGAGCGCGAGCGCGTGTGCAGTCTTGGCAACCGTGGGAATCTGCGGTTTGCCACAATCCCAAAACCATTTGCAACTCAATGGCGAAAGACAACACAGCATAAAACGCAAACGCAAACACAAACACGAACACAACTATGTAAACTAAATGTACATAAATATACATACTTACATATATTTATATATACATACATACATACATACATATATATATATATATATATATATATATACATACGCAAAACATACACATGGACAAATAAATAAACCACAATTGTATTTGTTTAACAGATAACAAATGCCATCAACGTAACCAACAAACACAATAACAACAAATGCTGGCTAGAGTAGCAACTAAATTTTATGCTTGCACAAGACTTAAATCTCATACAATTCCAAAATAATATATATAAACAAATAAACAAACAGACAGACAGACATACATACGTGCACACATAAATGCTTGCCATAAGTTTGTCGATATATTTCCGCTTGAAATTGTAACTGTTGCCTTAATTTTATACATGAATCGAGGCGCATCCATTCAAGACCCTCTAACTTAAAAAAAAAACTCCAAAGCACATAAGAAAAAAAAGAAGAAATGATTTAAAGAAAAAAAATGCAAAATATATGAAAAAAGTGCGCACTTCAGCTCGAAATATGCTTACGAGTAATAGAGGAAGCTGTGGTTTATTATTGTTATTATTATTATTATTATTATTATTATTATTGCTGGGCATGCCTGATCATGCCTGTGTGTTTGTATTTGCGCGTGTGTGTAATCCGAACGCTGCATATTTCGCAAATATCGTCTTCTTGTCTGCGAATATTAATTTGTTAAAATTTCATGACGTGGTTAGCGATTCAATGGTTTGTCATGTGAACACGAAACAACAAGACAATGATTTTTGGTGAGCAACGCCATAAATTAGTTGGTTTGCAGAACTAAATGATTCCATACAATGTATTTATTCATTTATTTATATATGTAGCATTTATAAGAATTAATGTCTATGAAGAGATATGCTAATAATTTCATTATCGTGTACAAGCCAAACTATTTCTTAATTTCAGTTAATTGTTTTATTATCTTTTGTCAATATATTTCAAAAGAAAAAAAGATAATTTTTCTTTTTCAAAATATGTGTCACTTAGTAATTTAGTAGCTTAATGATGAGTGAAAGAATCGATTGAAAAACACTTCTTCTTCTCTACACTCTGTCTTAAGCGTACATTTTTTAATCACACCGTAGCTGATGGATGCTCTTTACTTTGACATCTCTAAAACGCTTATTCAGTGTCGCTATAAATTCATCGCTGGATGAACTTGGACTTCATACATAAATGTATTTCTTTCGATAAGAGATAAAAGCCAACCGGATTAATTCCGACGAATGTGCTTAAAAACTCAGCAAGAATACTTCTATGAGCCGCTTTGGTGGCTTCCCGCAAGGCAGTTGTCTCTTTCAACGAAATTTTCCATCCGTCTAACCGATTGAGTTCTTTCACATAATTCTTTAGGAGGAGTAAAAACCGTAAAGTGGGCTATGGCTCTCCATTAAATACTCCACACTTTCTCAAAGCCTTATAGCGAAACTGAATCGATTCGAAACGTTTTCAAAAGCATTAGCCGTTGAACCGAAGCAGGTCAGTGTATCGAATTTGATCAAATTCCATTAAAAATTCAAGCTCGCAGTTTGAACAGAATAAAACATGATGGACAGACGGACAGACAAGCTTAGATCGATTCAGAAAATGAATCGATCGGTATATATTACATAGTGGATGTATCGAAAGTCCTTCCGGGTGTTGCATACATCCACACAAACGTAATATGCCCTTGTACCAGAAGTGGTGTAGGAGTGTGAGAACTTACGACCATTTGACTATGTCGACCATTGGACTATGTCGACTATCTCAACAGTTGCTACCGGTTCAATTCAATTTACGATTTATTACCACAATGCAGAGCCATTATGCTGAGCTTAAGTTTAAGACAAAATCAACTTCTTTCCTTTAAAACTCATATAAGGCGTGTTCGGAAATATACATTGATTACCTACCGATCGTATTGAGATGGTTCTGCCGACTCGAGTAACTCGAGTAATTTTTCACATGTACTTCGCTATGATCAAATAATTTTATGTCAGGTTTTACATCAACGATTTTTTTACGATATTCCGAGTCCGCATTCCGTTGCCCGCTTTCGTGTAAGTATCACATTAAATTTACAGTATTATCTACAGTCTTGGATGACCATGTTCGATATGGAATTACGGTTCGTATAACTCGAAGAAAAACTCGTATTACTTTACAACACTTCGAAACAACATTTAATCTCGGCTAAATAGATAGTCATAGGCGGCTAAGGTCAGAGAATGAAAGGATAAATTTTATCATTACTCGCGCAAAAAGTCAAGAAATGTACTTTAGAGACATGGGGTTCACGTACTTATTCTTAAAAGGGACGACGAGGTATGCTAAGCCAATGCTATTTACTTGGCCACCTATTATTACCTTGTGTCACTTATCTATGCGTGCACGCACACCTTTGCGGATTTTTCATACAACTAACGGTGCCTCGGGAATTTCGTTGCGAGGACGATTTGTTTACAGGGTCATCATTTCCGATAAATTAAAACAAAGTTAATACCATATCTTGCACTGATATATAGGTAAGTCTGTCAAGGCTTCTTAGCCAAGCTTCAGCAGTAATTGTGAAGAACTAAAAAAGTATGACGATGTTGTTAACAGTTTTATATTCTTTTTCATTTTAAACTGCATTAGTTCTAAATACTTGCGTGTGTGCACATATGAAATGAATTGATAAATTTAAACTCCCTGAAAGCGTAATAGTTCTTAACAACCTAGTTTAGGGCTATATAGGGCTCTTCGAATATTTTATCATCGAAATTAAAATTTCTCCTTTTGATAATTTGTATTGAGAAGCGATCAGATATTAAGTGAGTGAAATTGCGATCAGTTGATTGAATTGCGCATGTAGTACCACAAGCAATGCTTGTGCACTGACGCGGCACACCGCAACATAACATAACAGCATACCGTGTGAGACATAATGTGCCTCTTATCGATCTACTGGCACCGCTGTTATAAGTACTACACGAAACTCTCAAATGCGGGCTAATCAGAGAGCATAACAATAACAATAATAAAAGGAACAACAGCCAGAACAACAACAACAACAACACCAACAACAAAAACAAAAACAATAACAACGAGACAACGACAAGAGTGACAATAAAAGCGCAGAAAAGAAAATGTGGTAAGAATAACAGAAAGGCCCCGAGCTAAAGCATAGCACATCACAGCTTATGATCGTGGGAAAGTTTTTATGGCAACAGGTGCAACATAATTTACTTTTCGAAAATAAAAGCACTATCAAGCGAAACACGCGATTGTAATGTTTACACTACAGACTGCATATAAAGAGTTTTTCTGATGAAGGCAATTGGAGCTGCATATTAAACAGAGCTTGGAAGGGCGAGTTCAAAAGTGTGTTATAAAGAATTTATTTTATACTTACAAGACAAAAGCTATATATAATAAGACGACAAATGAATTTATAATAAGTTATATGAAAGAAGCAGTATTGGCAAAGTCGCTTGCACGTTGCGATTTGTAAGTCGTCGCTTATACAATTCAGTTTAGTTAATAAATCGCTAAATTCCTATAAAAATAATTCATTCGTCTTATCTATCTCACAAATATCATATAACGAACGACATATATATATATATATATTCGTGTACTCTTCTAAGTATTTAACTCGAGTATTTCTTAAGCGACCACCCATTTAAAAATTCTCGTCAAGTAGAGAATCAAAAATATAAAGAAAAAAAAAAAAAAAACTAAACCTAAACAAATAAAGTCTCGCTAATCTTGCTACAGAATCTCAAATTTAAGCTGAAAACTTTTCATTATGATCTATAGAACCGGACATTCAGCATAAATTCGTTTCGAAATTGAACAAATAAACAATGAACGAAACGCTCTATAAATAATTCATTTCTTCCAAATGAATAATTTTTTCCCAACTCTATACATATGCAAACCGTATCAATGGTTTGAGAAAAAAAACAACAAAAAAAAAAAAAAAACAGAAAACAGAAAACAGAAAACAAGAAAAGGAGAACAAGAAACACTAGACCATGTTCCACTTGGCTTAGGACGATTGTTTGGGCACCTATCACTGGAGAATATCGACTCCGTATGACCCTAACGCTTGAGCATATGCGATAATATTTTCTTTTTCCCAAATATTTTCTTCTTCCACTCGATTTTCTTTAAGGTAAGTTTTAAGACAGCTCTCTCTCTCTCTCTCTATCTCTCTCTCTTCTAACTTGAAGAGACGAGTACAAGATGTTTTGGAATTGTGGAAACCCATCCTCCCACTTCGCTTTCTCTAGTTTAGATTATAGGTTTTTTTGCCAGCCGCATAGAACATCGCCACCTTTTTGAAACTAAATTTACGAAATTTTCAAATTCTGGGATTGTCTCGAAAATGCTTCTTCTCTTGCGATATACATAGATTCGAAAAATGTAATACGTTTAAGTCATAAAAAAAAAAAAATTCGAAACGGTTGATAGGCTTAAAAAGTACTAATAAATCCGTGATCTATGGCCTTGAGACGGGGACATCACCGGGCTATTCTGCGTCGGCAATACAAGGGAATACACAGCAATACGTTGGTGGGAAATTAAGCAAACTGCAAAAGCTAAGCTAAAATTCACGACACCTATCGAACGATCTGCTTTAGATTTGCGCTGATTTAATAATGATGCAAAAGGCTGCACAGCCCGTGAGAAGCAAGTCAAAGTTAGGGATTTACCCTGAAACTATCAAATACAAGTAGTTTGAGATGGCGGCCACGTTATGATGTGTTACTGGGTTAAAAATCGCAACCATTTTCTTTTAATCACTGCTTACTAGTTAGTAGCTTACCGGTACATCAGGAAGGGGCTTAACAGGGGGTCCAACAGAATTTAGGAGGCAACAAAGTCTTTAAAATGTCATCATCGCACCTTCAACTCGGAGTGCCTTAGGTAGCATTTAAGTTATTGTGGCTATACGGTATCAGTGTCTGTTCAATGGAGTTTCAAGATGTCAATGCAGTCAATCCTTCCAGTGCCTTCCATCTGGTTAACAGCAGTGTGCTAACCGTAGGCGCAGATGGAACTTTCAAACGTATGGGACAAAGATATTCGCACAAAATTCATATCAAACTTCGAACCTTTGCTTGCACGATGGGTCTGCAGAACACGGATCTTTTAATCCCACCAAGAAGTCACAAGTGCTTCATAAGATCTTATTATGAAACCTTAAAGTCATCCATCCACTACTTTAATATTTGTGTTGCTTTTGAAACCCATTTTCAAAAATTTAAATAACAGTGAAGGTCACTAATGTACATCACCTGTTAAAATTCTTGAACGACAATCGGTAGTTAATAGAGTTGAGGGTTGTCCCGTAACGGTGCCGTACAACAAACTTCTCTTTGAAAGCCTGAGTTTTTTTCTTTCACAGGATGAAATGTTTTGCTAGCTTGTTAGACATCGTGTCGCATTATATAGTGGATATAATCATTTTCTCCGATTTGTTCTCGAAATAGACGGTTAACTTGATCGGTTAGCGCTAGCGTTGACGACGCAACGGCTGGATCTTGTTTACGCAACTAATTGTAGTGCACAGTAAGGAATCAAACTTTGTCAGTATAATTGCATTTCATGTAGTGCACCAGGTAGCAGACGTTTTGCTTATTGGCGCTGCCACTGAGCAAGAAACGATTTTGCGATAAAATCCGTTGTTTTCCTTCGCATGGTTTAAGGCCAAGTTGTTTCCCGAAAGAAGGCGGCATTATACATATGCAGGTTCAAGTTTGGTGTTTATCTGCAGACTCGCGCGTATTCTTATGTGCATGGGAACGCAATCAATTGAATAAATGGATATTTATGCTGGTTGGACGAGACCTTCGAGTATAAAAATTTGTATTTTCCTATGATGAAGGGGTAAACAAAGATGGAAATGGAAGGGTTCAACGAAATTGTAGCACAAATTGTTACATAACCTCGAAAAGAGACCCTAACGAAAGGGTCTATAGAAACGCGTTAATTTTGTAAGCTTTTCTCATAGCGTGACAAAGTTAATACGTAAACTCTGAGGTAAGTTATAAAGAGTAGAGAAACAAAATTTAGTAACAATAACACTAACTAGTGATTGCTAAGTAAAACCACTAAGAATTGTCTTTCTTGGCATCGTCGTTGTTATTGTTGCGTTCACGATAATGTTGATATTGCCTATGCAGTCACACGAGCACACCATAAATGGGGAAAACACAGATCGAGACCAATATATAGGCAGTCAGGCGTACGGACGCTCTGACTAAGAGACAGACATACAGGCTGACAAACAGGCATATAGAGAGACAGATAGTTACGTACACTTATAAATCCATTGCTCACACAGTTAAATAAACATATTAGAGTATTCTTGCGGTTAAAGCGGTATTTGAACCGTTTGTGTGAACATCAATAAATCCAGTTCTCATGTGTAAGCAATTCATTCGTTCATTTTTTTTTTTTTCTTTCATTACTTCATTCATTCATTCGCTCACTTCACTTTACGGTTGAAATCATCATGTCTGACACGCGCATGCGTCTCGCTTATAAGCTGCTTTTGTTTTGTTTTTTTGATTTTGTTTTTGTATTGTTTTATTTCTTTTCGTTTTGTACATATGTATAATACTAATATTTAACCAATACCTTAAGACAGAGATTTCTTTCACAAAAATCGATACGATCGAGTCATAGTCAGTCTCGATGCGATGATTTATTAAGTGTTTTACTTGTTTACTCTTTTTTTAGGCATTGTTCGTGTGTTATATGTCATGTTAAAGAGTCCTGTTATGGTGTAATTACTAAAAAAAAGACAAATATGTATTTATTACATTATATATATATATATATATATATATACGTATATATATATAATAAAAACTGAACAAAATTCCGCTTATGTTTTATGATAATTAAAACAATTGAACCAATAATTATTCTTTTCTGTCAAGTTGAGAAATAACGCTTTCAATTAATTAGTAGAAAATTTCAACGCCTTGCCTCTTGACAGTTCCGGATGGAATTGATTTTTCATACCATGCCTGAGCATAATCTGGTCGATTGTTTGTTTGTCTATTCATCCATAAGCCCACTCGAAAATAATAATTCAATTCTCTCTCCCTCTCTCTCTCTCTCTCTCTCTCTGTCTCTGTATCTCTCTCTCTCTCTCTCTCTGTCTCTCTCTCTATCAAATGGATTTATCTTCGATAGGGTTTTTATTTGAAAAGCCCTTAAATCATTTAAATCGAACGATAACCGATAGTAGATCAAAGTTAAAGATAATTTAGAATTCGATCTGAAAGAAAAAAGAAAAAAATTTCAGTCTTCTGTCTTCTTTCAAAGCGCATTAAAAGCGCTCAATTGCGCTCAATAAGAGGAAGCGAGAAAAAGATCAACTGAACATAAAATTAATTTTTTCCAAAATCCTTTCTTTTCCAATGGCCAAGATCAAGATTTTGGCCGAAAATCTCTGTGGCGAATAATGGATTATAAGGCTGCTGAAGAAGTACGATATTGGCCAAGTGATTATTCGTTGGGTTAGACCGTTGGCTGTTGACTACAAATTGCACAATTGCTGTCATTGGAACAATACTGATCTTCGTCAATCGATGATCGTTGGGTTACCGTCTCCTCAATTCGCTTATATGAGGCTCAAAGGCACAGTTGAGTCGAACTAATTATGAACTGAAATCCGGAAACTTTAAAAATATCTATACGCTGATCTTGTTTTTCAAGTTTTAGCCTACATGAAGAAATATTCGAAATCTCTTTTTCGATCGATAAAGTTAAGCCCCAATTACAACGCTACACCATGCAGCCCAATAAAGTTTTTACTTCAGTTTCCGTTGAGAAGTTTAATGAACAACAAAATTTGAGTTGCCTTACGAACGCTTAATAAAAAAACTAATATCGCTTTCTTGCTACCTTAAAAAAAATTCTCTATTACATGTTTTTTTTTTTTTTGTGTTTCCATCATAGAGTTGACTGTGTGTGTGATTATTGCAATATACATACGTACTTATAAGTTTTTTTTTATATTAATTTATTTTGTTTTTTTTTTTTTTTCAATGTGATTGTGTTACCTCGAACAAATCGAATTAATTTGTTTTATGCAATTTTCGATGAGAATTAATTTAATAACTCAGGTACAGAGCAATTTTGTGTTCAAATTTTGTTAATAAAATAAACAGCGTTAAGCACATTCATACATTCTGTAGCTCGCTTATGGCTAGATTTCGCCAACAAGGCCAACAAACACTGACGGCGAGTGCGGACTGACAGACCAAAATTGTCGTTCTTCTCATTTTGGAATTTCAAAAATATCGCAGCGACCTAACACTAGTGCACATTTAACATTACATGGAAAAGGTTGTATGCATGCATTGAAGTCAGCACTCCTTGACGATTGTATCTTTGTGGTTAGATTCGATCCGTTTTTTGGTGTACATAAGAAGAAACGACCTGACTATTGCAAAAAGTTGTCTCGCGGTTCGCACAAATGCTTTAAATCGTAGAGATTCTAATTAATTTGTTGAAATAAAAGCCTTTTTTTGAAAACCTTCGCTCGACTGATTAGTCTTTTGCCATATCATTGTGTGAGCGCAACGTGAAGTGATTTAATGAGAAAAGAAAAAAAAAAAAAATAGTTTTTAGCATTTCTTTGCAAGCAACTTTTGTTTATACAATCGGAGTGGGCCTGTTCAACATAGCGCATCGATTTGGTTTTTATTTCCCTTTTGCAAGAGGCAAAGTTGATAAAAGTCCCAAAACCCCAATCACAACAACATTCGATATCGATAATGAAAACAACAACAAAAAAGAACTGAAGCAATAACATGCCTACATATGGCAATCTGCTCCGTTTTGCTATGTCACCAGTATCAAGGATATCGTTGCGGATCGCTTTAGGCAATGTTGGCAGTGCCATCGATCAGCATACCTGCAAGGTAAACATTTCTTCTCGTATCTTTAACGATGAATATAAGGTTGGATGGAGCTGTCCCGCTTGTAATCAATGAAATTGCTGGCTTCCCAAGAACTCTCCTTCAAATCAAGCCGATATCTCTCGATCTAACTGTGAAAGCATAAAAAACTCTCTCTCTCCAAAGACCATCAAAACATCTTTAAAAATGGCCACAGCTCACTAAATTAAACTCATCCATGCCTAGCTTGTAGCTCTAAACTGGATATAATTTGCTAAACGTTTAGCATCGTCTCGAAGTATTCTCTTCTCCTTTTATGTAAGCGAACAATCGTCTGAATAAGTCCAATAAAACTACAAATAGCAATACAGTAAAAAATATCCCATATGGTAGACTGCACTAAATCTCCTTCTTCCGATTGCACCGATATATTGTACTTGCAATCCGCCAATTATCGAACAATGTACAAGGTCAGGATGAGCCAAAAATCGTATTTTCGATAAGCGATCAGTTGATTTAACACAAATGAATATCTTGCCCACTATGAAGTCTCTTCAAACTTCCCGCCCAACTCCAAATCCGGATGCTTCGTTTTCTATCTGATCAGCCGAACATTAATATTCATCAACATCGCGTTGAAGCGGCTTGCAGATCGTTATCGATAACGACAGCACCTCAAGTACTACTTCTGTTAACAGTATTCGTATGTAAGAAAATTTAAAAAACTAACAGTTAAACGGGTCTCTATTAGTGGCAGCTACGGACGGTGGATTATTCCTTTCGACGGTAAACAGTAATTTTCTGATTAAATCGACCGCGTGATCGCATCGATCGATTTCCGAACTTTCGAATCGTTTCCCCCGCTTGCCGTACTCTACTGTTCTGCTTTGTTCTCAGCGATTCTTGTTTCTCTGCCTTTACCGTTACGTTAGATTACTAGGTTGAGCTCAATCGGACTACTGACAATAAGTCACAGATTAATGTTCCGTGTACAAAGCCTCGTTATTATAGCCTTACGTAGGCCGAGCCAGTTACCAACCGTTTAGTCCATTCATTCATTCAACCGCCTTTATTCCTTAAGGAGTTTTATCCACTTATTTGATTATGTTTCTCATTTTCAATAAAGAATTGAAAGCATTATGTAAAGCAATTGGTTGTCAAACAGTTAGTCGTTAATTATATACGACAAAATCTTTACCGATAGATTCCGAACCATTTTCTGCCTACCAGTCTGTCTGTCCGTTTTTTATCTGCCAACAGCATTTGCGATCGATTCGCAGGTTACTACTAAAATCTTTGCCGATAGATTCCGAACCATTTTCTGCCTACCAGTCTGTCTGTCCGTTTGATATCGGCCAATAGCATTTGCGATCGATTCGCAGGTTACAATTATTGAGATATTATCTCAATATTTGGCACACTAACACGTTCTAGACCAAGGTAGGAATAGATAAAAAGTCATCGATAGATATAATAAATGTGAAAAACTTGTGGTATTCACCTCTGCCACCTCCAGCATGCTTGCAGATGGTAAAACTCTGCATGACAACAAGATTGAATTTTTAAGTCTTTACGATAGAAATTGCACGAAAACATGAGTTAGGCGCACAGGTTGGCCATGGGATCACATACCGTCACATTTGGGCTGCATTCAAATTCAAACGGCCATCAAAAAGTAGGTCTTTTTACGGTAACACGATTTGTTCTCACATAGTTTGTGACAAAAATAGCTGGAGAATAATAAGTTGTTGACAAAAAAAAAAAGAAATAATTTTACGTAATTTGGAGTCATACGTTCGTTCGGGTTGCTTGCATCCGTGGCCGTCCCTATGTTTCTCAAATGAAAACTAAGCATTTAAGCTATAAGCTATGGGAGGTATGACTTGTGTGGTGTTCTACGACGTAAATAGGCAAACTAGTGTAGAAGATTAAAAGATCGGTCTTGTCTGAATACCATATATTTTGATTTCTGTACTTTTACAGTTAATCTCAAAATTGTTCTTTTTGCACTATGCGGCCGTTATTCTGCGGTATACGTATTTCGTTGAATTCGATATGTAAATGAATGAAAAAAACGTGAACGAGGAATGACGGAATGCGGGGACGTAACCAAAATAACTCAAGATGTCACGCTGTAATGTTAACGCTTGCATACACATCCGACTGTTATAAATGAAATGACAAGATATTCACACAAACTGCTATTCTTAAGATTACCAAAAATTATTGGGTCGTGATTTATGAAATGAATTATGAATGAAAACCATTATTACATTTTCATCTTGTCAGTGTTGGGGAACATTTATCGTTGAAAATACGCACAAAAAAAAAAAACATCCGCAGGCCCGACAGGCATTTATTTATAACTGATTATTACCGTCAAAAATGATTTTAAACATTTTCCGAACAAATTTTACAATGAAAGATAGACTCGTTAAAATATAAAGTGTTAAGTAAAACGTGAAATGATTACAATAAAGTGCTTTAGGTAGTACAAAAGCAACGAAAGCAACAGCAACAGCAATAGCAAAAGAGAAAACAAAAACAAAAATAAAAAAAATAAAAAGGTGGGTGTTACATACTCCAAGCTGTATGTGGCATTATACCGAATGCTGCTGACTTCTGCTATCACTATAACAGATATTATCAGATCACCAGCAGCAACCGTATGATGTGATACTTAAATGAACACACGATCATGTTACTACTGTGTACTGCCTGTGAAACGTGGGAAAGAATTTATTTTCAAAAAAAAAAAAAAAAAAAAAAAAAAAAAAAAAAAAATCTTTTGAAAGAAGCAGAGAGAAGCGAAAAACATCATAATAATAATGTCGGTGATTGAACTCGTAGCGCGTGTTAAAAGTAAAACTGTTTAGAAACACACACACACACACACATACACACACGCACGCAGACACATACTTTAGTGTCTACATTAAAAAAATCAAGAAAAAAACACCAATTTTTTGTTTTGCGTTAACTGTTCTGTTAACTTAAGGAAAAATTGATAATCAAAATAAATTGATTTGAAACAAAAGATTCTTTCAAAGCTCTTTTAGCCTTACGAACTATAAATATCTGCTGATTTGTGTGATTAAATTTAACAAAGCAAAATACTTCGCAAACGTATAAAACTTTTCGAGTTTTAGCCAGAGTTAGGGGTTCGTTAGGTTCGGTTTCCAAAGAAATGATAATAAATCTGCTACTGAGATAAAATTTTGATTGAATGAACATCGATACTATAACTATTTTTAAAGAGTTGTGTAGTTGTTGGTGATGACTTCTGCATAGAAATTTCTTTGATCAAAATGGGAGCGTGGTTTTCTAAAATCCTATGGTCATGGGCAAGAGAAGCCATTCGTAAAGAATTTACTGACTTGTCTGGTCTTTCTGAAGTCACATATTTTATTGTCATTAAGAACGAAAGCCTTTGTACCGCTGTCAGTGCCTTAATATAATATCGTACCTTAATTCGTGCATCAAACACTGCGTTTCAGTGGATGGGAAAACTATTTTCCCCGACTTTCCCACTTTAGCTGAACAATGCCCGTCATAAGGGGGAAAATAGAAGAGGCGGCGGGAGAGAAGAAAAGCGAGCGAGAACGTGACTGAGCAAGGCAATGTGTATGTCTGTGTGTGGGTTTTCTTAATGATTTCGACCGAAGGCCAGCAAAGAATATCTGAACAACTGACACCTGCCTGTAAGTGTTATAAAATTACTAACCCTATTGAATAGGTTACAACTTCCTAATGTAGGAATATGTACGCGTATAAATGGGGAAAACGGGAAAGCATAGAGAGAGAATATGAAGGAAATTGAAAAAAGTCACTCTTTCGTCGGGAAACATCATTTCAGTTATTATTGTATTTTTGCCAGTTGCTGGACATTTATTATTAAACTTGTCCTTAATCTGGGCGATGGAATTCTCTGATAATTTTCTTTAACCTTGTACTCCGTATCTCATGTTTTTTCCTACCCCACACAGAGCATATTAATTAATTTCATCATTCTCTTTGTAGTAGTAAGTTGTAGGTATAGGAAATTGTAATACTTGTAAATGTTAGGAAATGAACCGTTAGTTCGCTCCTTTAGCCATTCGTTCGTTTCGAAGAATGCTAAGCTCGACTTTGATTGCTTTTAATCAATTGGTTAATTTAATTATTAACTAACATTAAGAGTCGTCCGTCGACGAACAACTCTCAAGAAGTAGAAAATATTAATCTGATAACTGCCAGGCCTGTGTGTAAATCTCTAATGTAAATACGACTCAGATCGTAATGACTACGATTTGATTTAATTTTTTTTACTTTCCACGCTGATATTTCAGTGAAACCTTAACGACAAATGGTTAAACGATAATCCCAAGGATGGCTATCAAGTGAATAGGATGCAACGACGTACGATGTTCTCGCCCGCCGCAATAACTTTATGATTTCATCATGGCCGTGGCAAGGGGTACTTTTTTAATTGAAAGTTTCTTCTAAAGTTCACTTTTGCACGCTTTAGCGGATTATAATTTCTGTAAACTCTACACGGATACTTACTGATTGGATTCATCATTATTATCGTGACTTATTTTGAGATTAAATCCTACATAGATCGCGTTGCCAACAATGTATCCCATGAGTTAGACACCGTATTATTTGGCTATCGCTAATTAAAGGAAATCCCTTAGAAATTCAATCGCGATGTTTGAAAACTGTTTACGATGTATCCACAAATCCCTATGAATTTTCCCTTCTGATCCCAAGACAAACAACAGTAGAACACCTTCGGCTTCAAAATCCTTTAAAGCAAGTAATCGTTTAACCCGCAGCCTGAGTGAATTTAGAGCAGCGTAGAGTAGTTAACAAGCTGCTTGCCACATAACTATTTTTCGATTTTCGATAACATTACGAGTTATTTTGACATCATAGCAACACGATCTCTTACAAATCGACATAAATCGACATCATTGATTTTATTCACCCAAACCATGCGCCATATAATCTTCTTTTCGCATTCGTTCTTTTTCGCTGTCGTTCACTAACGGCAAACTAAGTTGATAATGATTTTCAACGCTGGAAGAATAAATGGCTTATAAGCGATAGCTGATTGCTTACGGAGATAATGATATGAAAATTGATGCGACACGAACTTAATCTTCAGCTATGATATTTTCAGTTGCAACAAAAACACCTGTCTGACTAATCAACAGGCAGAAGAGTTAAGTGGACTCAATGTTCTCGGAATGGAAATCTTAGTTAAGTTCAAGAGCAACAGCGAGAATTCGACTAAAGAGCTTTATAGCGTGGGAATTACAAAAATTTTATTCGGCTGTAATCGAATTTTCTTCGTCCACCACTTTTATCTTCAAAAATAATGAGCAATTATTTGTTGTTGTATTGTCATGGGTAATGATGACTCATTTTTTTTTTTTTTTTGCTTTTGAATATATCCTTATTGTCGCTTAACGTTGCATGACGGATGTGTCCCTAGACCAATTTCGGCCATTTTTAATGACGTAGTAGCCCTAAATCCCACAACTTCCAATATTTTTTTTTCGCATTTTGTTCCCGTTATCATCGTTTTTACTACGGACTTGACTTGACAGATGGACGGATAAGGCATACATATACTTGATCGGATCTCTAAAGCTTTCTTCTTCTGAGTTTCGCAAACTTTTCCACAAAATGAGTACGTGTATCCGTCATCGTTCGCGGATGGGTATAAAAACAAAGCATATTTACACGACTTTGTTTCGATGTAATGAAAAGAGATTAGGAAGGAAGGCTTAAGGCATACATTCATACTTAAGCATGTAGAAGTGTTTAGAATCGATTGATCGTACGTAGATCTTAAGCATAAACTAGTGTCAACATCAATACCGAACTTTGATAATTAATTATTTATTTACTTTAGGATGACGTTAAGCTTGAATCTATTCGATCTATTTCATATAATAGTCACACGATTCGTGATTTGTTTTTTTTTTCTTTCATTCACATGTTTGTAGATTTTGTTTGTTTGTTTGTTTTTTTTTGTTTTACTTTTTCCTCTTCGGCTTAGCTAAACGTACATGTTTCGCTGCTCAAAGAATTTCATTCATAAAAAATCTTTACACTCTTCTTATATTTGCTATAAACAAAGAAATGTATGAAAAAGAAACCAAAACAAAACAGGTTTTTCATCCGATGACGTTAAACGCTTGATATGTTGATGTTCGCAATACATGCGAACGAGTGTGTGAGATAAAAAAGTTTTGGTAGCATTCAACATGAAACGTCTCCCCATTGGCTAACAAGATCGTGCCGACAATAAAAGTAATAAAACGAAATACATTCGTTTGGAGTGTTCGGCCCCATGATGATAGTAGCAATCGAGCGCGTGTCATAAAGAAGCTTTGCATTGTCTGAGTTGTGCACGCTGTTCAGTTGGGTGACATACGTAATATTAACTTCTTCCGTGACTCAAGCTTAAGAGAGACAATCACTCTATTAACTCCATATATATATATATATACGCGTTTGTGTCCACGTATATGCATGCATATGGGCTTGCGTGCGTGTGTGTGTGTGTGTGTTTTTGTGTTTCTGTTTCTGTTTAGTTTTATTATTTTCTTCAGATTTTTCTTTGCGTTATGTTCTGTTGTGTTTTGTTTATTTAAAAATCTTCAAATAAAATTAAAGGTCTTCTAGTTGGAAAAGATCATTCCATACGAATACGTGAACGTGCATAGATCTTATTAGAAAACCAAAGCATTGTTTGATCTTCATTCTTCTAACAAATACATATATATATATATATATATATATATATATATATATATATATATATANTATATATATATATATATATATATATATATATATATATATATATATACATATGTACATATATATATATGTATGTATGTATGTATGTATAAATAAATGAGAACAATTAACCAAAGTTTTAAAAAGCAAACTGTGTGAGAAACTTTATGGAGAATAATTTCAAATATCAGAAAAAGTTTGAAAAAAAGTTTTGAGAAAAAATTTGATATTAAAATCTTTGGACATTAAAAATTCAAAGTGAAGTTAATGAATTCGACCGCTAGAATGCCGCCTAATCATCAATTTATGTTAAACTCTTTGCCGATAGAGCCTGTGTCCCGAACTTATCAGTATCGCAAAATAATGAAACCGATGTTGGAACGCAAACGGCGGGCCAGGATAAATAAATGTTTGGATGAATTGAAAGATTTAATGACCGGCACCTTGCAAGCGGTAAGTGCTCGGTCACGTTTATTACCGACTAACTTATAACTCTGCGCCAACTTCCCGTTAACGCATACTCAAGTGCTGCGTATAAACAACTTGCAGAGTTATATTTTCATCGTACTATACATCTATAAGAAAACAAACAGGTGGCAGAAGGCACGAGGCAGGGGGAGAAGAGAAAATTAGCTTTTGAAATATTTAACCCAAGCACCTGTTGCTTTATATCAACTAACTAAGAGCACTTATGACAAGTGATAATTAGCGCATAGCGTATATATGTTTACTATATGTTCGAATGAGATTTTAATCAAATTTGTTGTCAATCAATGATTCATTGAATGCATCAAGTAAAATGTTGTTGTTGTTGTTTTTTTACCCAGAAAGTTCACTTAATCCGTAGAGTTATTGGTGACAACACTTTCTCGGTTTACCGATAACGAGATGTAATAGATCTCTTAGTGGAGGCACTCGTTGAGCTCAAGCACTCGTCTGTCCGATAGTTAATGTTTGAATGTTCGACATGGCAAGCATCGTGAAAAATTTCTTTCTTCAGTCATTGTCTGGTCGATCTGGTGAATCATTTTAGAAAATCTCTCTTCACATATTTGTTTTCAACTCTTGTTCGCAAATTCAATACGAGCTTTTTATTATATTTGGGACTTTAGTACCATCTAAACGCTTACAACTGATATTACCTTGAATTACCTCTGATCTGATTATTCAATACTGATATCAATGGTCTGGCTTTTATCAAAATGCCTTGTTTCTCAAGTTATCAAAACGCACACACTTTTCATCACAACTAACCAAGTAATGCGAATATCTTTGGAATGCAGCTGGGATTCATAGAGCGCAGACAAGCTTTCCTGGTTTGGAAGCACTTTATTATTATGACAGAGTTCGGAAAATTATTGTTTTCAATGTTTTTTGACTTTTCGCGCGCTTTTTACACATAAAAACAGAAATATTCTTCTTGAACCGCTGAAGACATTCTCCCCAAAACAAACTTCGCTAGTTAAGATATGCGCGATATGCGTTTTCAATCGAACTTTTCCTTAGGATAAAGTAATGAAAGACAAGTGGAAAAATTATAGTGGCAAACGATCCACTATTAAGTACCCCACAGAACTCTACAGTTGTTCACACAGAACCCTACAATTGTTCATTCAAATAAGACGTTATGTGGGAAGTGGTCGATAAAGTGGGACCGTTTTCAAGAGCATTCGAACATCTCAAAAATTGCGGCCGGTAGATTGAACACACGAATACAAGACGGACAGACAAGCTTAGATCAAGTTCTCATACTCAAGTTCTTGCATGTGTTATATACACCTGCACAAATTTAGTATACCCTTGTAGGGACAGACAAGCTTAGATCAAGTTCTCATACTCAAGTCCTAGCATGTGTTATATACATCCGCACAAATTTAATATACCCTTGTTGGGACAGACAAGCTTAGATCGTTTCATACTCAAGTTCTAGCATGTGTTATATACATCCGCACAAATTTAATATACCCTTGTAGGGTAAAAAATTTTCGGTAACCGAAGACTGAATATCTAGAATAGTGTTGAACGAGAAATTGGTTTTTTCATTCACTTTGATGCGGGATCTTTCCAATAACGATGCATCAAGCGCAGAAGATGCTCTATAAAGAGTGAGTGTAGTACTCAGAAATATCCCATTATTTGACTTTTGCAGCTAATCCATATAAATTATTCACCGATCAGGAAACACTCGATTCTACGATCTTTTCAAGTCTTCCTTATTTCTTCGCCAATCAAAATCAATTATATGCTGGGAAGTTAAGTTAAGTTCGAACGTAAAGGACTTTTATTGAGATTACCGCTCAGCGGGAGCGACTGTTTTGTTTTGTCATTCGTACGATTAAATTTTCAATGAATTATTGACCAGATTGTTATAAACGTTTTCAAAGTTTTGAGTTTTCATAGGGTTTCTTGTGATTAACAGAATGTGGAATTTTTTTTTTTTTTTTTTTTTTTTTGAAGATCATCAATTTATATAGAATTCAATTACATATTATGTAACACATCAGTCCATACTTAACGAACTGAGACATATCGTACAGTAGATAGTAGGTGTCGTCTCTAATAAAATATCATTAGCAGTTTTAGAAGGCGCTAAGCCTCCAACGACGTCTGTCAAAATTTCATGTTCAAAATAGCGCACTTTTGCTATTTTCAAAGCAACGAAAGAATTCCACTTTCGCATACTAATCACACCTTGCTTTTTAAGGGGAAAAAATGCAATTGAAATTAAAGATTGGCTTGAAAAATTTCACGCCGGCTCAACTCTCAGATGGTATTCTCATGGACACCGATGATGTTGAACGGGGTGAACAGTAAAAAGAAATTACGCCAGAAATCATTAAAAAAAAAAACAAAAAAACTCGAGAAAATTACAGGAGAGTTAGTTAACATTCTAAAAATGTCACAAGACAGTATGCACTACTTTGCATTAAAATATGGGCAGAGGAAAGATATTTTCCAAATGGATATCGACGTTTTTCAGATTGGGACAAAAAGACCGCATCACAAGTTGGCGAGTTGACGATGGCAAAATTGCATGAAATGAGATTTGAACTGCTGCCCTCCCCACTGTTCTCTGCAAATCTATTCTCCAGGGGCTGTTATTGGCTTGCAAATGTGAAGAGTATTCTGCGAGTGAAAAATTTGCTTCAAATGATGAGATCATTGTGGAAACTGAAGCATATTTAAAGACAATCCATAAATCGTTCTATAAAAAACATTTCGAAATAGTACAATAGCTCTGAATAGCTCTGCCTGTATGAAGCTGCTGAAGGAAGACACGTAAACCTTCTCATTTCGTTAATTAGTCGTGGGTACCATCGAGCAGTATACAGCAACCGTACACAAGGCGTGACTGGACATTAGGTTGAACACAGCCTCGACAGTGCATTTAATAAAATGTAATAAAAAAATAATCTATTGAATGCAATGCAAGGCATACCCGACTGGGGCCGCAAAGTGGCGAAAATAAAATATCGATACGCAATACGCTATACTTGAATATGATGTCAAATGATATGAGAATCTTGCTTTATCATCAACTATGGCGGTTGCTCTAGTATTTCGTTCGTTGCCGAATTACGGCACGAATAATGTGATCAAATAAATGTTGTACCGTGTCTTGTAAGCTTAAGCTGGATGAAGGCTAAAGAAAGTCGCAACAATTCGTGGCATTAATTCCATTTACTGAGTTTACCTAAAATATTCCCCTCGATAAGGAAGCTTAGCTAAAATATTCCCCTCGATAAGGCTGAACTTATGCGAAGTAGTTCTGAACGCATCTATTGCAAAGTGTGTCAAATCTAGGGAAGAAAATGGCGGTTCACGCCTACCCTGCAACAATTAACATTTTTATGGTCTTCAACTTCCGATTATAGTCTATTTTCATTCTACATATATATATATACACATATATATGCTTTTTGTTAACTTTAAAACCTTTCGTGGACAGACCAATATATTATTGTTCAGTAGGTTGTTCCTTGAGGACTTTCTGGCTAAATCTAACGTGAAGGTTGAGGTTATGTCAAGCCTAACTTTCAGTTGCTGTTCGTGTGCTTTATTTCTTTTATTTATGTTACATTGAGTTACTCTGACAGTTTCATGGTTCGAGAGAATAAAATTCTTGCAACTGCTCGACATAGGGCGTATTATATATGAAAAAGCAGAACAGTTATAAGTATTTCCGTTTCGACTCTGCTGCGAGCTTTTGGCAAAAAATTTGCTTTAAAAGCAAAATTTCAAAATCCGATTTTTTTCCTTTTTTTGTAATAACAAATGTTTTTGTTCTTCTTCAGGATGGCGAAAATGTATCGAAATTGGAGAAAGCAGATATCCTAGAGCTGACCGTACGTCACTTGCAACGTTTACGCGCGAAGAATGCTCTATTTGTGCGTCACAACGACTCTTTAAATATGGAAAAATTTTGGGCTGGCTTTCAGCATTGCGCCGGCGAGGTGGCACAATTTCTCAGCAAATATGATCGTAATGTTACCGGCGATCTTATACAATATATAGCCAATTATGTACCGAATGTTGCAATAACGTCATCACCAGTGTCAATAATGCTACGCCAGACATTAAATGTGCCGAGTACAACGCGAGAAGCACTACAATACCAAAGATTAATTAACAGCAGCACCAAAATAACTGCAACGGCAACAGCAACAGCAACAGCGTCCACTACATCGTCGACATCAACTTCAACTTACTGCACTAACGAGTATTATGGAAACCAGCAACAACCTAATCGCTGTCCTTATGCAAATGAGGCTTTAATGAAGAAAGAAGTAAATGACATCGAAAAGGGAAATGTGTGGAGGCCTTGGTAAAAAAAAGGAAAAGAAGGAAAGCAAAAAGTTTTAATTAAAATTCTAAGTGTAATTGTAAGGCAGATAGTTAATAGGATTTACAGGGAAAGTAAAGGACTGTTTGTTTAGCAGCGATGCGTACATTTAATGTATATAATCAACGATTGTTTTTTTTTTTTTTTTTTTTTTTTTTTTTTTATGTGAAATGTTAAGCCATTTCCAAAAAGAACCGTTTCTTTTAAGTAATTTAACTTCTCTATGGCAATCATTATAAGATATTGTTAATAAGGTATTGTTGATTAAGAAATCATTGCTTTAGCTTTTGTTGACATAAGCGACATTTTTTTTTTTTTTAATTTTCTGCTTCTCTTTCACAAACTATTTGAAATACGAAGCCAAGCTTTATTCCATAAACGTTATGTTATATTGTTTAAATTGATAAGCCAACAACAAATAACGGTACACTTTTATCTTATTATTAAGTCGCCATTAAAGAGAGTAAACATTAAAATTCCATTTATAACGCGCAACACGGATGGATGAAATGGTCCAAGTTGACTTATGCTAGAACAAAACTACTAAAGTTGTTTCTTTTCGCGTTCAAGGAACACACACACTGCAATTGCATACTTTCCCATGGATTTCTTTGTTTTTTTTTTTTTTTTTTTTTTTGCACAATCTATTTTTACAAAATATTAGTGTAAATAGGCGTAACTGTACTTTCTCACGATGTCATTCCATTTATTGCGATTTAGAAAATCATTTTCTTTTAAGTTTTCCTTCTCTTTCATGTCTGAAACAAAATTGCTTAGCATTTGTACTTTAAGCAATCGAGCAAAACGAATGTAAACGCGTACGCGCATGCGCATGCGCACGTCCGCTTATCTTAAACACTTTTAAATCATCTTTCTTCTCTACCCACCTAATGCTTTTTAAATGCTTTAAATTATTTCTTACGCTTATATCAGAATTTACATTAAAACTTTTATATTCACATACACATATATATATACAAATATATATATATATATATATATATATATATATATATATATATATATATATATATATATAATAGTTCATTCATTAACTTGGAATCATTCAGTCAGTCATTAATAAGATTAATATTCCAGTTAAACTTGGGCAATATGTGTAATCGTTTAATAGGGGAATATGAAAAGAGAAGGAGTGAAGGAGAGAGAGCGAGAGAGAGATAGAGAGAGAGAGCGATATAGAGAGGGAATCGAATCGTAGCTTCTCATTTCACGCATTGCAAATCTCGATGAAGGAGGACATGCGACTTTCTTTTTTTTTTCAATCACTTACGTTATTCTCGATTCCGTTTAAAACAATTTATTTATTTTATTAATCAATACCGCTTATTATCGTTATCTTTATTATTATTATTATTATTATTATTATTATAATTATTATTATAATTATCATTATCATTATTATTATTATTATTATTATTATTATTATTATTTAACTGCAATTTTATTAAAACATGTTATTTAATATAATTTATATTTAAATCATTTGCATAACATTTAAATATTTTAATTTTAATTTTATTTTTTATTTTTATTTTTTTTTTTTCATTTCTTTTCATTTTATTCGTTATTGTAAAGATTCTTAGGTATCTTATATACTGTATATGTATGTATAACGCGTAGATATATTACGTAGTTAGGTTTGTATATAAAAAGCACATTCAAAATAAAGTTTAAAAAAATAAAATTATTTAAAAAGAAAAAAAAACCAAAAATATTATTTAAAAATTTTTGAAAAACATTTCTCTTTAATAATATGTTGTAATATTTGTTTTAAAATATTGTTTTTTTTTGTTTTTTTTTTTTGTTTTTTTTCTTTTCTCATTTTCATTTGTTTTAATTTAGTATTTGTATTATATGTATATGAATGATATTTTGCTTTTGTAAACTGGGATTTAGCATTGATTTCGCTTAATAAAAATATAAGTTTTCTTATAAAATGGAAAAAATTGCTTTATATACGATTAAGAATATGAGTTATACCGACTACCGGAGATTAATTCAAGTTTTCTTATATCGTAACGCATCTTGCTGCGATGAAATTGCGATACAGATTACTTGCAGTTGGTATACCGTTTATTTTTGTCCCCACGTCCCTCTGTCCGTTCTTTCTAAGCATGTTTGCCATAGTGGATAATGAGTTATTTTTTTGCGCTTAGCTTTGCATCGTAACTCTACGTGCTTTACTTACCCCAAGTGTTGATCTCATTTATTCTCAGACATCATGCATGTGCGCAATGCACGCATTTAGCGTAGTTAAGTTGTAAGGGTTCGACTTAAGAAAAAAATTTCTTGAGCGCTCGTACTGAAAAGTCTTTCATACAGATTCGATAAAAGCGTGCCTCTAACGAGATATAGCCGGCATCGTAATAAAAATACGGTTTCGTTCTACCCTCACGATGATATTTTCATGCGGAGATGTAAGCAGCAGAACGAAGACAGTTCTAAATAAGTTTCAGAAAAGTTTCGTCTTGTGGTTGAAATATGTTAGAAAAAAAAAAAAAAAAACAGTTCAACGTTTGTAAGACTCATCAACATTTGCAAGACTCAAGACATAGGATGACATTATTTTAATCATTTCATCGTTTTCCACAATGATTTATATATACATGTAAACATAATTGCAAACATTCTGACAAAAATTTAATACTTGCATACATAGCTAACATCTTGGAAAATTCCCGCGAAGTTCTTGTCTTGAAGAATTGCTTCGTTCTTCGAGACATTGTGCAATGAGTGACATTATTCAAGAAAGGACTTGTGATGGCGCATATCGATAACATGTAAGTGTATAAAAAGCCTCAACCCATCTACTACTGAACTTGCCTTCAGCAAGCACGTAATTTAGTTCCAGTGATTGAAGCGCCTCAATCCGAAAGTAGGGCAAAGCCAAGGACTGTTAATCAATTTTATAATTTTTAGATATTGGTTTGAGGTGGTAAGTGTTCTCAAGATTTGCTCTCAAATCAATCGGTACATGTAAGCGTTATTCAATACTCATACGCTCCGTACACCGTAATTACTTATATTCACATTTTAATTTTTCGAGTTACACGCTTTATAAATTTAGCGGGGTAGTGGGTATCCAAGATACGCCCTCAGGCGTAATATATTTATACAATCTTTGTCTTGTGTGAGTGTAAAATTGATGTAAAGTTTATTTTTATAGGTTTTCGTTATCAATCAATACCTTGTTTAAATTTTTATTACTTTTACCTCATTATTATTATTATTATTATTATTATAATAGCTTTTTGTAAAATCCTCTTTTTTTTTTTTTTTCTTTTGTTTGGTTTATTCTTATTTTTCTCTATATAAGCAATTAAATTTTTGTTTAATAATTAATTTTACTTTCTTACTTTCATTTTTTTTTTTGTAAAATTTCGGTGTTTTTCATTTCATTGTTTTTGTATTTAAGTTGATCTTTTGAATTAATGGCATAAATTATTTACAAATGTTGTATAATTGTTTTCCCAGTTCTTGCATATCGCTCTAAAGTGATGCTTTTAAAAATTTAACTTATACTTAAACTTATCTCGTATCCTTTAATTAAACAGGTTGCTGTCAGTACACATATATTTAGCAATATCTTAAGACATAAGCGTTAAGAAATTGATTGTTGCTGCTAAAATTGTTGCTTGTTTGTTGCTCTATTCCTTTAATTGAGATTAATTTTTATTTACTATTACTTCCGTATTATTTATATTTATTTTGCTAGAATTGTAAAATTTATTTTCGTAATATTTTTCTTCTACTTCTCCGTCTTTAATGACAGGAAAGACAAAAAAAAAAATAAATAAATAAATAAATAAATAAATAAATAAAGAGTTAAGTTTGAGTCTAAATTAGGAAAGTGCTTAAACTTTTCAGCAAAATTTTTTGTGCTTGCAACGGAATATTGCATAAAGTGCGGACTGAAAGCACTACAAGAACTATTTTCAACTTGTATGAGTAATTTTTTGTTTGTATATTTATTCCTTTTTTTTTTGTTTTTGTTTTTCCTATATTTTATATATCATAGGGGAGAAGAAGTGTTATAGTATTGCTTACGACCTCGTTTTTTTTTTTTTATTTTTTATTTTTTAATTTTTCTTTTTAGTGCTCTTTTTTTATATTTTTAAATCTATAGTAGTTTCATGCAGAGACTTTACTATATTTCATTTTTATATTTAGTTTATCAAGCGTAACTGACTCCTCTCAATTTAATCGTAGAGTAACATGTAACACACATCCACTAGAATTTGATTTTAGATTATTTGCAGTATTAGGGTTTTGCTATGAGTTACGCTTTATCTATAGCGCATTATACAAGCGATACCAATATAAAAAAAAGGCATAAACGACCATTTCATAGTTCCTTCAAGCATACAGTTCAAGTGTAGTGTCAAGTGGACAATCGCTTAACAATAACTTAGTGAGTTCAATGGGATTTTAGTAAAAGGTGCGTAAGCCGGTAAGGTGCCTCCCCATCACGCCACCTCTCCATCATCGCTAACTACCCGTACAATATCTGGCGATTATGTAAAACGTCCTTTCGTCCTGCAAAAATATTGCCAACTCCTTCCAATAGAAAGCGAGTCTTGCAACTTACTACAGCATGTCTAGACAAGTTGATGGAAACAACGAATCCTCTTGAAAATGACTATTACGAAAACGATTACTTATATGAAAGATGAAGTAAACTACGTTACAAAGTATAACTTCGTTCGTTGCATTTAAAGCAGAAAAAACACCCAAATAATGATGAAAAGGTATCAAGAAATCTTCATCGATTGTCTCCTATTCGCGGGGGATATTAGACGGAGAAGCAAAGTTGTTATCACATATGCGACAGTTTGGACAGTCACAGCAGACACAGCAGGGTATCGAACAAAATTCACGCAAGACTTGAATTTTGCTTCATTCGTGGAATCAATTTACGTAAATTCGAGCACTTTGGTCGACCTACAACATAGAGCATCTAAGCAGTTCGTAAGATTGTGGATGAGAGTTCAGTGAAATCAATTCGGCACCGCACTCAACAACTCGACATTTCGAGTAGCTATCCACAAAGTGTGCAAAGCTCAAGTGACTCAAAAACTGGCGCCAGGTGATCGCGCATAGTTAACAGCGGTTACGATTAGTTGAACGTTTCGAAGACGAAAACTGAGCGCAGCTTAAAAACGCTTACCGAAAATTTCAACAAATTGGAGACCCGTTACCCAAGTTACTATTCCATGCAATACAACCCTATACTATAAATATAAACACATGACGAATGAATAAATTATTTAGAATTTTTAATTAAAAGCCGGTATTTGCTGTCCAAGTTACGTTCAGCGTGAATTGTGGACCACCCTCAGCGCAGTTCTTGCATGTTTAGAAGTGCATACAAAATTTGCCGACGGTGTTCCACTTGGTCAAATATAATAGATATGCAAGACATAATTTTCTCCCATGCTATACAAAACTATGAAAACGGAAATGTTTTAATCATTGGTGCGTATTTACTGAAAAGAAAAAGATGCGGTTAAGCAAATCTGCATTTAAATCAAGATATTTGACTTGCCTATCATTCATTATGGCGGTGAAAACAAGTAAATCAGACCACTGCATACACGTTCCTTCCATCTATGCATTTGGAGTTAAATGACAGGATTAAATTTGGAGGGTAAAGTTAACCGTACGGTTAAAGTTAAGTTTAAATTTGGAGAATTAAAGTGAAACTTAAACTTAAAGTTACGATTAAGTTAAGGTTAAGGTAAAGTTTAAAATGAACGTTAGGGTTGTTTTGATGTTAAAGTGCAGGTTAAACTTTAAGTTTATGCCTGAGGTCAAGTTTAAGGAATTCAAATAAAAGTATGAAAAGTCCTTCTGCCACCAGAGGTGGCTTCTTTTGATTGATGTTTCCTTGTCACGCTAATCGAATGCTTTTGCAGTGAGCTTAAGGATACAAATTGTCAGCCTAACTTTCAGTTAAAGTAGCCCGCGTTAAAATGGAAAATATCCCAATTTTGCAAAATGTCCTATATTATGATTTTTGATAATAATTTTATCCGATTTACATGTGGCTTGGTATGGTCAAGGCATAAATAATTCTTACGCATATCCCTTTTCTCTAAAGAAGAATTTTTTTTTTTTTTTTAATAAATGAATAAAAGATCAGCTAGTGGATGTGCTACTTAATGCTGTAAGAATTTCGAACTAGATTTAATATCCAACAACGGCGAAATTAAACGCTTTTAACTTCTGATAGCATTTTTTAATTTTTCTTTTTTCATTTAGCGAGATAGTAAGCATACTACTTACAAAATAAGTAATGCTTTAAACCAACTTGTTGTCGATCTTTAATGTTTTCATACATTGCAAAAAGAATTGTAACAATGTTTGCTTATTAAGTTTTATTTATTTATTTATTATATTTTTTTTTAGTTTTTTTTTTTTAATATTTGAATATTTTAATTTATAATCTGTAATGCATAAATAGTTAATTGGATTTTTTAATATAATATGTTAATTAAATTTTAAATTATATATGAGAAAAAAAGTTATAATTTTTAACATTAAAAAAAGAAAAAAAAAAGTTTTTTTTTTTTTCTTTTTTTTTTATCATAATCTGATAAATATTGCTAAAGAGTTTTCCTTTAAAAAAAAAAGTGACAATGTTACAAGAACAACAACGGCATAGAGTGAACTTAGCGTAAACATCATCTGAAATTTTTGTTGTGTGTATATGAAAATTAGACAATCTATTCTCCAATCGAGGCTACTCTCATAGTGAACTTTGAAGGTGTGCCTTAATTGATTGATTATTAGTTTATGCCACAATAAAAAGCAACTACCAGATTTTTTCAAGAGTTTCATAGACTTTTTATTGATTAAATTAATTTTCAAACTTGCATACAGTGTAGCTTTGTTAATTTTCTCATTGAAAATGCAAATCATAATTGGATAGACGAGCAAGCAGACACGCAGACAAATCTGGATAAATGAAAGTGATTGCTATAGAGTGTAAATGCATTTTATAGATCTTCCAATGCATTTAACCTCCAACTACAATGATGAATAAAAATATGATATATTCTTCTTCTTTTTTTTCATAATTATTTAAAGCTAATTTAATTATTAACGAGGAATAAAACTATCTTCGATTCTGGACGAATTTTCTATACCCACCATCTTTACGTTTAAAAACAAAAGGAAACCCCCGAAAAAAACGAGAGTGGGCGTGGCCGATTTCCTTCACATGTCCTCCTACATCACCCACAGAATATATGCGAACATATTTAATGTAATATCTTTTATAGGTTATAAGCCAATTTTGGAAACAGAGACGCCTGCAGATTACGTTGCACTTGAGTCATAGCTTTCGACCAATTTGATGCATTTTCGACAGTACTCTGCGCGCAGATAACTTGCAGTATTCCTATTAAATTTGAAGCCGCGATCATAGTTTTTGCAACCGGGGCTATATCAACCGTAGATGGACAGACGTACAGATATGCTTAGATCACTTCAGAATTTGATGCTAATCAAAGAGATAGATTCCTGCTGCTGTTTCCCTCCCGCGTTGCAAGTGCTTTGACATAATGAATGTACCCGCCTTCATCGGTTTGATGGGTATGAGAACAAAATAAAAACTTGCATTTGCAATAATTACATTCTAATTAAAAGCTTTTTAAACTGTTTTGCATGATTTACGCTTTAATCGGATTATGATGTAAGCAAAAAGACAGGCATTTAAAGGACTATTGTGTTGTCCAGTTAGTTGAGAATTTTGTTCTTTTAAATATAAAAAGAAATGAATCCTCATTGAGGTCATTAACATATTTAAATAATAAATCCATTTGTTGCCGCTTATTGTCTATGCGCATTTCTATGCAAATCAACTTTCAATAATTGCAGTACAACAACTTGTTTTGCTTTGCGCTTTACCGCTACTGGAAGTGTTGAAAATGTAAATTTTATGCAAAAGTATTAGCATAACAAAGTAATCAGTTTCTTCGTTAATGCGCATCTATAGCGCGCATAGGCTGGCAAGGCTTACGATGGAATTGCTTTGGCGGTAAACAGTGCGTCGAAACGTGTTCGTTTTTAAGTGGGATACGTGAGGAATAAAGTGCTACTGGGACGACAAATTTCATATCTACACCCAAAGCAATGCCTTTGTTCTACGAGAATATTTCACAACAAATTTAACAAATGTTCGAAAACCAATTTTTTTCTACCCTTGACCGAAGAATGGGGGATTTTGTCAACGTTTGCAACGCCCACAAGGAAGCTTCAGGGAACCTCACAAAGTATATATATTCTTGATCAGCATCAAATTCTAAATCGATTTGGACATTTCCGTCTGTCCGTCGGTCCATTTGTGCAATGTCTGTTTCAAACATTCTCCTTGTCACAGAAATGACGCTACGGACTTCACACTTTGCAAAAATATTGGTAGTTATCGCGCGCAGGTTGACATTGAAAATAGGCAAAATTGGTAGAAGGGCACGACTACAAGGCTGCGTAAAGTGAGTATACCTTGGTTTTTCAAAAAGAATAACAAACTGGTTTTTGGCTCATTACACATAAACACACACAAATGTAACCACACACACAGAAATGTAAACTAATATTTTATGACTGATGTTGCACTAGCTCTAAAAGAATGGAAAAGTCGGCCACGCCTGCTGGATAAATTCATTTCTTTTTAAACCTTTATAGCGCGCCGAAACAAGCTTCAAGATTCCGTAATACGGAATGCGTCTAAGCATGTCTGTCCGTTCATCAGTGCACCTGCCCGTCTGCGCAACCACCTCCCGGTCGCAAAAATGCAGATGCCGCCTACAAACTTGAAAAAGAATTTGAAAATTACCCCAACTTTTCAAAAAACACGCCTACAACGCCCACAAACAACAAAAGCTGTGAACGCTTTTGCACTCCGTGTTCTTTGCTTACTACTCATAAACTACAACACATACATACAACCATATAAATTCTGGCTTTTCTTCCTTCTTCTATGATCGCGGTGATTGGTATAAAAGAATCGGTCACGACCGAATATAATTTTCCTGCTTGTTTCAAGAAGATCAAAATCGAATTTTTTCGACCGGCTAAGCGATCAGTTGTTAGCATTCGCAAGTGTGAATTAATTTTGCGATATCCCCTAACGACTTTCTATTATTCCTATCCCCCTATTCCCCCTATATAAGTGAATCCAGATAATTCATAGATTAAGTTTTTTCCTTATATGTTTTCACGGGTAACGTGTATATTTAAGTTTACGTTACGTTACGTGATTTTCTATACTTATGATCATCATTGACGTTTGCATCATATAATGAAAGCGATATTAAATTAATTTTAAAAATACAGGAAATATACGGGGCATGAAGAGATCTCTACAATGTCTGTGTATATATCATGTATATATAACATATACACACACAGGTATAGGCATATGGGTAGACATTAACAAAATTAAAGCATTTATTGGTTTTTTTGTAAAAGCGAGAAAAGCAATTTTATAAAATAAACTGAAGATTTTAAGCGATAAATTTACGAAAAAATGTACAAAAGTGAAAACTTCTAATTATAATAATTATGAATAAGAAAAGAAAAGACGTTATTTTCAACTGTTTACACAAACAGAAATGTATATATGTCGATTTATACAACAATAACATCGATTAAGAATATTTATATATAGGCATAAATATATATATATATATATATATATATATGTAGGTGATTCGCATATGTATACATGTATATATGAATTTATGTATGCATCTATATATATATATATATGCATACATCTGATATATATACATATACATATATATATGCATATAAAAGATTGTTTAAATAAATTTACAATTTATTTATAAAAGTAGAAAATATAGAAAACTTAATAATAATGCACGTGTGTAGAGCTCATATATTTTACGTACATTTCCCTGGCACAGCGATTAATTTATACATATGCTTGTGTATGTGCTTGTTTCGTTGTGTATGCATGTGTCTGTCTGTCCATCTGTGTGTCTGTTTGTGTTGTCTTTCTCTTAATGCGTACGTGCCTGTGCCTGTGTTTTTGTTTATGGCCGAGTCTGTACCTTTACGAATGCGTGTGGGTATGTGTTTGTGTTTGTATGTAAGTATGCGTGTGCTCATGCCAAGAAAACGCACGTAATATATTCGCAAAGAGGAAAAAACGAGTATATAAAGCTGAACCACATATAAATTAAAGAAATTATTTTAGAATGGTGATTAAACTTGGTTTTTTTTTTTTTTTTTTGAGATATAGATTTCATTTTGTTTTTTAATATTATAATTATTTTTATTATTATTATTATTTTGATTATTATTATTATTACCATTTTTTTTTTTTTTAATTCATATTTTTATTAGCTATTAATTAATACAGAGGGGGTGAGAAGTCGAAGGAGAAAGTTTAAATGTGTTTGTTTGTGTGTGAAAAGATTATTAATTTTGGTTTTTATAAAATGTTATTTTTAAATTTAATATTGTCCTTTAAAAATTTTCATTTGCTAAAGAAAAAAACATGCATTCGATTATTTGCTAAATAAAAACAAAACAAAAAAAGAGAAGCGAAAATACAAAACATGCCTAGAGTTTTTTTTCTTTTTTTTTTTTTAATATGTTTACCTTTTATTCGCTGTAAGTGAAAAAAACAAAAAAATAAATAAATCATTTTAAAGAGATTTCATCATAAATAATGTTTGATTTTTAACACCAAAATTCGATGACAATTATCGAAGGAATTTTTTGAAAAACTAATTAGATTCGATGGTATTAGACGTTGCAGCAACAACGTATTAATTCACTTTAGTTATTACAAATGAATGTATGAATGAATGACACGATACGGTGTTAACGAATCTATTGTATCTTGAGCAAATTGTTTTGATAATATTTAGTCTGTCGACTTTAATTCAACTACAATTTTGCGATAAAATTTAACGGTTTTTCAATTTTAATAATCTGCCTTAACTTTATGATCGATAATAGAGATTAAGTTACGTTAAGTGACTCTACGTTCAATATTTACGCATTCTGTCAAAATGAAGCCTTGCTCACAACTCATTTATTTACGCTTAATTGAATGAACTTTAACAGTTAAAGGCATACGTTGTCTACTACTACTACTGCTACTACTACTACTACTACTACTACTACTACTACTACTACTACTACTACTACTACTACTACTACTACGCATACTACTCTACGCATACTCTACTTCATCAAGTGTTTCACTTCATGAATGCGTTTATCATAATGTACTCGTGTTAACTGAAAATCTATAAATCTACAAAAAAAAAAGAGAAACACAAAATCCTACCAATCTCACGTTTCATTGAACAGAATATGTACCCAGCAACAGGCCAACATGCTTTCGATCTTACTTAGGGTCTCATACTTTTTTGTTTTTGTTAGCTTTTAAAAAAAAAGCGAAATTTATCCAAATTATAGTTACATTCTATAAAATAAATATCTCCCTAGTCGCGCTCTGTCTGTCTGTCTGCTCCGTGATTGTTTACGTCAACTATTGATCGAGTAAAATTTCAGGTTGCAACTCAACCGATTACGGTCATAAGATATGAGAAATGTTTAACAAACGGACAAACACAATTATCATATATTATCTATCATATATATATATATATATATATAAATATCATTTATTTGATACATACATATATCAAATCTAGCTTTTGCTTGCTGTTAATTGGCTAAAGATACAATCAGCTGCTTATATGAACAAGAGTTTAAGGAAAATTAAAATAAATTTGTTTTTTTTAAGTATAAGCATAAAAATCTTATTTATGTTATTAATATATCGTACGATTTTCTGATCAAAATTGTTATAAAAATGCTTTTTAAAAAAAAAAAAAAACACACATTGTAACAACAACATTTAAGACTACTTTTTAGATTTATGTATATATGGAGGTGTATGAAAATATTATTCGTTGAAAAGCGCTTTGTTTATTTATTTTTGTTTTTTTTGTTTTTTTGTTTTTGTTAAATTTTTAATTTATTTATAAATTGGTGTTAAATTTTCCTCAAATAGTTTTCCAATAGACTTAAACTATAATTATTATTATTATTATGATTTGCTTTAATCAAAATTTTTAATTATATATTTATATACATACATATATATACATATATATATATATATATATATACATATATATGTATGATATATATATATATATATTATATAAGCTAATATTGCTTGAACAACACTTGCTGTTGAGCGTGATGAACAATTATATGCATGTATCGAAGAACGTTTGCCAAGCAATGCTTGCATTTGCTTATAATGTCTTATATGACTGTTTTTTTTTTTTGTTAATTGTTTTTTATTTTTTACAAAGCTAAAACACTAGATCCTTACATAACAACATTTTTTGGTATGCGCTTGTAATTTACGTGTGGGGTTTGCAGTTGGATGTGTGTGCGTTTTTGTTTTTTCCTTTTTTTTTTTTTTTGGAATATGTGTGTGGTTTTGTGTTTGAATAATCTAAAGTGTGTTTAAAAGTTTTATGTTTAAAGTGAAGTGTTTGTTTTTTCTTTTTTTCGTTTTCGTTTTTTTTTTTTCTTTTTTTTCGGGCGAGAATATAAGCACATGTATGTGTTGTATACACAAAATGTTAAGTGTTTTCCTGAATTATTTAAATACGATTTAATATATTTAGTATTGATGTCGTTTGTTTTCTTTTCTTTTCTTTGTTAATAATAAAACGCGAGGCGTATCCTTTAGTTTCTTTTTTTTTGTTTTTGTTTTTTTCTTAAACGATTTTTGATTTTAGTATATTCTGTTTCTACGTATGTATGACGCTTTGTTTATTTGTTAATAAATTAATTAAATGAAATCCTTTTTCTTCTTTTCATCAAATTTACTTTCTTTCCGTATTTTCGGGTTTCCTTTTTTTCATTGTTTTTCTTTTTCTTTTGTTTTTTATTTTTATTTTTATTTTTATTTTTTTTTTTTTGCGTATCGTTTAATCTGTAACAGAATTAAACTAAGAATCTTTTGGTTAATCACCACCTAAACTTAACGCCTGTACTATACGTGGATCAGCTTTACTACCCTCACGAAATTCTTCTAATGTTAGACGATCATCATGATTTTTGTCCATTTGATCGAATATCTTATCCACCCGTTTTTGCGGCGTATTCTCATCATCAGTTTGTGGCTGTTGTCCCTTGTTATAAGTAAGAAGAAGAAGAAGATGAAAAAGGAGAAGAAAAAAAAGAAAAGGGTAAAGAAAATACGACGAGAAGAAAAGCGAAAGATGAAACGTTTAGTTAGGTATAAAAACAAATAAAACAACAAAAACATAATACACAAATTTTATGAAAAAGTATTAAATTTGATCTCTACTTACCACCATTTGGTAGATGGCATCCACAATATTGTACATTTCCTCCCTTGTTATATAGCCGTCGTTGTCAACATCGTACAATCTGAAGGCCCCTGTTGATATGAACAAAAGCAGATTACATCAATACTTTACATTTCCAATCCAAAAAAAAAAGATTTTTATTTATAACCACCACCGTAGGGTACCGATATTCAAAGATTGTCAAATAGTTACAATAACTAATAAAAAAAAAAAGGCTTTAAGGGGCTCGTACGCCTCCAAGCAGAGATTACCTATTGCGTGTCCTACCGTCGATGGCCTGTTAGAGTCCATAAGATCTGGAAAATGTTACCGGAAAGCAAAATTCGTTGAGTGCACAAATACGCCCATTACAGGTACACAAACATAAAAAGACCGGAACAGTTTAACAGCTATTTCACGAATACTACGCAAATTCAAATTCACGGCGTGAATTTCATATTTACTTGAGATCTTTTCAAACCACTCGGCCTTTCTCTTTTTCTGAGGCTATATTGTTATGCATTATACAGTCACTCCAACTTTTCAAACTCTATTACTTAAACATGGACATATGGACTTCAAATTTCATGTTCTCTACACATATCTATATACATGTACATACATGATATTTACATTTCTACGTTTTCTCGGGCATTTGAATTTGTCGAACCTTATCACTCACTCATGGAACAGTGCATGTTCCAACCCTAAAATTGAATATTAAAAATTCCTATAGTGCAGGATTCTTTTACGTGACTGCTTTTTACGTTCGTTGCAGTAAACATGTAATCGAACATCATGTGGAAAAATTCAACAAAAAACAAAGGTGCTTCATAACAAGGTATATAAATGTTCATATTAAAGAGCATATTACAACTGTAACCAGGAATTTTGGTAAAGGCTCGGCCTTCTCCGTTACGTTTAGGACGCTTAGTCGACAACTGTACGTCAGCGGCTCATTAATCAACTTTAGTGCTTGTTAGGACAAGAATTGAACCTAGGAAAGTGAATATCGGCCAGGGACGTCTTCACTGAAAAATCCGGTAGTATCGTCAATAATTTTAAGCACCTAACGATCTGAAATTTGATATCCATATGGAGCCATGGACATGTTTTGTTAATTCGCAGAGTTTTTGTTATCATCGTTTTTCTTATATACTCTTCAGCAAACACTAATAAGAAATGCTTCTCTGTGTCTAAAAAGCTTTACATGTGTCACTTTCAGATAATAAAACTCAGGCGGATAAATATCGGCAGCTTCGCGAGCGACCAAAGGGCTTATTATAATAAAAAGTTTCTTTACCATTAGTCGCATCGTGCCTTTCTCGCATGATAGTTATTCTTTATTATATTTTCTGTCGCACGTTAAATACAAATCAATAATTTAAGGAATTGCGTATAAACTTCGACCATTGAAGGTGCGGTAACCCTTGGTTAAATCAAGTTAAAACATAGTTAAACTATATTACAACGAAATCGGAAATGAGTTAATTTTGATCGTTGCTCTGGACGCGGAAAGTTCATTTCTATTAAAAATAAAAATAGAAAAACGCTACAAATTGAAAAAAAAAAAAATAAATAAAAATGTTTGATTGTTTTTACTTATGTGATATGTTCACAATTATGAACGAAGAATAAAACGCAAACTGACATATAATACACATAATAAATATACTCTTTTGGTGGATGGGTATTCAGAATTCGCCCTAAGACGAATACGATTTTCTTATCAACTATTGTCTTACATTGCAGTTTTTCATCTAAATTGCCTCTTGATGTAATCGAAAGAGCTCTGATGAATTCTTCGAATTCTATCGCACCGTCCTAAAGTTATGAAAAATTAATTTAAAATATTAAATAAAGACCCGTAAAATACAATTACGAATACATGTTCATTAGATGCAAGTCGATCAGTACGTATATACATATGCATAGTTCTGATGTTCGATTTGCATAAACACAACAAATCGATGCATCAATTAAATCTTAATAATTTTTGCATTTAATCGAACTAAACTAAAATTCTATTTCATTTTAATTAAAAATGATCTCGAATAGTTTAGTTGAACTAAAATGCCAAGTGTACGAACTGTACATGTACGATCAATATCGTGAATAAATCGATTTCATTGCCAGTTAAATTTTGTTGAAGTACATGCGAAAAGCGTTTGCCTTTTATGAAAACAAAAAACATAAAAAAATGTCATCTTGGTCATCGAACGGATCAAAGTATCCTGTAGTTTCATTTAAATGCACCAAAGCATCCGTTGATTTAGTTAAATTTGTCGGCCAATCTTTTAGAGAAGAATTCAGAAACGCAAAAGTAATTTTATGTTACTTTTAATTAAAAAAGATATTAAAAATCCAAGATTTTAAAATATCCCAGATATTTCAGAAATATGCCGTCTTTTCTTATATTACTTTTTGGAGTATAGTTGGGTTAAATGCAGCTTCGAGAAGTCAAAATACCTCTTACGTGAAATGTTATTTCAGACATTGATGATTAAAAAGGCGTCGAGGCCTTAAACGTCTAACCACTACAGTCAGAATATTTATGAAACCTACAACCACTTGGATCCATTTCTAAGGCTTTCTCCAAAAAAAAAAAAAAAAAAAAAAACTATTAGCATAGAAGACTACATTAGTTTACTCGAAAAGTCATTTCGTTTTTTTTTTTTGCTGTCAAAATGCAAGACGAATTTTTTTTATAGTCGGCAAATATATTATAATGGACGGTCAACTTCGTCAAATGCATTCTATCAGTGATCTTAAGAATTTTTATTCAGTGAGTTTGCATCATTTCGCCTTCGACAACTTCAACTGACTTTTCGTAACGGTACTTTGTAAACCAGTTTTGGCATTGGTCTTCTGTCAGTTTTGGTCCGTACGTCTTCCTCATAAACATTTAATCATTTTTTCTGGCTTTAATACCATTTTTACTTTGCCGGTAGTAGGAAATTAAAATATGCCGGACTTTGTCGCTTTCGACTTTCATCAGCTATTCCCCAGCGTCACTTGAAACCTTTTCAAAAACAAGCCTCTTCTGTGCTAGGCCTTAATATGTATGATGAAAATGCGACCCAAGTGTCGACGGGGCTGAGAAAAAGTGCAATTAAATCCCCTATTGGAAAAAAACAAACTGACCTTTCGAACAAAGCGAAGAAGCGGGGTTCAAAGTCGAAAGTCGAGGTTGAAGAGTAGTATGCAAGATTTGGGTCTATATTCTTTTGTATGCAGATTACTACACTTAATAGTAAAATGGCAGAAATGACAGACGACTCCAGACATGATATGTTTATGGCGACCGATTAGAATTTAATAGAATTCGGTGGGAAAACTGTTTTAATGCAGTCACCATGTAGCCCGACTAGAAATCATCACAGAATTATTTGTTTGAATCTTTAGGTAAGTTATTGAATAAAATTAAACGAGTTCCAACGAAGTCTAATCAAAACCAAAAACCAGAAATCGAAGCTTGATTGCAAAGGGATTTTTAAGGCGATAAAAAAAAAGTTGGAAGAACTGCCATGTAAAGCGACATGAAAATGTTACGTAACATTAATTATTTTCATCAAAGGATCGTGGAGGCTGAAGTGATAAGTATTCGAGGTTCCACGCCCCGGCCATATCAATTTAGTTTTTCTTTGGGTGTAATGTTCGCGTATTTGATTAATTTTTTTTAGACGAAACTGAATCCTTGAACGGTAAGTATTGAATGTTTTAAGGGTTACGCTTTGGCAAGACATTGCAAAGCGAGATATAGCTGTTTCAGCGATCAGATAAGGTCTTCTAACAAGAAATGCCATTTCCGAGCCGCCAATCTGCAACTGTCACTGCGATGGTGTTTGGCAAACGAAAAGTCAGTTCTCAGATATGAATTGTTGCCCACTTTCACACTCTCGCTGGCAAGGCATGACCAAGATCGACGTTTCATTAAAGAACATTGCTTTCAATTCACTAAGCCCCCTCTCCCTCCCCCCTTGAACTACTCGGATAGGTAAAGCAATGAAAATATCGCATCTGGCAGTACAACAAGCCTAAGAAATAATAGGGAAATGAGTGACTGGTGACGTTATAATTGGGCCACACGGGTCACGAGTCACGGGTCACGGGTCACGGGTCAACGAGACAATTCTTCAAATAATGGTTCTATTGAATGAACAATTTTAGCTGACACTTCTTGTTGAAAAAATCCTTGATGTAAGCGGCGAAGATGCAATAGGCCCAAGAGGTCATAGATAAAATTTAATATTGAAGATTGAACAGTGGGCGTTTCATTCGCGTGTCATTGACTATCGCATATTTTTTGGCTAAGAAAATGATAGGAATGAGAAAGACTTAGTGAAAGAATTAAGTGAAGATTGTTTTGCGTTCGGATAACATCGGCTCTGTCAATGATCGGTCAATCATGATCGACTACCTTGATATATGATAAACAAAAAGAAAAACGAAAACTTGCAAATGATTTATTTATATATATATATATGTAAATCAATTAAGTACTTACGTTATTTTCATCGAAAACACGAAACACTAATGAGGCAAATTTACTAGGATCTCCTTGGGGGAAGAATTGTTTGTAAATCTTTATAAAACCCTTTAAGAAAAATGAAAAAATAAACAAACAAACAAACAAACAAACAAACAAACAAACGTATAAACTTTAGCATAATATATATAATAATAAATTACATACGTATATATGCATTAATATGTATATATATATAAATATATCACATGTTTCCACAGAGATACTTAAATGCACAGAAATATTTATTAAATTGAGGAACTCAGCAATAAGGCACGAAAGTCAAGAATATTCTAATACAGAGCTAACTTCATAAGCATAAAATACCCAAGAGCTGGGGGCGTCGTTGAAAGGAAGAGAAAAAAAAAACGGTAATATTTTTCATTTCAGTTAAAAAGAAGGAAATATTAAACAATTTCACAAAAGCACATAAAGCTCATATATATATATATGTATGTATGTATGTATGTATGTATATGGTGGTTGATATTAAACCTATTACCTCCAACAGATGAAAAAAGATTAGCTCGCTTTATATCGAACATAATCATCATTTGAGATTTCAAAGATTTTCTGTAAGGCCTGCTACTACCCAGACCCATTACATGGGTCTGTCATATATGTGTTGGCATATATGTGTCAGATCGGAAACTTATTGATTGATTTGATAAATACTCGAAAATTGTTCAGCTTCCTAGAAAGGAAAGTATCTTTTGTAACTCGACCACACGCAAGATATTTAGCATGTCTTCGCATTGCTTATATGCGGCGTTTGGATCCAAAAAGTTAGGTGCTACGCCTGCTGATTACTGCTGCGTTTCTGCGTGTTGTTGCTCTTCATATGTTGTTGTTTTATTTGATTGCTGGTTAAAGATGCAACTCTCTGACGCGAACTCGCAAATAACGCTTTTTCTGTTTGAGTCTGCGAACGGCGTCCTACGCATTCAATTACAATTTCAATTCACACATTCCGGGGGAACCGCTTTCGTGAACAAGAATTTTTGTTGAAAAAAATGCCCAACGAATAGTTGAATGAAACAAAATATAATATAAGGGGTAGTTTGCTGCGATTAAACGACTTACAAAAAAGCGATGAGACAGAAAATAATATTTGGTTTTCTTTTTACAGTGCACAGTTATTTAGTTATAGACATACACACGCAATTTTTGGTTGTTCATCTGCTGAATAGCTGAAGAAAAAGAAAAATTAAAGGGATGATGTTATTGGAAATCGTGTATGTCTTTAGTTGATACAACTGTATAAAGGAGTTGCCCAAATCGCTTAATATATATCAGTTGATATATATATGATATATATGTAATACGATCTGCAATCGAGACATTGAGTGGATAGATTTTCACGTTATGTTTCTCACAATAATAACGCGCACATTAGCTGGCGGTCGATGTTAAGAACTTCGGTCTAACCATTTGTGTCTTCGGCCATTTGTGTTACAGGGTATAGTTATTTGTGGAACGTACGTGAATTCCCAAAAGGGCATGAGATAAATCCAACTTTTATTATAATGATTGATTCAGCATCACTTTTAGAATCGATCTAAGCTTGTATGTCCATCTGTCCGTCCTGGTTTCTTGTGTTTATCCTATAAGGCGTAATTTTTTTTAGATATTTTGATTAAATTTGGTAAACTGACGTGTTTTGGCCCAACGACGAAAGCTATTGAAAATGTTTCGAATCGGACCGCATTGTCAAGCATTTCTCATATAACACTTTATTGTGGAAAGTCGTTAAATGAATAACTGCGTGTGTGTAAGCGAACTTGTGTAAAGTATTTATTGGTGAACCGTTTCGCGCTATGCTTGTTTCACAAAAAACAGCCTTCGCGGGAGAGTAAAATGAGCGCGTACGAATACTTACTAAACTTTATAAAGTAAACTATAGCGAAATGCTTATGCATGCATGCATGTGCCTATGAAATAATAAATGGACAACTTTTCTTCTGGCATTTTTTGAAAATCGTGTAACGGTATGTGGTTGTGGAAATAAAAAGATATAGACGTCAAACGATAAGCTTCGGTATTTTTTAACATAACCCCAACAAAACATTAGCCGATTTGTTCCCGCATCGTAAGGTTTTTCTCGATTAAAACTCTCATACTTACGAGTCAAATTCTTGTCATTTGCAGGAAGCTTTACTTCTCGTGCTTAATTCGAAAGACAGCGCTAGTAAACTTTTACAAATTGTGATATTCATAACACAAGTAACTGTGTTACAAACTGGGCGAACCATTATCAAGGATAATAGAGTTGAATATCTGCGAAGGCACGCACTACCTGGAGGCGGGAGTCATCTGAGCTTGATGCATTTGGTGATTTGTTCTAACCATCTTTAGGGATAGCTACCAAGAATAGCTAGTACAACTGAGGCGAAAAATCGGCGCAATGTGCCATAAATGATGACGTCGTGAGTTATCAGCGACACGAACTTCATTTCAAATATTAAACAATTTCAAAAGCACATAAAGCTCATATATATATATATATACGTATGTATATGTATGTATGTATATATATATATATATATATATATATATACATATATATACATATACATATACATATACATATACACATACAAACACATACATATATATACATATACATAGACATATATATAAAAATGCATGAATACTTCGAATGCATAGCAGTGGCAGAGTAAAAAAGTTAAAATAGAATAAAAAATTGTGTAATCGTAATGGTTGCGGACTTTTTTCCTTAATGGTCGCACAAACTAGCTGAGGCACTCTTTTTTTTCTTTTTTTTTTCTTGTCTTTGTTCTATTACTCTATGACTGAAAAACACTTCCGGCAGATTTGTATTCTTAGCGCTACATATAGGGATGTATAAAACTACACTTATACACATACATACATTTTGCTAGTGTTTAACTTCAGGGTAACGTAGAGTAATTAAAAGCAAAAAAACAAATAAATAAATGAAACATAGAATCGTAGAGAGTCTCTTTCTCCTTCTCTCTCTCTCTTTCTCTTTCTCTCTCTCTCTCTCTCTCTCTCTCTCTCTTCAGTATCGAAAGCATACATGTACTCTGTTTATAATTTTGTTGTAACAATCCCGGATATCCAATCCAGTTTGCTTGTTCTTAATCACTTTTTCATATATTCGATTATGTAGAAATTATACGGTTTCCAAAATATGAAAACCTGTTGTTGTTGGCATTTATTTATAACCGAAAAACAATGATGATGAAAGTTAATTAAAATTAAAATAGTTGAGTTTTACCTAAAAGTGTAACAGATTCCTTATCAGAGTTGCATTTATTTGAAGATTTATATTTTGATAAAATTTCATTTGAACATTTTTTACGGAATCAATACACAATCACATCTTAATGCTTAGCTGTGTAATAAGGCCTCTAAGAGCTCTTCACAAAATATCCCCGACCGTGATTCAAAACCTATTGAAAGATCACATGAAAATTTTGCTACCGTTTTAAAATTTATTCAAGGACATCAATTATATATCGCTCTGAGGAGTTTTGCTTAAGGAATCTCTTCTATGAACATGAATGTGCAGAAAATTGCATTTCCATTGCATTATGAAAATCAGCTAATGATCGAATTTCTTCAATGGATCCTTTGTGATGTTGAAAACGATTGCAATTTTAGCAAAAACATGTAACCCTTTTGGTTTTCAAGGTTATTAACTCAATTGCCCATTCCCGTGCCTTTTGATGGCAATTTCGACTTTAAGAGATCGATAGGCTTTAGTGTACATGTTCTCTGCTCTTCTAGATACCATCAGACTTACACTTACATGCAGAAACCAATATGATAAATGAGATGTTTTTTACTCCGCTATCGTCTGCAGGTTAGAAGAATGACGTACAGACTGAGTGAAAGGTCTTTACATTCATTTTTGACGCGAATTTTAGATAACCCTCAGCTGAAGAAAATATAGAAAAATTGCAACTTAGTCGACATTTTTTCCGTTGCGTGATTATTCCAAAAAATATAACTAATCGGGATAAATGTCCGATCTATGATCGTATAAGTGGCTCCTAATTTCCGCTTCTCTAACGCCCAATCCGCAATCATATAAAGCTTCAATGAGTTTCTCATCAAAATTGAGGCAACTAACGCCAATAGCATGGACATAAAGTCCACGTTAAATGTCTCGATGAGTGAAGAGTCGCCAATTTTGTGAAAAAATTCTTATCAATGTACACGTTTTGTAATGTCGTAATGGTTAAGCGCAAGGACCATCCAAATTACAATCTTAAGGATTAAATATTTCTGGTAGAAGGTTTTCGTAAATGTTGGGTAACTTTTCTTCAACCGGAGGACGTACATAATAGAACATCTATTCAAGTGCATCATGCATGCACGCACGCATTTAATTGCAGAACGACAGACGTTAAGTATGAATCAAAGAACATAAATATTATTCATAAAAAAATCTTCCCCAGCAGCGTGTCCCAGTTGTGCCTCAAAAGAAAAAAAAAACAAGCAAAATTTTGACATTTGATTTAAATATTTGAAGCTACACAACCACAGTGTAATTATATACATAAAAGACTGTGTAATGCGGGGTTTACGTGAATGGAACCAATTGACATCACTTTTTACCAACAAACGAAATCACATCACAATAGTCAGTTGTTAAGGCGCTACGCTAACGTTTCGAAAAATTGGAAGACTATCGAGTCTAAAAGTAGCTTCAAAGCAACCATACGCGCTTAACATAGAGTTTGTGAAAAAACTGACGAGCTGAGGACAAGGCTCGCTAAAATAGCTCTCTGCGACCTCTTTCTATTATTTCCACGTCTTGAGGTGGAAAATTCCTAAACAAGAAGTTCGCCTTCCTTTGCTGACGTCTTAGGTAAAGATTGAAGTAGACCTCAGTTAATGATTGTGCACGATTTTCGTTCGATTTGCTTAAGTTCTCCTGCGCTGTTCAGCTCATTCGATTCTCATGCTATTTATAAACTACGAATTTTCTAATAAATAGAGAAAATTAGTGAAATAATAAAAAGGAAGCACACGTGGTAAGTATCTGCAATGCACTCTAAGATGTAGCGGTCGTTGCAAATGAATACTTTGTACTTCATTTTCTTTTGTATTCCTTTTGCTGTCTTATAGAAAATCCTATGTTGATATGGCAACGCAATGCAAGAGCGGCTGGGTCGTAGAGTAGAGAATGTTTGTAGCAGTGAAAAATAGAACGTGGTTTTCAAACAATAAAAAACTCCTTTTTTTTTTTTTTGTCTAATTTCAAGAACGGCTTTGATCTGCTTTTCATATTTTTTCGTTCGGTTTTCTTTCTTATTTTACCGGAATTTTATGCAAAGTTTTTATCGCTGCTAATCCTCAATTTCCTTTTAAGTAAAACATTATCCTTTGATAAGTAGCGTTTTTCTGTTAAAACATAAGCGCATCACACGCACACACACACACACACACATAAATAAGCACGCACGTAGGCTCACATAAACACAAATACTCTTAGAGTTACTTACTTGTTCTGTAAGTAAACCGTTCGGACAGTCTTTTAGAAAACCTTTGTGCCTAAGTAATAAAATGGAAGAAAGAAGGATGAAAGTAAAAAAAAGAGAAAATAGAAAAGTAAAGACGATAGAGTTCAGTTCATAGACAGTGGAATTATTAAAATGAAAACAAAGCTTAAATCTAAAGTAAAAAAAAAATAAATAAATAAATAAATAAATGTATGCAAGATAAGGAAAAAGTACAGCTTACGAAAGACTTACCATTGTCTTATTTCTTTTTCGGTGACTGCAACGAAATGAATAAAGGAAAACAAAGAAATTTTTTTATTAATCCCAGTTGTTATATGAGTCGTACACAAATTATGATTATAAAAATTTGATTCACTTAATAAAACCGATTAACGGAAGGGATACCTTCATGTATACCTCTCCCTCAGCCTCATTTCTCTAAAATTTCAACTTGTAAATATTTTCAGTCCCACATAAAGGCCGAATTTCAGATCAATTATGCGCACTGACGTGAAGTCATCCTATCCCGTTTCGCCCACATTTTTGTTTTCACTAAAAGTTGATCTATTTTCACACTTGTGCCCGTGTGCTCTTTGCTCAGGTTATGTGATTGAATTGATTGAGTGCTATGGAACAATGAATAAAATGATTATAAAAAGTGATTACATACCATAACGTCTCACGTCCCCAATTTCGTCAGGTTTAATAAAATGATTCCATCAATGCAATGTTCCTCATTATTCATCACACACTTTTCATTATTATAAAATTCAAAGGTCCATTAAATACAGCAATATTTCAATAGAACGAAATCATTTACAAGCAAGCAGTCCAAGGATTATTTTTCACTCTTCCATTAAGTATTTATTTTACTCTACTTCTCCGTTTCATTGGTTCAACATTTCAAGTATTTCCACTATAGGTAGGTAATCATTTTTCAAATAATCGTCACTTTGGTATTAAAGGTTTCGTAATCATGCCTTAGGTTATGCGAAAACGAAGAAAACACTTTTTTCGCATCTTAATAAATAGCATGAAATGTTTGTACAAAGTTAAAATAAATTTGCATCGTACAAAGTATACCATGAGAGATTTCATCTGGGTACAAAATAAAAGGACTTAGAGGGCGGAATTTGTGATAGGTGAAGTGTGTTCATATTAAATGAAATACATATTCAATCATACCGGTATGCGTCTTCTTTATCGGAAAGAGTAACAAGATCGCATTACCGATACCTCTTTGCATGTCTGTCGTTCGTTCCTGATAATGTCGTCTAATGTTTACCCAGAAAAATAAACTTGTTTCCAACACTTGTCTACTCCACACTCTCTTCAAGTCGTGCTCGAAAACAAGCGACATTGATCTTTAGGTCTGCTGGCGATTATCCAAAAGCGCACGATTTAAGCTTTAGTTAATTGCACACACGAACTTCCCCATATATACCGTCCTTTTATGGGTAAGTCACTAAATAAATTATAATTCCGATCAAAGTATGGAAATTAAGTTGTTTTGGCATCTTTTACGACATGTTATAAAGAGTGAATAAGCTTAAGAATGCTTCTGAAGGTTCTTATAGTTCGACTTGTAGTTCTACGTAGTCTTTCAGTGTTTATACTGCAACTACCCATTTGGCAATTAGTAGCAGTGATAGACTTTTTCGTTTGGTTTGTTTTACATGCGCATGCTTCATACGACATTTTAATTTTAATACCCATTCCATTGGCTTTCTTTTTACTTCACGGCAAATCGTAATTCAACAAAGACACAAACCAGAGAAAGATATGGTTTACCTTGATGAGCTAGCCGCGGTTCAGTTCGGTTAGCTTTTGAACTTTACCTTTAAAGTATATGGAAAATCTGGAAAGGTTCGTTTCGCGTTGCTTTCAATTTTTACGAAAAATGGAATTGTGACGGTTCATGGCAACCCTGTTAATATATATTTTGAATGCAGAAAAGTTGGTAGGTTTGCAGAATGTTGGTAGACGTGGAAGTGATTAATAAATTTGTGCAGCAAACATTCGAATTTCTTACTAAAAATAAATTGCGGCCGATTACGTCTTTTTTACGGAGTAATTGTATCATTGCGAGTGTTTGTTGCGTCACTATTTCGACAAACATCGATTTAACAATGCCGCAATGCCCTTTTATAAGATTCCATTTAACTTGTTTTTTCACACGAACCTTTGCTATTGATAGCTCTGGCACTCCCAATTGCACGATCATGTTAAAATTTTGCGTTCACTTTTCGACACGATACCAGCGAACGAAGAAAAAATTATTTTAAAAAAAATATTTATATTTTTTAAAAAAGCAACCGCCACAAAAAATATCAAATGGGAAAACTGGCGATAGTTGACTCTACACATGACTCTAAACATGCACATGTAGAAAAGTACAATAATTTATAGTTTGCCGAATCAGACCTGGTATCGATTATTCTAATCAGCAGGCTATACGGCAACGTTATGGAATTGAGTAATTCGTCTTTACATGGAAAACTTCACACAAAGGAATTACAAAACCCGAAAATAATCTTTCGTGATTGCGTAACTGGCGGAGAGAACAGCATTGTCGACCGTAACGGTAGATTTGTGATTGTCCTCGAAATGGCACCGAACGATATCGCATCTATACAAGTACTCGCAGATGGATTTCAAACGCCATTTGTTTAATTTGTCGGAATTTTTTGCATTCGTCACTATTCAGAGTACGCCCGACATAAATTTTCCTTTACCTAGCTTTTCTCTCACTTCATATCTTTTCGCATATTTATGCGAAGCCTTGCTTATTATCAACGCAAGTGCGAAGAGTAAAACAATTGCAAACGACGAAAGGGATTAATAGAAATATTTCTGTTTCTAATTTCTAATAGGGCACAGAGCAGATATCGATCTGCGACTAATTATAAGTTTTGAAAATAAACGCTATTGGTGGCTTGATAGGGATTCTGGCGCGGATTTTTTAACCGTTTGAGTCCCAGATGGTTTTGAAAAAACACTGTCGAAGAATCCCAGACAGCGCGACATAAAATCTAAACAGCGCCATCGCGTTGCTTGGGATTCTTGGACAGTTTTTTTTTTCAAAACTGTCTGTGTTTTCTCGACATGAAATCTGAACAGCGCGATCGCGTTGCTTGGTACTCAAACGGTTAATCCGTTAACCCATCTTCCTATACGTAGACATTAGTAGACGATTTGTTAACTGACTTTGCGCTAATTGGCCCATCAGAGTCTGCATTGGGCTTTTGAATGGTCAAAACGTATGACTAGTAAAATTTTAAATCAATGGCTGAAATGAGTTATAAGAAATTGTCTTCTGTGTATTACATAAATCTGAAGATTGATACAAAAAAAAGAACCATTTCTTTTGTTGACTTCTTCTGGCATTATCCTGTACCCAGTGGTGTTGTGCTAATTTTTTTTTTTTTACCAGAACGCGTATATATAATTATATAGGCAGGGCCGATCCTGGGTAGCCGGCCGCTCTGTGCGGTCTCATGTCCCAAATTTGACGAAGGGGGGGAGATTTCCCCCAATTGGGTATATCAATAAACTATACCAGGGATGAGTAACGTACGGTCCGCTTGCATTAAAATTTATGCATGAAATCTTTACTTTTTTAAAATTTTATATTTTTTTCTTCTAATGTTTATTATAAATTCTCGTTATCAGAAATCATGTTTAGTTCCGGAACGCGTTCCTGTCCAAAAAGGAACGACAACACCACTGCCTCTACCCTAATTACCGAGCATCTTAAGAATTTGCGGATTTTGGTTTATTTTGCGAACTTTTACAAACAGAAAGTTCCCATAGAAAAAATGAGGAATGGAGTAGGGGATGAGTCCGATTCTACCAGTGTTCGCGAGCACACATCATTACAGAAAAAATATTTTTCAGGTATTCTTCATAAGCGAGGAAAATCAAATTAAATCAAAGTCTGCGCACATCTTTCTTAGATGTTAAGTGCTTAGAATGCTGAGTATCTGAAATAGATTGGGTTCGCAAGGTGAAAATTGCTGCATTACCAAGCAAGGCAAATTTACAGTGAACAAAACAGTGAACAACGCAGAAGACTTATATAAATGATGACAATATTCAGATATTTCTGCCTTTGTTCCAGAACTTAAACCAAACTAGTACTAGTAGTACTAAAGGCATTCTCCGCAAGATGAGGAGCCAATAACCTAAAGTTTGTTGAAATACAGAGAATTTTTGTAATTTCCGGAAACTATGATTAAAATTTGCTTACTATAAGTCAGTTGTGTTACTTGCAAGCTCGACAACGTCACAATTCATTTTACAAGAAGACACAAGAGTTAGTTTGTCGTGTTAGTTGTAGCATCAAAGTTATAAAAAAATATTCAATAGAAGCCCGAAAGCGAGCAAGCCTTTCGGACTTGTTCACTGTGCATAGCTAATATAGTCGTAATTGTTGTGACGTAGAAAGCAAGCAAGTAAGTAAATGCCAATTATTTAGATTTTTATTTAAAATATTCATAGCATAACAATGACAAGATTATTGCATTTAACTAAAAGTAATTGAAATTTCTTCTTTATTCCCTAAGGCTTGCTTACGCTTGCTTACATACGCACGTATGCAACGTGCATAAATGAACACTTGAAACTTGTGTTGTGCTCTGACCATTGCTTTAGACAATAATTAAAATTTGTGAGTTAATGGCGTAACAGGCACATGTGCATGCAACGTGACATGCACGCGCACACATATTTACTACAATGCTCTTCTTAATGTTCTCTTATTTACTTCCTCACTCACTCATCGAAACGACAATGGATTAAGATTTTATATATAGAGGATAGAAGTTATTCACAGACAAATTATATTTGCTCCGAAAATTTTTACTTATGAAAATGGGCAAAATAAGTCTGCGACACTTCTATTCTTTTCTATTCTGCAAAATTATTAAGTTTTTCGTTTACTTTAAATAAATATGACAAACATAAATTCGATTTATCCATGTAGTAGTGTAAACTCACTTCACTTCACATATCGGGTCGACTATATTCGCATCTCTTAGATGGATTATATGTAAATGAGTGTGTGAATGAAGTCAACAGATCTATGTCCTAACCGTAGTTGTTCAAAAAAAAATAAATAATTTTATAGATGTGTGTTTGGGTGTGTCGAGAGAGATTCGCGTTTTCGGAGAAAGATGCATTTGCGATATTCTTATCGGACAGCGAGCCATCTTATGCCATCAAATATACGTTAGTTTGCTTTAATCAGTTTTTTGTTTTTCTCTGTAATCGGAGCAACAGCTTCGTTCTTACGGCACCGGTGTGACTTCGGCCCACAAAATGTTTATTGTTGCAACGAACGGAAATGAAACTCCAATGGAATGGCCGGAACGGTTCATCAAATTTTTGAGTTGTCTTTAAGGCGGGCTGGCCATTCTCGAATTCAAGTTTAATATGCTCATTGGCGGCAGCAATGGCTTTCCAATCTTGATCGTTAATGCAGATTTTGCCAACGACTCCGGGGCCTTTCCTCGCTTCGACTATCAACTCTTTCGTTTATTTCCCTCCGACCTCGTCGAACGACAACAACTAGAAGTTCGCACAAAGATCTTCAATCGAATAAATCTGTTAATTAAGATCGGATATATACGGGATATATTAAGGGTGGAGTTTTCTTCGAAGCTAGTTGGATTCTCTTTTGGTTATAAATGCTTGCGCCATAACCGTCGGTTGTATTGTTTATATGTCAGACACATCCTTAACTTCAAGTTACTTTATGTAGGGTCTTCCATAAAGGGGGCGTTATAAGCTAGTTTGTCTTCAACAAATGGCGTACTTTGTGAGATGAATGGTTTCTTCTTTGCGTCGTCCTGCAGCAAAAGCGTGTGTCAACGCGACAACGTAGCGTTCTCTTCCAGTTCCAAAAATATGCAATCTTTGAGATTTCAAATATGATTCGTTTACATAAGTACGTCGCAATGTGTGTTAAAAGTTGCAATGTGTCATGAAATACACACTAAAGATTTTAATGTAATACCGGAAACACTTTATTAGAACAGAAACATAAATCCATTACACTTGACTGCCAAACAATTTTGACAAAGTTGTCGTTATTAGTATCGTTTAATGGCAAAACCAACTATCAACGTTATCAACGTTAATTTAACAGCATTCGAGCTAACGCTCGAAGGTGTTAATTAACACCTTTAACCCTCTGTCTATGAATATCCATCAAATTTATTACACGAATTATTTTATATATATATCTACATATATATATATATTTTACCACAATTGTCATAAAATTATATGGCCATTAATACTGACCCCTTTATTTAAATGAGTATTTGTTTGACAAATTTTGGTATATAAAGTTATGTATATACATATGATGGGCGTGTGTGTGTGCGTGTGTGTGTGCGAATTTTTTGTTTATGCACATTTAAAGGAATGCGAAAATTGTGTACAGAAACCACACAGCAGAAAATTAATTTTAAATTAAATATAGCGAAAGTGTATAGAGAAAAGCGGGGGCGAGGACAGGAAGATGAAGTTAATTATGCATTGTAACCTCATTAAAGTAAACCTCATCAAATAAAAGATTTTATTTTTTGCAAACGAATTTCGAATTGTCATACATAGCAAACGGAATTTCGCGCGATATGCTAATTAAATTCACTATCAAATAGATATATAAAAATGAGTGAGAGAGAGAGAGAGAGATAGTCGATATAAAATTAAAATATCTATCATCTCTGCTATCTCTCTAATCTCGTCGATAATGTCGAAACTTTCTGAGCAGTTCGTTCTGAGGTTTACTTTCCGCCCTTCTTATCATTGATGGCTAATTTGCAAAATTATTGATTCGACTCGAAGGCGTCCCCCTAAGGGCTTGGAAATGCAAACATATAATTCTCACGGTTCTCACTATGTGATCATATCGCTCCAGGTAACCCGAAGTATCCGTTTTTGATCAAGTGAGTTTATGACTAAACCCGATTACCCGAGTTTCGAATTTCGGAAATTTTAAAAGTGATAATTAAAAAAATTAATCTCATTGTTAATCTAAAATTCATTAATTTGAAAATTGCTGACTTTCTACAACGAAATTGTGTTGCTTATATTCCTCCTCTACTACTAAGAATGCATGGCCATTTTACCCATTCATGCCAGTTACATATGCTACACGGGGATATGATTCGTTTGCCTAGGGTTTAGTATAAGCATTTTCCGTTATAAAAATACGCCCTAAATGCTGAAATGTTTTTATACCCTACAAGGGTATATTAAGTTGGTGCAGATGTGTACGAAATCCGAGAGAACTCGATGTAGAACTACTTTTAGTATACTTTGCTTATCCGTCTGTCAATCTTGTATTCTTGTGCTCAATGCTTTTGAAAATGGTGTTAGTCGGACCACTTTTTCTAATGACTTGTTTTGAAAATTCTTTACATGAATAAAAGAAGAAGAAAGCAAATTGGTGGGCCATGGCGCGCTATAATACCTTTAATTGTTATACGTAATGAATTTCTGTTATTAAATAAAACGTTTACGCTTACAAAGCAAGCCATGTCTACATGATTTTCAAGTTCGAAATCTACAAACACAAAAGTTTTAATAAATTAATTCTAAATCGTGTCTAGTGTCAGTTATTTTTCGAGTTTTCACCATTTACCAGTTCTCTGCAATACGACTTTAAAGCATGTAGATAGTGTTCTCAGAGGGCAGCTTAATTTTCATTTACTTTCTTGAAGAATATGCCATGAGACATATGTCGAGTTTCTGTTGATGGTTTAGCTTGTTCAAGTTGTACCATTTACTCTCTGGAGCAGTAGACATTTGAAAACTTTACATAATTACATTCAACCACAGCGGGCTGAAGGGGCTTATTGTAGAATAATCTCCATTGCACTCATACGTACACTTGAGAATGTCACGTAGCGACTATATATCCGAGAATACTTTCATTACATTATAGCCGAAATTGATCAGTGATCGGTCTGCTTCTCAAAAATAGTGTAATTTTTAAAACAATTTACAAAAACTATTCACATTTGAATTGAATATGAATTTGAGATATCGATCGGAAATGCGTATTAGAGCGATCAAAAATTCATTTATTATTTTTTTTAACGAGAACTCTTTCAAAGGATAGCTATTCACGATTCAAGTCATAGCTATCTAAATAGCTGTCTTACTTTTTGATATTATCATTGACGATGCCTCTTAATAACACTTACGTACGTAAGTATCATGCAATTGTGCGGTTTTCATTTAGAACAAATTTTATTTACATCGTAGAGTTTCATTCCTTTTGAATTAATTAATTTTATAGCCTGTTAATAAACCGATGCACTCACCTATCAAACTATACAAAATGAATTTGCAATAAATACTTATGCATGTATTTGCAAGTGTAGTTGTCGATATAAATAAATATGAAAGGGTTTTACATACTTGTGACTTTAAAAATGTAATTACTTTCATATATTTATGCTTTTCTCCTCATATAGCAAACATTTTCACCCCATGCCAACTAATTGCATACCCTAAGCTAACATATACATATATAGACATATATACATATATATATATATATACATATACATATATATATATATATATATACATATA
>KK502432.1:1378401-1417234 GCA_000688735.1 Glossina austeni | reverse complement strand
TATATATATATATATATATGTATATATATATATGTAATATACGTATATATATATATATATATATGTATATATGTATATATATATGTATATATGTATGTATATATATATGTATATGTGTGTATATATGTGTATGTGTATGTGCACTTACTACATTAAATTCAAAAAAAAAACAAACATACATATGTATACAATGCATTACATATGTTACAATGCAAATAAGTTTACTTTTGCTTTAATGCACAAAAATCTTCGATTTGTTTGCAACTAACTCTCTATGTCGGTAGCTTTGATTGTTGAACGTAGGAATTTACAAAAACTGTGTACACACATGTTCATATAATGTTTACCTCACTACAGCGCTGCCATTGTTGCAAATGTAAAAAACAGTTGAAACTTTTTTTTTTGAGACCTACTGCATGCAGTAGGAAGAATGCTGTGCAAATTGATAAACAAAAATTCAAAACATGTGCTAACAGGATTTTTCGTATTAGATATGAAAATGCAATTTAAATCGATAACTTTGTCAGCTTTTATGTAATTTATGAAAAAGCAAAAAAATTCACTTAAACGAGTGAAAATTCATCTGTTACTGGATTTTCTTAACTGTCGCAATATATGCGCATAACTCCTCCTTACTATGTAATGCGCCGATATGTTGTTCGAATTTTTTGACGTTTTAGCGAAATATTGAATTATGGCAACAATTTTACACATACCTCGGCATTAAGTTGATCGTTGATAGCCGTTTCCTTTAATTTCGCATTTGTCGATTTTTCGACATATAGTCTGTAGCTTATTAGCCATTAAAGGAATCATTATAGCCCTTCGATTATCCAGAACTATTAAACTCGATCGCAAACGTCGTCTATAGCTTTTAAGGGATATTTTCAGGCAATTGTCAGTTTTCCATATCATTGCTATGAACACATGATCGTTTGCAGCAATAAACGGCAGACAGATAAGCCAACGAATGCAAGTTTAGATGAGCAGACAGTGAGCGAGAGGGAGAAAAGTGGACGGACAAGCAGACAAGCTTGAATAAAGCGCTTCAGTGTGTCTCGAACACAAAATTTGTATATACTCTGTGGACCCTTTGGTTCTATTTTTAAATAATCATTAATTTGCTATATATCGTCTGCCTTATGGTTATAGTGTCGGAATGGATGAAGCGTGTCGGCCTTCAACGCTGACAAAGGATTACATTTAATGAATTTTATATATATAAAGTTATCTACCTTTGCTTGGAATGACCATAAACCGAATATTGTTAATCCAATCGCTGACTTAGAAAGCGATATGAGACGTTAAAGAGAAATTCGTGGAGTCTTCACAATAATTACGAGAAACGAGACACGTATGCGAATACGTGCCAGAACTTCCGTAATAATATAAATAAAATAAAAATTGAAAAATAATATTTAATAGATCTCGGCCGGATTAGATTAAATCGATTTGAAATTCGTGACTGCAATATCGGTATATATGTAAAAACGTCACAACTTTTTCCACAATTCGTTCTTCTTTTTTTCTTTTTTTTTTTTTTTTTTTTAATGTTCATTTTAGTGCAACTAACTGACGAAGTGATTGACTGTCAATAGGCATGTGAATAGGAGTGTGAACCAAGAGTAATCTTTTCTTCTTTTCATGCACAATTTATATAAGAAAAGCTGCACAAAAAAACAAAAGGTGCACAATAAACTTTTCAATTTTCTTATGCATATTAATGTCGTGAAAAGAGATGATAAATTTATTGAGAGTTTATTCATTCACTTTTGCGATGAAGACGTAGCGAGAAATAATTAAGTCACCTTCACCTGCTTTTCCTCAAAGATGACTCTATCGAGAAATGCTTTAGTTTTTGATTTTTTGCATGACATCAGACTTAGCGAGAGCAACATTTTTAATGCGTTAGAAATGTTTTTTTTTCTTTCGGAATTTCACAGCAACGTTGCTCAGAAGTATGTTTCACGTTTCGTAAAAAAGACATTAACTAAAAGCTAAGAACTAATGCACTTACAATGAACTCCGTCTTGTTTCCAACTAAAAAGGTAATCAACGTCGTAGGACAACAATAAGTTGAAATAGGGAAAAGGAAGTAACCTAACGCTATACAAAAATGAAAAAGAGGAGGATTTTTTCACACAGCGGTGCGTTGTGTACCGAAGATGGTGAAAATTAATAGACCTGACGGGTAAAATAATCGTGACGGGAAAGATTACTTTTGCTTGTTGATTGGAAGAATGGTGTTGCGAACACTGTCAAGTGATGACACAGTGCGAATAGGTCTCATGCGGTCTTAACATCGATAATCAAGGGACTGATAAGAAGATCTATGGCAATTATGCGAAAATCCCTCCAGCAAATCTTAGCCCGTGTACTGACCTGACATTATTCCTTACGGTTAGCACTGACGGGGAGCTTCTGATAACCGAGAAGCGACATTTACATTCTATCAGAAAGATGGAAATAATGTGCAGCAATACTATGGACAAAGAACTTTTTGCTATTCTCTTGACATACAAGGCCATCAAAAAATTCATACTTCAGCTACCTGATGAGTTTGGCAGAAACTTTCTTATTATATCCTGCACCATTTGTGTGCGGGTGTGTGTGTGTGTGCGCGTGTGTGTAGTACGGACGTATGTAAGACGCAGAAGGGCTTAAGATAGACCCATCTTCTATTATACCGATCGATTCGGAATCATTTTCTAAACAAGAATTTTATTAGATAATGTGGTTGTAACACCAATTACCGAAGTGTCCCATTGGGACAATTTTGTATCTCATTTTGCACTGAAAAGGCTTTCACAGTATTAAGAGTTATTAGCATTTCGGCAGCTATGGGAATATGTGTCATGTGTTAGCTTTCTATCTTTATTTCCTTGCAATTTAAAAACAAAATTGCAAGTTGGACGGCCGGACAGAGAGTCATTGCTTAATTAACTTGAATTTTAATGGAGTCTGTGCTAAATGAATAAATGTGTATCACTTATGAAGACATAATTAATGTTAGTAGCATCGTTTTGCAGCAACAATATCCGTTTTCGAATTAAATGTGTTTTATGCCTCCTACATGGTTGCATAAGACAGTGCAACAAAGCATAAAACTGAACAGCTCTATAAACAGCAGTAAAAGCAGCATCACATCACAGAAACGTGATAGTGTATCGCCGCAGGACTGCACATGTAATGTTTTGTAGAATCATATTCACCTTCAGATAGCACCAATTGACAGATGAGCGTATGTGCATTTTATCATCATCGTGTTCCCTATCGTATAAGTGATAAATTGGAATGGAAGTTTTTACGTTTACACCCACAAATTAAATCCCAGCCATGCAATTACACGAAGATTTTGTGTTAGGGACGAGCAACTGAAGATACGTTCATTCATTCAGGTGTTCATATACCTATGCGAGTATGTGAATATTAATTGAAACTATAGCAAAAAAAAAAAAAAAAAAAAAACTCTTCATTATTACAAAGCTTTAAATAGCTCACCAAATGCTTTTTATGACGACAACATCGGCGTACACTAGTACAAACACTAGTAAAAAAAAAAAATACTTTTTATGTAATTTAAGCGAAAATCTCAAGAATCTATGGCAAGTGCTTTAAATAAATGTCTTCCCTTCCTCTCTATGTAAAGCAAAAATCGTTTCTTTTTTATTTTCGGCAAAAAACCGAAACAATTTAATAAAGTTTTGAAGACTTTATTTTGCTAACCACTAGAATGGAATGGATTAAGTTTTCTTAAATGGTTATAAGCTGGGAGCTGGGAAAACGCGATAATGTATTCGTATATGTAGCAAGAAGAGAATAATTTATCTATGTCCACGTCTTGAAGTCAGTAAGCCGCCTTGTAAATCATCTTATTTCCCTCCCTAACACAATTCCACAAATTGAACAATTGAACAATTGAACATTTGAACATTCCACGTCTAATGAGACGCCTATAATGTAAGGATATATTGATATATGAAAGCTTATGTGGTCTGTCGTATTAGTTCTAAGACTTATGTAATACTCCTTATGATGTCATGCGTCCTCTTTGGTTACACTATGCGAAGTGTACACCCGCTCATATATTCATATATCTTAAAATTCATTGGCATGTTATGTGTGTAGTAAGTTGTGTTATATTGGCAGGATTGAACTTACATGGAGAACATACATAGAAGAAATGTTGCACTACGATCATTGTATCATATTGTAATACCCTTACCGAGCATATTCTGCTCGGTCTGCATAATGTAGGATAGATGGAAAATGTGTGCTTGCATATGGGCCTTCGATAAAGTGTTTCTTATTTAGTAAATGGCAGGTAGCGTCACTTCGGTCTGAACCGAACATACGAGTTTTCTTGCTTTCATTTTATTACTTTATTTTATATTCGGTTTTTCTTGTTTTCTTATTTCCTTTTTCTTTTGTTTTTTTTTCTTTACTTTATTTTACTTTACTTTACTTTTGGTGATTTTGGTTTGCGACAGCTTTTTAGCTTTCACATAAGCTGATTATTTTAGTTTATTACTTTTTTATCTCATTCATTCCGTTAGAGCGAATCGAACGATATAGTTTTATGTCCTTACTGGCTGCGAAGTAATTTAATACAAGCAATTACATTGGGCTTAGAAGCCTTTACGTCTACATCAGTCTGGTGAGAAATAAGCGTTTGATTCCCTTTTTTGTATAAAATTCATTCAACTAACGTTGAACAATAAGAATTTTGAGTAACGGGCGCCTAATCATTGTTTGCCAGATATACAGACTTTCAGCTTTCAGTTGCTTTGCTAGCTTTTATTGCGTTCAATAAATAATTGAATTCAATGCTTCATCCATCGCATGGATGGATGGATGGATGGATGGATTACGAAATAAGGCGTCTTTATTATTATACAAATATGTATTCGGAATTTTGAACGCAAGTTTCCAACTCTAACACTATTTCAGCACACTACGATCAATATTCAAAAAAAAATGTCCTCTGTTGTGAGCATCTGTAGCGTAAACATTATAATTCTGCTGGATAAGTAGTTTTATATTATTGTTTAGTATTTTTCAAATCGTAGAGCAGAGGGACGGCCGCTGAGATACGTTCAATCAACTAATCGATCAAAGAGAATTAACAATGAACATAAAAATTCCCTCGACATGACTGAGTACGATTTTGATTAAAAATTTGCTTAAGTTGCGCGCTTATTTAAAGTGCATCCCGTCAGCAGAGACTTTAGTTAACCTCATAAAGCAGTCATAACAGCTAAGCTAAAGGATAATTGTACCGCTTATTATATTCACATTTTTGTGTAGTAAAATTTTTCGAATCGATTCTCTTTGCTTTTCACGCCGACGATTCTTTACAGAATTATTTTCTCCAAATTTCAGAAATAATTTCATATAAAGAATCATAATGAAGAAGGGGGAAGAATTGAAGGTCCTTCTTCCGCTCAATAACTACTGGACCTTGTTACGATTAAGTGTAGCTTAGCGGTAACACTGCTATTCTTGACGGTGCTCTTCCGCAAAACAGAATTGAAATTTACAAAAGTTTAAGCAGCCAACTAAGCAGCACATCTTGTTACTCGAAAAAGTGATTCGAAAGTCAAGAATAATATCCAAGTTTTATATGTATATGTGCAGTGGCTCGTTTGGCGATTCGAAAATAGGTCACCAATTCTTTTGTTTGACCAGCGGAATTGTTTTGTCTAACACTCCGTTGCTCTTAAGTTTAATATTAATACGTAGTTTGCCTTTTGCTGTCATCTTCACAGATTTGTGTTCCCTTTTTGCAAATCTCTATTTTATCTACAAACATTGCACAAATTGCTTCTTTTTTTTTTTTTTTTTTTTTTTTTTTTTGCCAAAGTAGAAAAACAATAGCTGCTCGTCTCTATCAGTTTAAAACAAAGAAAAACAACAAGAGGTTTTCATAAAGTTTTAGTCGAATTGTTGTCAACCTAAAATCGCTTATGACAATAGCTTACTCGTAAGGTATCTGACGCATGCATATATATGCATATATATAGATACGTACTTTTTCTTAACTTAAACAATTTGTTAGAGGCCCTAAGGTAAGAGCTTAAGAGTTTACGTTATAGTACAACGTAAACGTAATAGTGTAAGCCTCGATTATTTGCTATTGGTTACTACTGGTTTTACAAATCTATCATACCGCCTTGTGAAGGCAGGATTTGGAAAACAAAGACAGTTTGTCTCTGCCGTAAGTGGTTATTAAGTTGATTATACTACTACAAGGTACATGGTGGTACTAGAAAATTTTTTAATTTATTTTCTTGCTCCATGTTGACAGTACAATAATAATAAATAAATAAATAAATAAATAAAAAAAAAAATAAATAAATAATTGACATAAAAAATCAATATAGGTTTTCAAGGGTTATATTACTCGCTTAGTATTCTTTGTATCTCGGGCTGACCTACCGCCATCGGAATCTTTCATGTCATAGTCTTCTCTCTAAATTTAAGCCACAATCTATACGACCACTCCCAGATGTGCACAGTATATATTTATATATGTGTAAATATTTCTGATTATTAAATATGACGAATTATGTTCCCACCGAACCCCAATTGCGTTATTTCTTACTTTCTCTGCTTAAGGCGACGAAAAATGCAACGAAAAATTTAACGTTTTTATTCGGTGATGCGTATCTGTACACTATCCTACCCGTAGAATTGAAAAATTATAAATCAAATTCCGAGTTCTCATCTTAAATCTTCATATGCATGGTCTGTACTTAAAGGTAGCAGGCTTTCCCCACCATGAAACCAATTCAATTGAAGAAATCCTATCTGGAATAACTGATGTGAAAAAGAGATGGAAAACAGTTCTTAAAATATAGTAATCCTTGAGTACACTGGAAACCATGAGCTTGGATGTTATATTTGTTATAAGTCTATTAAACACCACATCGCTTACGGTGCTTTGTTGCTGAAGTTTTCAAGGGAAATTCTTTAAAACTAAAAAAGCAAAAATTCAAGAAATTATTGGTTTCTACGATTGAATTTTGAAAGTGAGCTACCAAGCGACCGCAATAGCTAATGTGAGTTAAGATGATCTCGCGCGAAAACGAAAATTGTTGCCGAAAGCAAGCGACTTAGTTCGCTGTCCTTTGTTTGCAGACCAATATTATGTAATGTAAAGAATTAAGTGTATATTGTTATAAAAACCAATTCTGCTTAAACAAATATAAAGGCAGAGGTTTACGAAATCTATTCGTTTTGGAAAATTAGTTTTTTCTCCCCGCCATCGAAGGGTAACGCCCAGAAGGAAGCTTCGTATATATTCTTGAACAGCATCAATTTCTAAATCGATTTAAGCATGTCCGTCCGTCTGTCTGTTCGTCTGTGATCGAACGACACGGCTACAGTACTACAGATTTAGCAGATAAATGTACAAAAACTCGACGGTATATTCTATAGGGGACTCTCTACAAAAAATGGGAAAAATCGGCCATGCCTATTTAAGTTTATGGTGTGTCATAATTTCATATTTTTTAAACTTTTATATAACGCATAGAAGCAAAATTCAAAAAGCTTATAAATTGTATAAATTCTTGGCCGATTTCAAATTCGGAATTCACTTAAATGCGTCTGCCCATTCATCTGTCCATCTGTCGGTCAGTACATCTGTGTAGTATCTATAGTAAACATTCGCCCAAAATTTGCAAAAGAATGTGAAAATAATGCAAACTTTTCAAAGGACACGCCTATCAAAATTGTAAAACATCTTTGTTTTCCGTGTTCCTTGCTTATTACTCATAGTGTACAAAACATATACCAACAGATATATCTTCGATACAAAATCGGCTTAGTCAGTGGATTACTTGCGAGCCTGCAAAATAGAAAAGTATTCAAGAAAACCAGCTGCATGCAAAAATTCGTGCAAAAAGGCTTGATCTGCAGAAAAGCAGAAAAATCTCTCTTCAGGATAACACACTGGCACGAACAATACAATAGCTCGCGTAATGACAAGGACGAAGTAATTAATATACGGAATGTTGGATTACCCACCGCATTCACTTCTGATTTCGATCAGGAATGAAGGGGTATTTTCAGTTAAATTCTATTCAACTTAAGAGGGATTAGTAAAAGTACTTTCGATCAGATGGTTAGATGCCTTCATTTATATTAATGTAGCGGAAACCATAAAGAAATACTTAAAAAAATACAATCTAAAGAGGAGGACTTCAACCGAAAGTATAGGGTAAAAAGAATGCCAATGCATGGAGTGTTTAAGATCGTAGAACACAAGTTCGATCGTGAGGAAGGAAAGAAAAGATAGCTCGACATGCCTGACTCTTCAGCCAAATGAAACATTGCTGAATGCTCGAAAACATCAATTGGCGGCACGTGTTCGGGAAAAAGGCGAATACAAAGGTGTATACTGGTGTTATGTGAGACCAAGTCGGAGATATTTTTTGTCGAACGGCAGGCATTCGTCGTTTGAACGCTTGTTACGAGTGATCTATATTCCAGATTTGTCTCTCAAAACAATTACTCTTTTCACTTATAAAATTCGATGCGAGATTCAAGCTTTACGCAAATAGGAAAAGGTAGGAAAATGTACCTAAAATCTTGCTTAAGCAAGGAGCAAGGTTGACCAACGTTTTTCGATGGCAGTTGATTAATTGTATTTCTTTATTACCGCGATTTGAGTGGCAATCGACTTATGTATAACAAGTAAATATACTATAGTGGAGGCCATGACTTACTATTCAATTTTCCATGGAATGTGGTCGAAAAAATGGCCAGATCTGAAGCATTTTCAACAGAATTCATCCTTGGGTCAAAGCACGTCAGCGTACCATTCATTCATTAAAATATTTCAAAAATTGCAGCCTACCGATTGCACGCAACAAGCAAGATGGACAGACAGACTTAGATATTGATCCAATAAAAGCCAAGTGTTGCACACAAGCTTAATATATCTCTTCATACCACAAGTGGTGTAGGGTGCAATTATGGTATAATCATCTATGGCGTTTAGGTAAATAAAATAAAACCCAATGAGAGTCGTGAACTATTAATGGGAAATCACTGTAAGCTTGGATTTACTGGCAAAGGATGAATTGATCCGCCCACCCGCTAAGCGCAATTCTTATAATTCGGGCAAAACAATTTACGTACTTTACCCAGTGCTTACGTAACCTCGGGAAATTTTAATTGTTTTAAACGTGATAATTTCATACTCTAAACTCACTGACCTTAAAACATTCACAACAATTACTCTTTTATTTATTACAATTCTTTTTGTTTTTCAAAAACCTTACATTCCTTTTCAAAAAATGCACCCACAAGGACGCATTAATTTAAGAAAAACAAGAAACAACGACACATAAATGTCAAAAATTACAATTGCGGCGTTTACACAAAAGCGGCAGCTAAAGGACGTGAGGACAAGAATGCTAGATTTATGGAATTAAATATAATGAAATAGCATGAGCGGGACATTTTCTTATCCATTGAAGTAGGAACATTTTTTAGGAGCTAAATACCCTAAAATTCTAAGAAAGATTTCTTCTCTTAAAGCCTGAACTCTGTGGCGGTAGACAAAAATGTGCGAAATACAGTTTATTGCGTCTCGGTGAGAAAGATGGAGTCAAAAGTGTTTGGGTAGACGTTATAAAAATATATTCGATCAAGGTTTGTCTCAAAATACTTACTCCATTTATTTTATGAACACGTTTGCAACACCCAGAAGCAAGCTTCGGAGATCCCACAAAGTATATACACTCTTGATCAGCGTCAAATTTCGTGTCGATTTAAGCATGTCCGTCTGTCCTTCTACCCGTCCGCATAACGTCTATTATAAGCATCCTCAAGTTTGTAGAAGTGAAGATATTGCCTACAAACTATCATAAGAATTCGAAAATGACCCAAACAGGTCAACGAACACGCCTTCAACGTCCACACGTCCAACACATTCAAACTTGAGAACACCTTTGCTTTTCTTTGTTTTTGCTCGTTGCTCACAAACTACAAGAGATAAGCGATATAAATTTTCACAAAATTATTCTACAAAATCGAAAAAATCAGCCACGCCCACCCAATGTTATGGCGGGTGAATATTTATATTTTTCCTTTTTTCGATCTCTCGTAAGACATCGCCAATGAGTATAAAAGATTCGATCGTAACCGACTATATTTTCCTGGCTTAATTTTTATGTCTTTCTCTCTCTATCAACAACTATTCGATCAAAATTTGACACAGTTAAGTATTATATCAGTTTAGTCTTATGAACCGATTTTCGTCGCAAAACAGCGAAAAGTTAACTTTTCGCCATGTAAAAAACTTATTTTTCATTGTAATTCTTATATGAAGGATATACGCAAAATGGACTGACGTGGTCCAAATTCGATAAGATTTTTAGTTTTTATGTCAAACTATTACTTTGAACCAATTTTCGCTATAAAATATTGAAAATTGGACCTTTTTACCAGGTGAAGATTCAAGTTTCGTAGAAACGATTGTATGGCAAGCGCTTTAAAACATTGGCCTCCATTCGATCCAAATATTCACAACAGTTCAATATGCCGAAATACTCTCGAGCGGTTTTTGTCGAGAAATTTTGAAAAGTGCTACAATATCTCTCGTATTAGGACTTTTATAAAATTGGTCGTATATAAGAAGTGGCCCCGCCCCGTAAGAACGATCTCATCTAATTAACTTTGAATGGGTTTCGTGTTTGGGCCGAAATACTGCTGTGTCGAAATACCTCAAAAAATTGCCAACAATAGATTGAACAAAAGAATGTATTAAGAGACATTAGACGGACATATGGACATGTAAGCTTGTATCGATTCAAAAAATGATTCTGAATCGATCGGTATAAAAAAGGTCCACCTTAACTCTTTCTGAGTATTACATAAGACCGCACAGACTAAATAGCACTTTGCTAACAACATTACTCCTAGATTGCGCTTTACGTAAAGGGAAAACCAAAGACATGGAAGCAAACTTGGAAAGCGTAATGTTTGTTAAGCTAACTTGTTTTAAATTTTTTGTCATCGTCTATACCACTTTTTGATATTAAATTTATGCCACCGTTAACATAATTCACACTCTGCCTATGCCGTTAATGCATTGATTTATGTTTACTGCATGAATAATGCAAAGAATTACAGAATCATAAAATCATTAATAGCTTCCAGAGAGAGAAAATAGAAGAATTAAAGTTGTATGTTTTATAAAGATTTATGATTATCCTCGAGCAGATTGAGCCAAGTTCGAAATAAAATTTCGCTTAAAGAAAGGGAATAATTTCATTAGTCTCTTTTGTGTTTTGCTTGAGAGAATTAAATGTTGTCGCAATAAATCATAAAATTAAATCCATTGTCAAAGTTCGCAAAATATTTAACCTAATCCATGACTGAAGAGAGTATTATTTTAAATAAATCGTTTAGTTGATAAAGTCGCTAAGGATTTATCACAATTATACCGAAGGATTTATGATAATTTGATGCCGTTTAAGATTCCAGATTTACCCATAACTCGTAGTTAACTTTAATTCCTTTTTAAACTCAAATCATGAAAATTGCAATCCCTTACAAATGTTTGCAGCAAACCTATGGGTCTTGTCAATGGTTCGAAATTATCGCACACTCGCAATTCTAAATAACTTTAGTTTCAAATACTAGGTTTTAGTGGACTCACTGCTCACTGTGACACTTATCACTACTACTCACGCATCTTTATGGAGTAGCGTTTAAAAAGTCATCTGCTTTGAAACAGTTTTCCAGCTCAATTCTATTCTTCGTGTTTTCATACGTGGGGGAAGAAAAAACCCCATGAGATGTAGTGCCCGTAGTTCTCAAGAGAAATGGTTTCAAAAAGTGTTCATAAAATGGTTCCAGTAAATTTTATGTCTATACAAGAACCGTTTTGCTCAAATGATTTGCAATCGGATTATAATTGACTTTTGGCAGATCAATTAGTAAAAGGGAAACTTAAAAAAAAAAAATATCTAACTCTAGGAAATTTCATTCGCCCACTACCCTTTACCATTATGTGAACTGCCCGTCTATGGAAGGTTGCTTGTCTTTTGAAGCTATCCATAAAAAGATCAATTTTTTATTATGTCATCACAAGAAGAGAAACTCAGTCCATTATTCATTAGTTAAACCAAGAAGTAATCAGAAGAAGCAGTGTCTGATAAATGCGCACTAGGCACGTTATGACATCCAAGCTTAATCTCTCTAGCGTCTTCCGGACGATTTTTGCAATATTTGACCGCGCATGATCAGTTTGTCCTGTCTTTTGACATAATTCGTCCCGTTTGTCGTTGTGTCGATTGTTTTAGGTAGCATTTCTCAAAAAAGTGATTTCGTTGCAGTTGCGAGGAGCGTAAGACACTACGTTCTTCTGGTCCCTCCAAGCATAAGCCTTGTATGTGAAGGCAGAGATATCCGCCTTTGTTGTCCCTAAAGAGAGTCGAAACAAAAACTGGATTTCATCCACAATTTTAACCCCTCAACTGTTGGTAGCGTATTCACATTTTGTCACTGATAACAGTCGATGTCTTAAGGTAGCTTTTTTTCCCGAATTAAACACTCTTTCGGTGTGGCCGTATAAACTGCTGTACCGTAAAGCCGACATCTCATAGTTTGACATAAATATATCGCAGTATTATACGGATAAGGTACGAATTACTCTTTCTCTTGAGAATCGCTTAACATTTCATTATAGCCTGAAGAAAATCAACCGCTTTCTTTAGCTTCTGCGATAGTCAGAACCAAACGAAAATTCTACGATAATCATATAAAAATTGTTAGAAAATCATGATTTTCTTGGAATTCCGAGGTCAGGGGAACACTTTTCGGCTGCGGTTTGAGAGTAAACATTAAATAGAAAACTTAAAAATCTTCAGCGTGAAGGAAATTAAGTTGGACCACCTAATCTCGTTCAACTCTATAGTCGATTGACTATAAATGTGTTAAGCATTGATTTTAAATGTGTTAAGCATTTGTTTCTCTATAAGAGAAATAAAAATAATATTTTTAATACAAAGAAAAAAACTGATATTCGCCAAAATATTTAATGAGATGGGATATTAAAAAAGATTGTGTAAAGGAGGTGTAACGTTTACATGAAAAACACATAATAACAACATTAAAATTAATTGGATTTAAGCATGAATGATTATATAGCTACGTGCGACTGTTACATAAAAATATCCTGAAATCGTTGTCTGGCTGACGTGTAAATCCATGGAAATCAAAAGTTGACTAGCGCGTAATGGGTGACATAACATATTTCAATTCCAGATAATTTATATGTAAATGCAATCATTCACAACACAGTACAGTGAATACGGACTGCTTGCCGAAGCGGGCTTCAACGCCAATTGACACAAAAAAATAACAAAAAAGAAGAAAAATATGTTAAATATCAACAACACTCAACTGCCACAACAGAAATAAAAGATATTTAAATTCCGTAGCATGTCAATGAGCCCTGAACAAAAAAAAAAAAAAAACAAAAAAAACAAAAAAAAAGAAGCAGCAAAGAAAACGAAGAAGAATTATACGAGCGAAAAGAGGAAAGAAAAGTTATTGAGTTCTAGATACCGAAAGCCATGTTACGGTTTTGTTATTCGTATTTTTGTTTAATAAATGACAAATAAATTGCGCTAAAGCTTTTAATCTGGCACATTCACTATATATATATATACTTTCGTATCAGTTGTTTGCTTACTGGTTTTTTTGTTTTTTTATTTTTTTTTATGACATTCTTCTTTCATAAAATAAACACACATTCACAGAGTACAGCATAACAGATGGATTTGTTTATGTAGATTTTTCATTGTTAGCTAACCGTAGCATAACTGCCACCAGTGCTGGGAGTACAGCCTACTGTTTTATTCATATGCCGTAAAAAATGTTTGATAAAAAATACTGAAGACACACACACAGAAAACAGTTTATACTGCTGCTCTCTTTGGCACAATCCCTTGTCAAGGATATTTATATATGTAACGATATGGCCGACTATCGTTATTGTTGCTAGTGTAGAGTATAATGATAGTGATGAAAAAGATGTCTGCCTATATGCACATAAACATACTAGGATCGTCTAAAAAATATTGAACCTAATAATCGAGAAAGATAACCTCAGGGCCGAATTGCATTATAATACATAAACACAACATAAATTGAAAATATGATAACATATATATCTCTATAAGGATTTTTGCTTCCTTAAGGCTAAGTCAATGTATATATGTATGTGTCAAAAAAGTATCAGGAATCATTTACTTAAAATTCCGTATAGCCAGCATTTTCCCAAATTAAAAATTAATTATACCTTTAGGAGAATTATAATAAAATAACTGCATGTTTTCTATGTATTAGTGCGTTTACATTATGCTTTTCTAATATTCCGTTTAAGGGATCAGGAAGGTGTCTCATTTCAGCGAACTCTGCTTTGAATGGAAGCTTTTGTGCAAAATGCTTAGACGCAGAGACGTGAAATGATTATTGCTCTGCCTCGCTTTAGTCCAACGTAACTTTCGTGCAAGGAGGAAAACATTAAAATAGGCCAAGAATTGCTATTGGAAGATCATAATTTCACCATAACGACAGATTCCTCGAAAATTAAACGTGTCGTATGGATTCGCTCGTTGCATTTTGTTTATTGCGGTAGGCAGAAGAACTGTCCGCATGATACTTAAAGTGAACTACAATCGGTCCAACAAAATGTTATAAAGGCTTCGTACAGCAAACTACGTCTATAGGAAAGTTGTCTGGTGTCATAGGAAACAATTCGAAGAAAGAACGCAATATAAGCCCGAAAGGTGCCTGTAAAAGAGACTCTCTGATGATGCTAAGCAGACCGGGTAGGGGGAGGGGGGGGGGGGGGGGGGCATAAATTATTGTAAAGGACTTTATGGAAACTTTATATTAATTACGATTAACGTCGATTCCCGAGACTTTTTTGACAAAATGTTTATAGTGGCCAGCCAACACATAGCAATCAAGAGAACCAAATGTATAAATGCCAAGTGCTGGGAGGTTGACTGTTTTTTCGATTGTATTGTTGGAGATCATTTTTTCATTTAGTTTCATTCCTTTGTTTTTTTTTGTTTTTTTTTTTTTTGTTCTTTTCATTCTCTAAGGTTGCAACGGTTTGTGACCTTTTCAGTTAAATGAGTAGATAAACAAATGTAAATAGTTGTGTTAGTTTTGTAATTTACCTTTGTGTGTGACTAGCTCTTAGTATTGTTGTATCCTTTAGTTAAGAGTTTTTGCTTTTTTTCTCATTTCATTCAGATCTTAACCCTTTTCTTTTTCTTTTTTCTTATTTCGCTTTAATAAATTTTTGTAATGAACAGAAACTTTTGTTTTGCATAAATAGAGTTCGATTAATTTAATTTGGAAATCACGCACTAGTGATGTAGGTGTTGCAAATAATTAGAAAATAAAGCATACACATAGGCACGTACAGCCATACAAACACATTACATTTATCAACTCACTCACTGCTGCAAGCGTTATGAGTTTAAACTGTGAAGGCAAACTGGTTGGAAGAAAAGAAATTAATCCACTCAGTGGTTATTGAGGGTATTACGGTATCGTCACGTACGCGTTGCAATGTACTACAAACACATATATATGCACATATTAAGTCAACCAGTGTGTGTATATGTATGTCTTTTTCTTTTTCTTTTTCTTTCCACTATTTGGTTGGCTTTTTTTTTTTTGAAATTTTTTCGCTACTCCTCCGTGTACTCGTATTGTTTGTCTTATAGCATATCAGCGCACATATATACCTGGGTTTAAAGAAGCACCACAACTATACGTAACACTGCCATTATTTATACATGTATATAAGTGGTAAGGGAGTTACCGAGAGTATAAAATTTTTTTTAATCTGTTTTTTTTTTTTTTTTTTTTTTTTTTTTTTTTTTGTATAAAAATAATGAAGAATCTATTCACACCCCCGCATACATTCAGCTTAACTATAACTTTTCCAGTATCCTGGGATTTTTAATTATTTATTTCTTAACATTTATATAAAAGAGTTTGCCTCCAGACGCACTTTCTAATGAGTTCTTTTTCACTCTTTCCACCTATAACAGGATTTAAAAATTTTCCCTTATTTTTTTTTTTTTTTCTTTTTTACAAGTTGGAAAAAAAAATTTTTCTTTTTTTGTAATTCCACAAATTTGTAGTATTTTCATCCGTTTATTAAAAGGACACGTTCGATTCGTTACGAAATCCAAAATAAAACTGAAAGCTTTTTTCCTTCCTTATAGCACAAAAGCAACAGTGTTTTGCAAGGATATGTTAGCTATTCTCCAGAAGAACCACAAACAATGGAAACGGTTCGCTAAGTAAGTAAGAGTATGTGATATCAAAAAAGAGAAAGAATCAAAGAGAAATTATAGTTTAGCGAAGAGGAAAGACTTTTACACACACACACACATGCACAGACATATTTATATACCGGAATATAGAAAAAGAGTATTTTTCAATGAACAAGGAGCTGTAAAGTGAAAAAAAAATAAATCAAATTAAATTCGACATAAATTCAATCAAAAAAGAAAAAAATAAATAAATAAAACGTACATATGTATGAAGCGGTTTTTATACATTATCGAAGTATCTCAAGTGCTTTCCCATTAATAACAGGTGGCTTCATTCATTCACAAATGTTTATGTTACTATAAGATACAAAAGAAGAAATAAGCGTCTAATATAGGATCTCTTCTAAGCTAAGTAAGCTAATTATGCTGTTCAGATATCAAGGAAAAAAGGCCTCAAACTACAATTTTTATGTCCAAGAAAGAGAGTAAGAAAGTTCACAGAATGCCAGCTAATCCGTTTAATATTTGGATTTTAATTAACTTTAAAAATCGTATATACATATATCGTATATATCCTATATATATACATATACATACATATATACATATATATATATATATATTACTATTAGGATACTGGTTTTCGAGAACAAAACGTGAATCGGTCTCGATTCTGAAGCAATCTAAATCTTGTAAGTCGAATAAAACGAGCACAAGCCCTTTGGTATGCGAAAATTATTTGGGCAACTGATTGCTCTGATTGGAGCGTTTAAAATATTATTCAAACTTCATGTATAAATTAAAGGCATTTTAAATTGTGAGACTAACCACAAGGAAACAATTATTCGTTAAAACAAAACATTAGTCGTAGAGGTCTTGTATAGACCGCATATCATACATATATGCATCATCATGCTTTTGTACAACTTGACAGCATCTTATAGTACAAGGAACAATGATATTTGTTTATGATTTCTTTGTAATTGAAACGGAAACCTGAGATGACTTTCAAACTTGACATAAAGATTTAATTAAAGGAAAATTTCACATTTATCTTAAGGGGGGAATGGGAGCGAAGAATACCACCCACCCAAATTTAATGAAAGACATTTTTTTTTTTTTTTGATGGATGCATTAATCGAAAGAAATATTTCCCTTGAAATTTCGAGTCGTGCTCCAAGCGCTCCAAAAACAGAGCATGTATCATATAAAACCTCTCTAAGAAGTTGCGGCCTAATCTTTTTTTTTGCTGGTTGATTTCTTACTTCCCGTATGCAGTAAGAGATGTCTTTAGAAAGTGCTTAATTCCATTGGGACGCGTTTGCAATCGGAAATACATTAGTGATTACCACACTCAGATTACCATAAATATGAGGCTGAGAGCGATTTGAAGGCTTTCAGCGTTTCTGTCATGAAATTGAAAATTCGCGATAAATTTTTCGCCTTTGATTATGAATTTTTTCTTTCACTTTTCACATTTTGTTGACCTTTCCTGCCTCGCTTCTCACGACGTAAAGAATAAAACGGACCATTTTATATTCGAAAAATGTAGCGAAAGAGATTCTTCCAAGCTTAAAATCTTTGAGGGAATACAATGAGGAAGAATGTTAAGACGGAACGGGGAATTTTTTTATAGTCATGAGGCTCCAGACTAGTAATGAGAATTACTAAAAAATGTATTATGATGAGGAGAACATATTCATAACATATTTCAAAATCTTAAATTCGTTTTTCCCGAAACGACTAAATTTCCTGCGAGCTTTGGAGTTTTTCTTAAAACAACATTCGATTCTTAATGCGAAGAAATTCATTTAAACTTTTTTTTTCATTTAAACACTCATCGATCATACAAAAATCAATATTTAAAGATTTTATTTCCCCTAAACTACGCCAAATAGCGTTCTGACCCATCAATACGTTGCTGTCAAAAGTGAGTAAAAGCGGCCCCCATTCACAACACAACTTTCTCATGAACAAGTGTTCATATCTCACACAACTTCACATTTCGGTCCTTCAAAACGATTCTGTGCACTTTCTTACCTTTGCTGGAGCAAACGCTGAGTTGGGGCGTCCAGAGCATTCAGCATCATCGCTGTTCCTACGACAATGTGTAATATTAGCAAACCAGCCGCAAATTTATCGACAGATAAGAGTCATCATAACATCGTTCAACCCAATGCTGATTGCGAATGTACTTTTTCGTCATTAAAACACTACACTGTATATAATATATATATATATATATATATATGTATATATACTACAGTATAGCAGAGGCAAAGGCCTCGAATGCTCATGTAAAGTAGAGAAGAGTTTTGGATAGTCGGCCGTTGCATCGCCTCAAGCGAAACAGAATTCTTCATAAAATTTTGTATACGAATCACCGAATGATAAGCAGTGTAGTCATTTTATCAAAGCCTTTACAACGCCTAAAGGAACCTTTACAGACACCCCCCCCCCNCCCTCCTTCTGGCTACCAAAGTACATATGTTCTCGATCAGCATCAAATTCCGAATTCATTTAAGCATGTCCTTCTGTCCGCCAGTGTAATATCTGTGGTAAGCATTACCCTGGCCGCAAAAACAAACTTGCGAGAGAATTTGGAAATGACCCAAGCTCTTGAGAGAACACGCCTACAGCGCCTATACAACAAAAACAAAGCTTTCCGTTTATTTTGCTTATTACTCACATAAATTTGCATTTTTATTCTAAAAATAGATAAAATCGGCGGCGCAGACTCAGTATTATCGAGTATGAAAATGTAGCTCCCTTCCTTTTCTTTCAGAATCGCTGTGATGGGTATATAAGATAGGGTCACGAGAGGTATAATATTCTTACTTGTGTATGTTTGGCTTTCTTTTTACTTTTTTCTTAATTTAGGAGGCCGCAGGTCGACAACAACTCTTCTTTAACCAAATGGCTCATAAATGGCCCTAACACGACATATATAGAAGAAGCATACCTGAAATCGTGTTTTTTTTTTATAGCCTGGATATCTAACAAGAGTAAGCAGTTCTGATGCCAACACACATCTCAACGCATAAATGGTTTTTCTAATAACGAAAATTTGGAATTCTACGGCAAGTAAAGAGCATTTTGTCTTCGCATAAACGACATAAAGGAAAATCTTTTTTGCAACATAATCTATGTGGGAATGAAAAGCACATCTATTCCAGGAATTCTAGGTGTAAAAATTCGTTGGGGGATCCAAGCGTACTATGCACGTTGATGGCGGGAATGAATCGCTTTGGTAAAAGACGATATTCTTTGTTTGATGGGACCAGAAGAGTGTAGCTCTAGTTATTAAAATCTGCTTAACACTAAACGCAGAAAACCACGCTTGAACTGTTCGTTTTTCAAAAGATGCGCGGAATGTAAGAAAAGGCAAGAGAGGGTCATTTCCTACACGGCATCCATCCATCAATTCGTTCGCCAAAATTGATTCGCGATACATTTAATTGGGATGTACTGGCCCGTGGGACTTACCCATCGAACTCGATTTCTTCCGTTAAGCATTTTGTTTGCAATCGATGAGACACACACATGCTGAGCAGCGCTTAACTTCTTATGAAAATATACAAAAATGTGTGAATAATTGATTTACTTTAAAAGAGCCAGAATTGTTGTTTTTGACGCGGCATTCACAAGTTGTTAGTGAGATGGGCAAAGTCTATAGCTAACGACAGGCAATCCTTCGAATAAACATTTTTTAATCATTTTCACGGTTTCATAGGTCCACACTTTATTTATATTTAGATCCGTGGAGGTAACCTTTCAATTCTAAAAAAAAAACAATAAAAAAATTGTTTATATTTCCTACACTGTATCATACGCTATACTTTATTTAATGTCTAAATTTCTTAATTTACTCTGCAGCACTCTTTAAGGGGCTCTTTTGAAAGATCTCACAAATACTTATGTTTAGTTACCTTCGAGTAAAACGGATTGCAGTGAAAATAAGCGAAAATGAAAAGAAACACCAAACCTTGGAAGTTCATGGCATCTCACTTTTTACGTAGTTTGGTGTTAGTTGTGTTGCACTTGACAGATAACGCGTATTTAAGTCTCAAGTAATTATGAAAGTAATTTCCTTGCTTAAAATATTTCCTTTGGTCAGTTGAAGGCAAATTATGAAATTTCCTCGATTTGAAACGAACACTAAACACCCAACAACACACAACATTCAGATAATTCCACAAAAATAATATAAGTGAGATGTTACTTAAGCTGAAGATATTATCTATCAGTCGACCTGTTGAGGCCAACTGTATGATGTCCATATGCGAATAAAACGTAGAACTGGTAAAAGACTAAGCGGCTTGTCTGCAATTTTTTACTGTTATGCCTCTTATGGGTAGTTGACAAGCCAAGTCTATCAGCTGAGTTAGATATGTTTTCAGGAGTTTTTTCCTTTATGTTTGTATGTGTGTGTGAAAGATTGGCAAGTCCACGCTACTTAAAAGAGAAAAACACAGGGACGGTTGAGGTGATAGCTTTGTAAGAAGCCTTAGTCGGTCGATAAGAACGGTCACTTTAGCAAAGCAGAGCTGGATGTACGCTAGGTTTCATCTTTGCAATCCTTTGCTAAACTCGGAGATAATTAAGACAAAGAGACCGAAAACTGAATAGTAAATATTCGGGGAGTTTCACATCCCGGAGATTAACCATATGATAAAATAGTTCACTTAGGACCTCAACATAGAAATGCTGGTAATAATATATAACGCGTACTACTTAAGTCTTCCAATCAACTCGATAACAAAAATTTGTAACAACCGAGCTAAGAAATGTGAATTGTAAAACCCCGACAATTCAATTCTAGTGTAACTCCTTTGACTGCCATAAATCCATGGGTTCGTATTACGGATGTTTCCATTTGGGGTATAGAGGAGAGTTGACGGTTTAGCTTGATGAGTGTAATGCAAACGCTATTAATTTCGTTCCACTTTGTTTTATTATTGCACTTGAAAAAATAATAAGGAATCGTATCGTGTTCGTGCATTCCTCAGTAATTCGCAATCTGACTAGCGGCTATTGTTCTGACACTACGAGTACGAGAAAATCGTTTGTTCGAAAGTACTCTCTTGTTATGCGAAATTAGGCGGCCTCATACAAGCTCTCGCGATCTTTGTACGGTCCATATGCCTGTTCGTTGAGACACCATCATTGGACATAGTCTAGCCTGTCCATTTGTTAGTCGCAATTATTCTACTCTCTCTCTAACGTATAGAATGATTCCGTAAAGCGAGCAGCTACGACTATTTGCAAGTCCTCGCTTGCCTTCTTAAGCAAATTTTTCCTCAAAATTTTCACAAGTCATTCTACCAGCGTACTTATACTAGCATAGGATGATAGTCTCGGGTGGGAAGATCATCGATAATAATTGCACTTGTCAAACCGGTCTCAGTACACTTTAACTGTCTACAATGCAATCTATTCTCCAACATATGTTTTTCGCTCAGAAAAAAAAAAAAACTATTTTTCCAAAAAGTTAATTTCCATTATTTTAAATGGAAATCCATTAAAATTGCGTTTGATATTTGACACCAGCAACGCGTATAAAGAACAAATTAAATGCCACAGATGAACCAGAAATGAAAATTAGCAAAACTAATTTGCACAAGTGAGAGGATGATAACCAGAAAAAGAGACAGAGAGAGAGAGAGAGAGAGAGAGAGAAATATAATTATAAGGCATATGCAGACTTTTATTTAACGCGAGATATTTGATTAGCTTTAAATTTTAGCTTAATTTCGTGTAAAAAGCACGTGCTTAACATTTTATGCTTTTTACTTCGCATAGTTTTGCATTCCATTACAATCAGACACTGAAATTTATTTAAGTTTAAACTAGTGGTTGTTAAAGAAGAATTAGTTACGCGCTTACTAGTTGACATACGTTTGTAGAGATATATTAGATCGCAACTAAATTTCCCCCTTTGTCTGCTCAATGGAAAATTTCATTATCATGAATTTAGTCGGAGCAATAAATTCTAAGAGTAAAGTCTTAAAGCACTAAGACTATCGACTTTATTAAAAAAAAACTCTACCGTCCTTGAAATTCGCATCGACGGGCATTGAGTTGTTAGTCGAGATTGTTTGCCTTCGACCACTCAGGCGGATCGGAAAATTTTAAAATTCAAAAGAGACGCAAAGGAAAGTTTATTCAAGGTGCTGTCTACCGCAGGCCACACATGAAAGATAGACTGGCGTTTCGATGCTGGGCACAAAGCGTCCCTCTTTGTACGTCTCCTCGTAAGACTGAGAGCACCGCCCGAACAAACAATAAGTCATCAATTGTAACCGGCAGTAATCAAAAGCACTTATGCTGTTCAGCAATAGCGGGCAGGGTACCACATACTAGATTGGTGTTGCTAATGTTTCACGGGCGAGTTTCGCGGCATGAAAACTCACAATAATCAAAATTCGTGGTGTATTATGTCCGTCTTTTGTCTCAATTGCATCATTTGTCGAAAAAAGTCCCTTTACACACATCCAGACGTCCCCCGTTCTCTCTCTGAATGAAGCCGTCATGGATATCCAGGCTAGCCTGCATCGTGATCATATGCGTGTAAAGCGTTCTCTATTCATCTCCAGTGCAAGCTCAGCAGCACTATTCTTCGAGTTAAGCATCAAGAGCAGGGTTTTCCGCAAATGTCGTTGTTTTTTACACAAAACTTGAGATGTACGCTACTAGAAGAGATATCTCCGCGTTGCCCTATTTATTGGTATTACGACTGCTTCTTAGTGGCAGATGTCTCCACCACACATGTTGTTAGTGGCAGCTGTAGGTGAAAGCATGGAAGTTAGTTGCGCAACCTAATACCAATAACTGTTCTGAATGTCGCTAAAGCAAAGTAATATCATAATCGATGTGCTACGTCTATCCATCTATTTTTATTCAGAAGAATATCTGTGCTCCCATAGTATCTTGGGTTCAAGGCGGTGTTATTTTTTAGCTTTGACACTTGTCTTGCTCAGTCTTCACAAACCAAAAAAAAAAAAACAACATGCTGTGGATATGGGAAAACATCATTTGAACCAAAGAACCTAAGATGAATATATTCTATAGCATGCGAGCTCCTAGTATATGATTAATTATATCTCCCGTCGTCTTTTCCTGGAAATCTATCACAAGCATTAGAGTAAAGACCTCAAATTTTTGATATAAAAATGATTAATGATCCCCTAAAACCTTTGAAAGGCGTTGTGTTTTTGTATCAAAATTCATAAAATTCCCATAATTCGCGATGAGCTTGACATCACAAAATCCTACGTGAATTTTACACATTTTCGATGCTAGCAGTTGAGGGTACTCGCCTTTTCACTGAGACAGAATGCTGAAGTTTTCATATTTCCAGTAGTTTTGCACATCAAAATTTAAAATTATGGCCCCGATTCAATCGGTATATTAACAACAATCTGTCCACCGTCTGATCTTGCAAACAATGGTTGCTTGGTCCCCAAATATTAGGCTTAAGCTGTTTTACATAATTACGTCGCGTCTATCTTCAATGCCGCTCTTTATCGGGCGTATCGATATTTTCGACACCGCCAACAGAGTCGATCAAGTCGAAAAATTATTTTGGGCGCTCAGAGGACACGCTATAAAAAGCTAAGTCTTCCTATAGAGTTTGTAGGTATGTAGGTTTGTATGTATTTATATACCCACATTATAGACCCACATACATATGAGAAAGTTATCTGTGCATAAATGTAGCCAGAGTTGCCCGCGCAAAAGTTGTGAAATATTTCAGGTATCTTGGATGCGCAGTTCTGGTTTAGCAACCATTCGCGTGAGTTGATGTCATTGTGTTTGTGCAAAATGAAAAAAATGAACTCTCAATAAATATTTTTTCTCGAAATGCTGTACGCGTATGAAAATTGAAGTGGAGTTGGACGCTGTTTACGGGGCTTCTGTGCCATCGTTTATGATGATGAAATTTTAGTTTAGTGTATTGGAACGTGCTAGCTAGGGCGTGGATAAGGATGCGGGATCAGCAAAGCTGTAACCACTGGACGATTCGAGAAATAACGCAAACTACGAACATGTCCACGCAACACATTTATCGCATATTCAATCCAGATTTAGGCATGAGAAAGCTGGCGATACGTTCGATGTCATGTTTCCTCGCAGTGACGCAGCGAGTCGCAAGTCGACGGCTGAAGAGACTATGTTCATAAATAAAGTCAAATCTTACCAAAAAAAAATTTTATTTCTACTTAGCTCGGTAACTTTTCAGCCAAGCCTCGCATATTTTTAGCGCACGTTCACAAATTTTAGAAAGATCTGCTCACAACCACAGTCAAATAACTAGAAAAATTAAAAGAAATTAAAAAATTATCGACAATTCCAGTAAAAATCACTTAGGCCCACATTTGGGAGTACATTTTAGCGCATACATTGGCTGTGTGGTCGTTGCACATCGCTTGAAGTCAACTAACTATTGGCCGATCGTGGCGAACGGGATTTTGGAAATCAAAATTTTTATAAAAAAACTTCACAAACCCATTGACGCACCCAAGCTTCCGCTCTACTTCTAAGATTTATTTTGACAGATCGTGGAGCTTTTCTTCTTTTGAATCAAACGACAGAACACATTGAAAATGCTCTTTTTATGTTAGTCCATATATGCTATGAGTTGCGGAAAGAAATCACAACGGCCAACGACAAATAACCGAAAGTAGTTACAGATCTATGCGACATTTTACACTAACTGCTACGACACTTAAGAGAAATTGATTTGAAAACATTACAAAGCGGTTGTAAATTCCAATAGAGAAATGGCTGCTGATCACCTTATCAATGAAGCAAAAACTTGATGGCTTATTCGTCATGGCTTATTTGTTATGCTCCTGAAGCATTAGTATTGCGTTAAGTGATCTCGATGTGACAATTTTTGGACTTAAACGTTAAGGATTCGAGTCTTACTTCAACGCACAGTACTACCCAGGATAGTACGACTCGTGGGAGGAAAATGCTAGCTTTGACCAAATTAAACTTTACTGCATTAGGATTTGAACCGGCGAACACTGGCGATTTTACCCTAATCGACTTAGCACATAAGATAAGACCTCTGTAGTTGTTAAGCGCCAAGCAAAGTTTTATTTAAAGAATGACTGAATGACTGAAAAGATGAAAAGCGGAGCAATTTTTTTTTTCTTTAGTAATGTAAAAAAAATGTTAAGCACACTTTCGCTCGCAATAGACGCGCATTGTAAAGTAAATCAAAGTTTTTTCAAGTTTTCTTCTTCTCCGACAAAAAGAAAAAGATTATAACCAACAATCTCTCGCCCATCCATTGCTCTTTGTTTTCCACGATTTCAAATTTCGTGCGTAGCACCTTAGTTGACTTTGGAAATAACTGCAGCAATGTATTTTACTGCGTTAATCTTGAAAAGTATTTACGTGAATTTTAATTTTTCTCCCCTTTTCGCGGCCACATATGCAAATTTTCATGCACTCGTTTACCGTGCTCCGGCTTGTGTACAGAAACAATATGTATTCGATACATGCTTATAGCTGCGGCTAGTGAAACAGCAGCGTCGATATTTCAAAGGTGCCGTATGTAGTACATATGTAGTATAAATTGCGCGGAATTATAAACAAACATTGACCTCGTTTTGTTGAAATTATCGTATGCGCGATGCAATGAATGCGTATCGGCGAGCGCTGAGAATCATTTATACGGAAATCGTCACTTTTTTCCGTTCCACAACAGATTCGTTTCTTTTTTTTTTTTTCTTGCTTTTTGTATAAATAATTTATTTTATATTTTACGCACAATCTGCTCCTGCACGGACTATAATTAATCACATTTATTAATTTAATATTTTTTGCCCCCCCATTATCAACAATTTCACATTAACGAGTGCGGTAAGGGAATTAAATCCCATTGGGAACTGTGAGAATATTCAAAAAATCCAAGTCATAAATTTCATGGTCCGAGTTAAGCTTTGAATGGCCGCAACTCACATAAGCGTTCACATATCTAAGGGCAAATGTAATGTAACGTAGTGTAGCGTAATAAAGCATAACAATGAAAAAGCTTACGTGTACTCCGATCAACAAGTACTAACAATTTATCAATCACAAAATAATTTGGCAATGAACTGCAATCAATGCACAAACACATCTACCAAAGCTAAAGACCTAAAAATGCTGTCATTATTATTGTCACCCACTTGCAATCTATAACAGATTTCGATCTATAATTTGTCACGAATACATTCATAGAGTAGCAACGAAACGGTTCGCAATGAAATTATTTTTGAAAAGTAAATAATTTACCCTAAGTTTGTAATTAACTTTTAGCATAACTTTGCGATCACTACTTGACACTTTCCCGATGGGTAATAGTTGAGAGTCAAAGTTTGATAGAACGGTTGGGAAAGCGGAAAAATTATTTATTTGCTCGTTGATGACTGCAACATCAGCCCCCATGGTCCCTATAAGAGAAGCTAGTAAATGGTTAATTAAAGTGCTTGGCCTATATAGGGACGTTTCCTTTGTAACGGCGACCTGTTGAACACAACGCTATCGAAAACGAATGTAAATACGTTGTGTATTTAACATGCAAAGGTTACTGTTTCGTGTCAAATACTTTTCTGAGAGTAACAGTAGGCGTTGGTATTAATGTGTGTATTATACGCTACATTATTGAAAGCAGACATTTTCACACAATTGTTCGTTTCAAGAATTTAAAAATTTTAGAAATTTATCCTTAATTAAGAGATGAAAAGCGTGTTTCTATGTTATCTGCTGGTCACTATTAAATGTTTAGGCATTTAATTACGTCTCTACAGTCTCTCATACATTCGCGATTAATCCAAGAGTCACAAGAGTTAAGAGAGTTTCAAGGACAAGCTCAGTACTCAAACGAAAAATGAAGAAACGAATGTAGTTGGAAAGGTGCCGTTGCGGTACTGTTGCTCTGGCTAATTGTATCGAGGCTCCCGCCTCGGCTGAATTTGAGGGTAGAGCTATACGAAATGCTCCCTTACATACGTACAACATTTTTTACGTTAAGCAGTGACACCGATCACTTATACTGTCAGTCGGAAATAGTAATAACGAGAAGGGAGGGTTCTCTTTACTTTTAAACCCTGGGACAAAAAGCTATTGCACTCAATTGAGTACTAATTTTGAATATCTTCCTTTCTTTCGTTTTAATCTCCACCCTTTGCAACGTCTATTAATTTGCGATGGAATTCCATTAGAAAAATTTCATTTCATATATACTTTTCCTGCTCGATGGCGTACATTTGGCTTTATATGAACATAAAATTGAGAATTTCGACCCGTTTGACAATAGGGCGTTTATTTAACACTAAAACTACTCCTTGGTTCAATATGACCCTTTTCAACTTTTGACCTTAAAAAAAAGTGTTTATGCTTTTCGATGGCTTTTACTTAAATGATTGACTAAGTATATGATCAAAGTGAAGTACTTTAACGTGGAATGTGGAATAGAAATCTCGGGAAGATTCAAAAAGGCAAAGAATAACGTGAGTAAATGGAGTGTATCGGTAGAGATGTTCCGCTTGGACTTAGAACAATCGAGTGGACGATCACAGATAATGAAGTTTCGTTATAGTTAGTTTTCCGACTCTAGCATTCACCAAGGGGGCGCCCTGTTGGCACAACACTAATAATGAATGCTCTAAGCATGTATAACGCCTAGGTGAATAGATCCCTTCTTATAGGCGGGAGAAATATCGTCATGGGATCCCTAGCGAAGGACTGGGTCTTTTCAAATTCAAGACAGTCGGAGAGAACACTACATAAATATGTTAGTAGGAGAAGATGTAGGAGAAGCATAACCACAAAGGAGCAAAAACACTTGTTCGTCTTTTCGAAACGCATACATCTGGAATTAGAACTAATTTCGATGCGATGGGGCTTCACTTCTACGCAATTTTAAAAAAATGTTAACCCAATAGTTTGTCCCATTGTTAACTTAGTGCTATAGGAGACCGCCTCTGAATGTTAAGCGTAAGTATTAATATTAAGATGTTGTCCCAAGAGCTTTCCTTGCGCCTGATTAAGAGCCTTTAAGTAGCACTGAACAGAGTTGCAAAATTAAATTTCAAAATTTCATATTGAAGCGAGAAAGGCGTATGCAATACATACGTACAATACGTACATATATATGGTGCTTGATGGTGCAAGAGTACAAGAAATTGGCATGTTTTTGCTGTATGTATATAAAGTGATGCACTCACCCTGTTATTGTTGTTTTTATATGCACTTATATTAAATTGTTTTTAATTTCAAGTCTATTTTTAAATATTACATGTATGCACGAATGTATGCATTACTAGCGCTAGTGCTAGTGCCTTTGTTTGATACTAGAAGAACGCCCATAAATTTAAGGGTCCTCTAAGTATATAAAAATAAATTTCGATATAATTTATTTGCGAAGTAAAAAGCGTCTATGAGCCTATATATGCAGGCGTACATAAATTCTTCTTTGTCTATTTTCCCTACCCCCGCCCCCCGCACGTCTCGTTACCACTCTTTTCCAACCTTTTCCCACATTACTATGTGTTCGTGTATTAGTATTCATATAATTAAAGAGGTATTTGTGATTTGCGAGCGTCATCAAGTACCTGTGTTGCAACTTACGTGTTCCCAGCAGTCGCCAAAGTCACGCTTTTGAGTAGGAATTTCGTTCACACACTGGAGATGATTTTCTTATAAATACAAAATATTTCCTCGAATATCGTTTACGTTTAAGTGAAAGCAAATATCCATTACCTCACTCACGTACATACTCTTATGCTTAACTACTGATTAAATAGTTTTTAGAAACTATTGAGAAGAATTTTTTTATTCATATCACTTGGATATAAATCTTAATTTCTTTGTTTTTATTAACTTTGAGTTGATTTTATTTCTGATCGTCTTTTTTTTTTTTTCTTTTCTTTTCTTTTCTTTTCTTTTATTTTCTTTTCTTTTCTTTGTTTTAAAAGTGTTTTCCTCTCTTGTAATTTTATTAATGCAAATTGTGATACGCGCCCGTATTAATTATAAAGACGTAGTCGCATTGGACATCATTTGCCAACTGTAAAATCTAAAGCGGTAAAAATTAATGGCAATCATCCCAGAAGTGTTCGGCATGTGTTGTGTGTTGATTTTTAGGTGTTTGTTTACTTTATATAGTAAACATATGTAAAAATAACGCAAAACGATTTGTAAATTAACAAAAATAAATAAATAAATAAATAAATGAGTAAAAAAATGAAGAATCGCTTTTTATTCGAAAAGAACACTCAAAGTAAAAACAATCAAATAAATAAAAGAGGGCCGCATATAATATCTAACTCAGTTTCTTAGAGCTCTACAACCAACAAATTTTTTCATCTTCACATCATTAGTTGCCAGATTCTTCAATGAAAGCATTCGCTTCATTTTCCTTTTAATCGATGCTATTACTCTGGCATTGGCAGAATGCGGTAAATCACCGCCGATCGGGAAACAACTTTTTGCAGTTACTACGAAGAAAGTATAATATCTGTCTGTGCATTGTTGGAGTGTCGAAACCCGACCACACCTTTTTGATGGTAGCAGCACTAACAGCAGTAGTAGTAGTAGTAGTAGTAGTAGTAGTAGTAGTAGTAGTAGTAGTAGTAGTAGCAGAAGTAGTCGTCGTACAAGTAGTTGTAGCAGAAGTAACAGTTGTAGTCGCTAAGAAAGAAAAAGTTTTGCGAACAACTAAAGTTACTTCGTCGAGCTGGAGCTCTCATTAGAAAGATATCGCAAACCGTTGATATAATAGATGCTTGCATGTATTTTGATCGGCAATATCTATTGATTAATAGATAACGCGAGAGAAACGCGAAGTATGGTCGGTTTTGGTTTGAAACTCGGAATTTTTATAACAATGAAACGGTGGATCAATTACGACAATGCCAAGCGCAAAAGGTCATAGGTTAATCCAGGAGGGTCACCCACATCGACATCAAAGCGGACTATTCCTGGCCATGAAGTTTTACTATGCTTATGGTGGAATCCGAGAGGTGTACTCTACTAAGAGCTGATAAAACTGAATTAAACTGTTGCGGGGTATGTCTACTGAACTATGTATTGTTGCAAAAAAAAAAAAAAAAAAAAAAAAACCAGCAACAGCGGTTGATAGACGTAAAGTCATCCACTTGCATGACAACCCTCGAGCACACATTGCAAGAGTTGTTAAGAATACACTGCTGCAGCTCGAATGCAAAGTTCTGCCGCACCCAGTGTACTCGCCAGACGTAGCATCTTGCGATTATGACTATGATCGATGCAGCATCGCTTGGCTGGCACGCGATCTCGAAATGCTGAAGCGCGAAAATAGGTCGACGATAGGTTATCACTGCGAAACCAATATCGTCGTTTCGACACGCTATCGTCATGTCGTCACAAGGATGGCAAAAAGTTGTAGGAAATAATGGAAAATATTTTGATAGCACAAGTTGTTCTCAATGAAAATATGCTCAAAATATATGCAAGCAACTGATGATATTAACAAAAAAGGAAAGAAAAAAGTTCAGAGAATAAATACATAACGGAGGTAAAAAAATTTAATAAATGACCGTTTATACGTATGAACGAGGAAGAAATGTTGTACTAAAAGTACTTTGATTTAACATACGAATTACGGGCTCGATATTAGGGGGAAATATAACTATCGACCAACTAGGCCAAGTCGAAAGGCAAGGCGATGATCTTAGTCTTGTCAAAGAATTTATTATTCTTCATCGATTTTAAGCGTAGCATACTCAAGGTTAAACGCTGTTATCATAGATAAGTTTGCTTTTCATAAAGTCACTTAAAGCCCCCTAAGTATCTTATCTTAAGTTATTTTCATCACGAAATATAACACAACTAAGAAAATAGTATTCGATCGCGACCAAATCTTTTATTCCCATCACCGTGATCCTAAAAATAAGGGAAATAACTACATTTTTATGCCTCTATAAAATATTGTGTGGATTCACAGTTTTGTTACATAAACGTGTGGGCGTGTTGTAGGCGTCTTCTTTGAAAAGTCACTTTCAAATTCCTTTGCGAGTGTTTAGGCGATACCTTAACTTTTGTTAAGTTGCGCAGGTAGACAGATGAATAGACGAACGGACAGACATGCTTGGGGGCATTCCGAAATTGAAACTGGCCAAGAATTTATGTACTTTATAGGGTTTTTGAAGCTTACTTATGTACGTCATAAAAGTTTTGAAAAACAATGATATTATGACACATTGTAAAATTGAGTGGGCGTGGCCGGTTATTTCATTTTTGTAGAATATACGTTCAAATGTTTGACGGTTCTGCTATAGTTTACGAGTAATGACCAAAAACCAATTTTTTATTTCACAGACATGTCCTCACTTAACGTGGTACCGTAGGCGTGTACTTCGACCGCTTTCTCCCTTTTTCAATACGAAGAAAGGACTTTCAACATTTCCGCCAAATTTGAAGTCGATAGCTTCACTTTTGCGATGGACATATGGACAGACAGGTGCTCTCACTTCGTCAAAACTTTTGCAACGCCTACAAAAAAGCTTCAGAGATTCCACAAAGTACAGATATTCTTGATCAGCATCAAATTCTGAAGCTTCGTCTGTCTGTCCATTCGTCTGTACAGTGTCTCTTATAAGCATGCCCATGGCCGCAAAAATGAAGCTTGAGGTGATGGTTGCAAAAGATTGAGTGACAACCGAATGTAATTTTCTTAGTTGTTTTTGTTTAATTTTATAGAAAATTTCAATTGAATTAAAGCTTAACCAAAATCTTCATTCTCCTTAGGGGCATTTCTAAAATAATCGAGCAAGAAATCCGAATCTCTGATACCCTATCTAATTACAATGCATATTATTAAAAATGTCTGTGTCAGTCGGTCGATTGAAACAATTTTTGCACTGACTCTCAAAATTCTCTCTAATGTGTTTTAGATATGAATTCCAGCGTAAGTAAAAGTTAGTACCCGTATAAGTTTAAGGTAGTAGGCATTTTGAGTGAGTTTAGGAGCGGATTATTTCCAATGAGTTTCAGATCGTCTTGTAAATATATATATACCGACGTTTACATACATTTTTAATATGGATTTGCAAGTTCTAGTGTTTTTGTTGGGCACAGATCTAAGTAATTGTCAAATACGCTTTTTGATCACGAGGAAGATTCAGCAAATTTTTCGAGTTTGATGAAAATAATTCAAAATTCTAGATTCATATAAAATGATTCATAGAAACCGAGATTTCATGCGTACTCATGCTGACTCTTACTAATGGAAGAACGAAATATATCTCCGTTCTTCGACGACGGATGCAAAAAAGAATTGAAAATCAAAATATCTGATAGACTATTGATTAGATTACTTAAAATACAAATTTTGATTTGCTTTTATTTAAAACAATATTGCTTAAGGTTTTAAAGTCAATTAAATGAAATATTAAGAAATTCTTGTTGATTTTATTTCAAATTTTTTTTACAGGTGGAATCTCCTCACTGAAGTTGGTTTGCAATCACAAGGTGCTTTGATTTGATTTGCTTTATAATCGTTTTGATCCATTCAAAGAAATGATGACAATAAAATGAGCAAAACATTTTCTGTTTTTGGTAAGGTTTAGGTTTTAGTGCTTGCTGCAGATGAAGACTAAAAAACCTTGATAATGAACACTTTATTCAGCGTGCTTTCGATGACGAATTTCTATTTCTTAATACATGTCGCATACAGTTCTTTTTCTGTTCAACGACAAAGAATCGCATTAAAGTTAGCGCTTCTGCCTTTTCAAGTGCCAAAAACGCCGCTCTACCCTTAAGCAAAGTATGTACGACTCCACATTTGTACTGTTATTACACCCATCAGCAAAGGATGCGAGTATGCATCAATTTTGCCAAAGCATTTGAAACACTCAGAATAAAGTTTCAGAGACACCATAAGGCATACATATATTTTGGATTCCGCTGCCTGTCTGTGCCATCCGTCTGTTGTAACCATTCTCGCGCTTCGCAAAAATGAAGATCAAATTTGCAAAAGAATTTGCAAATGGGTACAAGAGATTATCCCCGCCCAAGATAATTTTCTTACTTCTTTTTTTTCCATTGTTATCATAGGTTAGTTTTAAGAAATTTTAAGTAAAAATAAAATCTAATATTAAAATGAACTAATTCGTTAAACGATGTGTGTGGCCTTGTGGTGGTCTCGCTCCACATCGTTCTCTATTCCGTTATCTTGTCATCGAAAGAGAAGAAAGGCCCTGAAAGGCCATCGGGTTGAGAATCCACACATTTGCTTAAGGTTATTGAGTCTTGGGAACAGCAGCAGCAAAATCGTCATCTTATTCTACTAACAGTTTTCGTCAAGCAACAGTAGAGACCACCTTTGATCGATCTGTTAAATGATAGACCAAAGGATGCGTGGATGGATGGTTAGATATAAAACAAAGTACCGTACGCTCTTTTCCGAAACTTTGCATTGGAAACGGGAAAGCAAAAGTACACCGCGATCTTCATAAATCACTTTCCCTCGCTCTTTCTCTCTTTACGTACCATAGGAGCAGCGATTCACGCACACAAAACAATTTGTTTTGATGGTAACTTTTACCGTAAACAAAAAAGGGCTATCCCTATAGCTTAATACATCATCGATGGATTTATAAAGTGGCCGGATTCGTTAATCCATGTCGCACACAATTGTGTCGGTCCTAGGTCGGCTTTTATTTTCACAATAATTTTTAAAATTTTCAATTTTTCCATATTCAGTGAATTAAATCGCACCCCAATCGAATAAGAGCGACATAAGAGCAAACGGCACGACGGAAAAATAGCTTCGAACTTTTAAAGCTATATGTGTGTATGGAAGTAAACGGCGAAGCAATTCAATGTTTTCCTACGAGTCGTTTGCATATCGAAGTAGACTGAAAATTTTCATAAGCACCCTTAAGAAATACTTCGATCGAATTCCTGTGAAAAGTTTAAGCAAAGCATTTATTAAATTTGACTTTGATAGCAAGTTAAGTTGCTTCCTCTATCATTTTTAATGTGCTTTAAATGACTAAAGCATGTCAAGTGACTGTTGATGTACATGTTTTTATCACTTTGACTTTATGCTCATGTCCTAATATCCACAACTACATATAATATTTTCGCATAAATTGGAGTTTTGCCAATATTTGCATATGCAAGCTCCAATAAGCCGCATTGCATTAAGAGATAATGATATGTTGTTAACATATTTAATAATATTAATGAATTTAAATTTTTTACTCAACATTTTACAACAACATTGTAAAGGGTATGGCCTTTGATTTTCCCCTACTGCTAAGTTAGCAACGCTGCGAATATATCCATTTGCATATATTTACCTTTAATTGCATTATAACGAACGCTCCCACATACACACATACAGCTGATTTGTTGGCATTGATTTATTTGAGTAATTTAATTATATTTGCTTCCAAAATTATTGTAAATTTTCTTTATACAATTCGTAAAGGCTTTCCATTAATATTGTTAAGACTCGATGTAACAGAGGTCATAAACATAGGTATTCCTCTTCTATTCAATGACTATATTTACGTCAATCGCCATGTCAGTTCAGTTCATTCTTTATGCATTTCTCAAATGGCCTCAACTTTTATTATTATTATTATTATGCAATAATTTCATCTTTATTTTTGCCTTGTGTGCTGCTTACCTATAAATTCTTCTATGGATTATGTACATCGCACTAGACATAGTAACCGTAGCAAACATGTGCAAGTTAAGAAAAAAAAAAACAAAAATGAATATTCGACATATGCGGGCACTACCATCGTAACATGCCATTGAAACGCAAGTTTATTATTACTCCAGCTCCGTCCTTACGAGAGCGTATACACAAATTTATTCCTATATTAAAAACCATTATTATCACAGAAGGCGCGTAAAGAAGGAGGAAGGAGGGAGTGTAACGTCTCCGAAAAGACTTGATAGACGTAATGTAATCAAAGAGTACTTACTACATGCCATAGCATAGTAAGCATCATAGACCTGAGCTTATCAAAACAGTTTTCGCTTCAACAAAATAGACTCAACAAAATAGATAGGCTTGCGTAACAACATCATAAATGCGCTTACACTGTTATTAACGTAGAAGATAGATATCGTTTTTTTCAGATTTGTAGCTCGATTCTTGTAAAGCAAAATTTTTTACTTTAACGTCTATTGCTTGCTTAGTTCAAGACATAGTGCATTATAACCCATTTCTCAACCCCCAAGACAGTCAAAAGCCAACGCAACTGAACTCTTCAAAAGAGGTACAGCAACAATATGAGGAAGACATTGCATAGTGATTTTGCAGGACGAAAACGTTCGGCCATATCGTCGTTGGATTAATCCAGGAAGCGTTAGAAACACGACATTAAGGCATGCGCGTCGACCGTTTCTTAACAACAATTAGTCGATTAGTACTTTGTCATGATATCTCATATACATCGCGCCCTAGCTAGTGGCGTTATCTGGCGTTACCTTCAAAGGTAAGAAGTCCCTGGTAGATTGCTTCAGTTACACGAGCCATCCCCTAAAGGGGATTCACTTATTCCGAATGTGACAGTTTCGAAACGCTAAGATTCGAGAAATCTAAAGTCTCGATACGACGCTGCTGTCGAATCAAATGATGAAACCAATGAGGACCCGAATGGCGCGATAAAAATAATGCTAATTTTGAAAATCAATCATAATCTTGGATTATTCACATTATCCCCCTCTTTTATAAGAAAGTGTATTCACGACATTAGAAGTCGTCTTGACAGTTCAGAGCAGTTTCTGCAAACTATAACCAGACATTTTTGTTGCAACAATTTCACTCAGTTACAATCGTTTAGCACATGTTATGTTAGTTTCATATTTTCGCAGGCCTTTCTTTCACTACATTCGACTAAATCTTAAGATTGGAATTTATTTTGATTTTACTATAACTTTCAAGCATACCTATCTATGACGGTCCATAGATCGCAATTTTCGCAACGACATATTTGAATGTAAGTTAGAACCCTGGCATGTTTTAGCCAGAGCATTAGACCTTTCGAAAATTGGATTGGAACAGACCATTTATATGAAAAAAAGGAGCAAGTGATGTGAAGAAAACTTACAGTCAAATCGAGAAGTATTGGCATATTAACTAAAAGTGCAACATTCATAGAGGATCGGACTAAGCTTTGTTGAAGGCCCCGCTTAACATGTTCCTACAAAGAATATTCGATTTTATGCCAAATTGTTAGCATTTTACGATGAAATTTGGTTAAAACTTGTGATTTGACATTCGGCCAAGTTTGGACTGCGTAGATCTATTCGTAGGAGCCTGTCGTGTAGAGAAGTTCTCATGAGAAGCAAGTTTTCGTATGCAAACGAGGGGTTATCTGCAGTGGTGTTGTGCTAATTTTTTTTACTGTAACACGTATATATAATTATATAGGCAGGGCCGATCCTGGGTAGCCGGCCGCTCTGTGCGGTGAGTAATAATAATAATAAGTAATAAACTAATAAAGTTTAAAACATCTACCAATACTGGAAACCAACATCTGGAAATTCTAGTTCACAACATGAATGTATAATAAAAATTCTTAGCATTAGCCGCAGGCCCATTTGGGTATGGCAATAAACTATACCAGGGATGAGTAACGTAGGGTCCGCTTGCATTAAAATTTACGCATGAAATCTTTACTTTTTTAAAATTTTTATATTTTTTTCTTCTAATGTTTATTATAAATTCTCGTTATCAGAAATCATTTTTAGTACCGGAACGCCTTCCTGTCCAAAAAGGAAGTACCGGAACGACGTTCCGGAGCGTTCCGGCTCGACAACACCACTGGTTATCTGCAATAACTGACGATAAAAATTGTGTCAATAAATCATTTGACAAATACTTGACAAGCTTGCAATAAATTCTATGTATATAAACAATTTACATAAATCTATTTTTCGCGCTCCTTCGCATACAAAAGCTCTCAGGGCAGCCTTTACAGAGCCTTTGTAGTATTTTGTGATAAAAAAAAAATCAAGAATTGTATTAACTGAAGCGGTGTTGGATGATCAGCGATCGGCCTTGTCCCGATTTGCATGTTTCTATTTGTTCTGTCTTCGTGGGAGGTAGGACTTTAAGTGTGCCGCATATTCGTTCATTCGTTCATTTCGATGCGTCTGGTTTGAAAATTGAATATAAAATATGGCAACACAATAATAACAGAACGTGTACGTTGAAGTATTTTCTCTAATAGATGACAATTTTTATTTTTTTATTTTTTTTTTTACATATATATATATATAATAATTATTGATCATTTCATTTTTATCTTTTATTAAGAAAATTTTCTTAAAAATTAACTGAATATTTTAAACTTGAAAACTTGTCAAGAAAGAAAAACCGACAAAAAATTCCAAAGTAAAAGTTAAGGAAAATAATAAAAATAAATTTTGCTTATAACCGACACAGCAGACATAAACATATTTAGTTCCACGTTTATATTTATTTGTAATTTTCACTACATTTTTAAGTTGCTACGTTCAGTTTTCCGGGCCGACGTACAACCATTATGGTGTTTACTTCAAGTGCATACGTATATTAAATGAAGTTCATTGAGAAGCCATTGGTGAGCGTATTTTTTGATTGCTTGCCTTTTATTTGAATAGGAAGCATTGATGCAGGTCAAGATCACAATATTTTTTAGCCATAACTCGCAGTGTTTATTTATTTATATGACAACAACAAAAAAAAAAAAACTCAACACACACACACACACACTATGAGTGCCGGGAAACTTACGTATTTACTTAATATCTATAGAATGCACGTCGAGCACTTACACATGCGAACGCGAGAACATTCTCTTATTTAATATGACGACGAAAACAATCTTGGAAAGATGTGCATGTAATTTGAAAATAAAAGTTTTTATTTCAATTTTATTTTAGTATTTAAAAAAAAAAGAGTTCGAAGAAGAAAATTTTCACAAAATATATTTAAGTCACGTTTTCCAAATGGATTTTTACAGTGTACATATCTGCTGTGAATAATGAAAAACATGTTTACGAAGCTGCAGAAAAATTTCAAGTAAGAGGACATTTTCCCAACACAAGATACGATGCTTGCAATACTGTAAGCAAACTGTGGCAAATGTGAAAAGAAAAAGCAATTAAAAGGCTAAGCTCAGTTTACAATGAATTTGAGACGCTTTTCATAGTTGGCAGACATCCGATAAAGCAGGAAGGGTGGAATTTTATTCTCTCCATCTAAAGAGAAACCAAAGAACGTATAATTTATATATTTCTGTTCATCGCGCAACGAATGCTAGACACCCACCGCTTGAAGTAAAAATACAATTCTTATCCTCCTTCTCGAAAATGATAACGTAATGAGATAGGTTTATAGGGAGATCACGACTATTTCAGACGAATTATAGACATCAGTTGGAAGTTTAAACTTCAAATTGTAGGCTTCTCTCTCTCTCTCTCTCTCTCTCTCTCTCTCTCTCTCTCTCTCTCTCTCTCTC